>VYZX01012557.1:0-32449 GCA_013401335.1 Brachypteracias leptosomus
TGGAAGGAACCTCAAGGATCATCAGTTCCAACCCCCCTACTATAGTAGGGACACCTCCCACTAGGTCAGGTTGCTCAAGGCCCATCCAACCTGGCCTTGAACACCTCCAGGGATGGAGCATCCACAGCTTCCCTGGGCAACCTGTTCCAGGGTCTCACTATGATCACAGAGAGAGAGAGATCACTGTTTCCATGCAGAACTTCTGGGGAGGCATCCTGCTCCTTCCCAGATAGCCCCACAGCCAGATTTGGGAAATTACAGATATGGGGTCAGCTAAAAGCAGAGGAAATTGCTGGGACACCTAGGTCACCATACACTTGAAACCACTGCATCAAGATCCAGGGACTCTCTTCCATGGACACCCCACACGCACCTTCCCTTTGCAGCCCAGTAACAGGAGAACTCCATTAAGCTCCCTGCTCCCTCCCAGCATCTCTCGGGTGTCCTTCAGGGTCCCTAGAGGGAAGCTGGGGCAGATCTGGGGAGCCTCCACAGAGGAACCCCAGCTCTGCCAAGGTGTCTGCCAACAGCAGCTCATTCCCACCAAGCCCAGGCACCAGAGTTCACAGCACGTGGCTCATGATGACATCTATATTTACGATGCTCTATAAAATTATATTGGCTAAATGGCCCTTCTGCCAATAGTCATGAATTCAAGCACATTTTTCACTCCCAATCAGCAGCAAATCCCACTCTTGACACACCTCAAACCCTACACGTTCATCAGGACCACGTCCCTCACCAAGCCCATGACACCCACTCCTACAACGCTGGTATTTACACTCCTCCCCCCCCGTGGGTTTCTCAGCTGCACAGAAAAACTTCCTTTATCTGATTGCTTTCCATTCCAATTTAGCTGGAAACACAGAATACTTCCCATATTATTTGGACTGATTCACGCCAAGCTGAAGGGAGGTTTGAGAAGAGAGGAGGGACAGGAGCTCGTTCTCCTCCCCTGGTCTCTGAGTAAAGCCCTGGTGGGAAAGGAACGAGATCTCATTATTCTAAGAACCTGAGGGATCTGGGGCCAGGTTTTCAAATGCATTAAGGTGACTAGACATGAAGAGAGAGAGCAAATGTCAGACTCCCACTGAAATCATGGGGAGCTAAGCAGACGACTAAACTGCTTAGGCAATTTTGAAATCTCACTAGATACTTGCTTATTTCCTGGCACTTAAATACCTCTGAGAATTTGTGAGGAGAACCACTCACACAAACCAAATCTCCCTTTGTTTAAAAGATCAGTCAGCTTTAAACACAAAAAGATGCCTACTGATAAATTTACTTTATGGCTTCTGTGCCCAGTACATTCAAGCAACATTTATTCAAGTGATAAAGACACAATTTAGAATATTATTTTGCTTTGATTTTAATTGAATTCCAGCCTTCAACCAAATGCAGCTTGATGCAAATCAAAAGAACAACAAAAGGACCAGAAGCCAGGAAGGGCACAACATCCCCTTCTCCTACATGCAGAAATTAAACCCCCAATGTATTTATACAAAGTTATTGAGCTGCTCAAACAAACCCTCCTAATGGATCTTCCCGTGTTCAGGGTGAAGATCACGGTGATTTGCAAATCCGTAAGTTCGAATGGCCACAGTCACCAGAGCAGAGCAAACGTCCCCCAGGGAGGAAAAAACCCCCAAGACCCAGAAAAAACACATACAAATAAAATTAAAGCTCAGAGTGAAGCTCCACCTCACTTTCTGAAGGAGAGCAAAGAAGAAGAGCAAAGACAACACGTCCCCTTCTTGCCAAGCACACGCTGATGTCTCCAGCAATGTCAGTACCAAGGAAAGACCAATATTTTCTCAGGGTCCAGTGGAATGAAGACAAGGCACCCACTTCCTGGGGCGTGGAGGCTGCCACGGGGTCACCAGCCCTGGGAGAGGCTGGAGAAGCCCAACCTCCTCTCTCAGGCCATTAGGCAGCAGCAAATGGGCCCCTCATTGATCCCCGCAGAAATGTCCAATACCTGATTTGATGACGCATCATCACAACATTGAATCACTACTGTGGAGACCAGCCCAGCTCAGCTCCACACCTGCCTGGAGCACCCCAGCACCACGGGATGGGGGCTGTGCAGAGGCCCCCACGTGGAGGAGGCTCAGCCCTGGCAGAGGACCAGGGGCAGCTCCCACCATCGCTGTCCCACCAGCCGTGGGGACACCTCCTCTGCACTTGCTGGGATGTAAAGACCATGTCCCCCAGCACCACATCTGCTCTGCTGAACCCCTCCAGGGATGGTGACTCCACCACCTCCCTGGGCAGCCTGGGCCAGTGCCTGGATGTTGACCATCACGTCGCAGACCTGCTGTGGGGTTTGTCCATGCTGACCCCTTCTTGCAGCTTTGCCACCCTGGGTGTGCCCACAGCCCCAGCACCAGGACTGCCAGAGGTGTCCAGGTCATCCCAGCACCCCTGCTCCTCAGAACTGCTTTAAGTGTCTTCTCAGAGTGCTGCTCCTCCTCCCGTTGAGGTGGTGAGATCCCACATCTCCCGGCAGCACAACGTCCTTTATGGACATCTCAGTAAATGCCAAGATGTTTTGCTTAGGAGCACAATGGGACTGCCCTTTTCTAACAGGTATTTTTTTTGCACTCCCATTTCTAAGTGGTCCACCTCGATTCAGAAGGAATAACATCGGTGAGAAATGTCACCACCTGCAGATCCCATGGGGCTGATGGACTGATGCTACCAAGTCCATTTGTTATTGTCAGCAATAAAGAAAACAGTTTCTCTGCTTCTTAGAAGCAGCCCACTGGCACTCAGAAAAAGGAGCCGGGTTTATTTTCCCTGCTTTTCTATTTTAACAGCAGTTAAGAATCATCTTTCAAGGCCATTAAAAGGTTCAAGCACTGCATCCCACCAGTAGAAGTCAGGCTCTAAACGCTGACTCTCACTCAGATGACACCATTCACCACAGGCCTAAAGATCCTCACATACCTCGAGAGCAGGCCCACCATCCCCTTAGCCCAAAAGCTCGTCCTCCACAGCCCTTGAAATCACCACATCTCACAACAATCAGTGTTCCACTGCCCACATGATTGGATGGGGAAGCCCCACACCTCGAGTGACACGCATGGGCCGCACCACAGCAGAGCCAGCACCTCCAGCACCCGCCTTCCAGGAGAAAGCACCCACCTCTCAACAGAGCGACATGTTCTGCTGGTTCAGCCATTTTGTGCTGCCTGATCACACAGGCCAAGGCTGAACTCACCAACATCCCCTCAGCAGTCTCCTCTCAAACCAACCTGCCATAGGTTCCTGTGGCCCCAGCTTCTCCGCTGCCCGCTGTGGTGCCAGCATGGCCTGCTGGACACACAGACAGACATGGCTCCTCAGGGGCCCTGCACACGGTGGGACACCACTGAGAGAGCTCAGCAAGGTGGAACCAGCCCCACCTGAAAACTCCTCTGACTGATTGGCTGCTGGTTGATTAGTCCTGGCCTCACTCATCACCCCAACAACAGCCACCTGGGTGAGGGCAGAGCAACAACAACACGGGGGGGGCAGATTCTGCCTCTGGAACCTGAAGCAGGTGGAGAAAACAAAACATGTTGCTGGGTTGTGACTCACCCACAGGTCAACTCTAACTCAGGGCCCACAGCGCAGACCCCAGCACTTCGTGACAGCAGAAGAACCCCCACCACACAGCCCCCTGACAGAAACACGAAGGAAACTCATTCTTGAAGCAGAAATGAAAGCAGGGAGATGAAGTGAGCAGTCAATAAAGTGCCTTTATGGCTCCCACACACGTGTAGGGGAAGTCCTCAGGCGCAGCCGCCCGGGTGTCCCCGAGGCAGGCGCCTCCAGCCCTCCCTCCAGCAGCCTGGCGAGGCTCAGGAGCACCGTGATTCACCCTTCCTGGCGCCAGGGAGATGCTGAGAGCTTTCCAGATCTGCTGCCTGGGTATTCTTATGCTACCAGACAGAAGACTCACGACTTTCATCCTGGTGAGTCAAGCCTGACTCCTAACAGCGCTGTGCTGCTTGTTCCTGCAGCTCTGCACGCAGAAGACAGAGGACCTACTTTGCAAACAGAAGATAGAGAACCCACTTCTGCAAATCAGTGACAGAGGATCTGCTTCTGCAAGCAGAAGACAGAGGACCTGCTTCTTGCAAACTGAAGGCAGAGGGCCTGCTTCTTGCCACGAAGAAGATTTTCAGCTCTGAGGTAGGTCAAGCCCTTTGGGAGAAGGTTTTCTTCCTTTCTGCTTTACGTCTGTGGTTCCACCTCACTCGGCTCTTGCTGTTTTACCCATTCACTGAAAATGTCTCTTGCAGAGCAGATGTGACCAGAAGCAAAGCACCACCCTGCAGGAGCCACACGTGGGCACTCGGTCCCAGGAGGTTGATGAGGAGGCACCGTGCCCAGGTGCACCCCTGTGGTCACCTAGACCTGGGCATCTCCTGCACATCTCAGGCAAGAGCAGCCAAGGAGGGTCAAGGCAGGCAGTGGGGCAAGGCAGCCCCACATGTGGGGACTGTAGTAGACCAGAGCACCTTCTGCTTCACTTGAGGACCCCACCAGTGAAGTTGTGACCCAAAGGGGCGGGTTAATGCTGGAGCCAACGCGAGGAGCTCGTGTGCAAGGCGGAGGCGTGAGGCACGGGGGGGCTGGGGGAGGGAAAGCTGCTCCTCAATGTGCACCATTGTGCTCTCCAGGCCTTTGGTGACTCCCCCATGCCGGAGAATAAAGCCTCTCTTCAGCTGGCCCATCATGTGTTCCTCTGCCTCCCCACCCCATGGGAAGCTGACCCCACACGGCCCCATCCAACCACACACCTGCCTGCTGGGCACCAAACCACAGCTCGATGGGGTCCTACATCTCACACCCCCACCTCAACCTCCCCAGGCTTCAGCAAGCACCATCCACTTGCCTTCTGTCAAGCAGCAAAGACTGGAACACCCCCAGACCTGGTCCCCTCTCTGTGATAGGCCACCACCAGTGCTGAACATGCTGCCGGGGCTTTGAGCTTGCCAGCTGGACTCCAGCCTTACCTTTGTGTGGAGCTTGGCAAACTGCTTGTCATCCAGCAGAGCCTGGGTGTACACACGCCTCTTGTACCGGAACTGCAGGAGGGAAGAATGTCAGATATGAGAGGAACAAAACCCACTCAGCACCAGCCCCCCTCCAGCAGCTCCAGCAAACCTCAGCTCGCATGGAGACATCCAGCCCAGGTCTGACACCAGCACTGCTCCTCACTACTTGCTCCAACAGTCACCTGCTTTCCTCACCAAGGGAATTCTGAGCAGTTTTCCTTAACAACCTGTTTGGCTTTGGCTTCCAGACCACGTGGGCTTTGTTCTGCTTCTTCCCAATTAATTAATTATGGGTCTCTCTAGCAGCAGGATGGTTTCCCCAGGACAGTTCCAGAGCTGACACTCCAGGCTGAGCTCTAAACCTCTCACTGAGGGATCTTCTCCTCTGCTCTCAGATCACTTCTGCTGCTCTTTCCTGTGCCACGTCCCTTCCCAACAGCCTTTCAAGCACCCTCACTGTGCCCACACAGCTCCAGCACCAACCACCTCCACCACCACCACCCCTAGAGCCCACCCACTCCTCAGCTCACAGGGTCAGGCTGTGCCACAGCCACACTCTGGGAATTGCTGTTGGGTTTCTTGACCAAAAGGCTCAAACATTTTCTTTGAGAATGATGTTTTCCACTATGAGAGTCCTCCCTTTGCAGACAATCCTCATCCCTGTATGGCTGTTTGGTGACTTGGACCATACGTTGATGGGACCCCACCTACCAAAGGACCTGGGCAGCGCAGTCAACGTTGCAATGCTCTCTGCCAAACTGTGGAATCAGACTCCATCAGCAGTGACTTCACACTTATACCCAGAGCCCTGGGGTGACCACACCAGGCTGGACATCAGAAACCCCACCAGAAATAATCCACGGTGTGATGGTGGCAGTGACAACTGCTTTTTGTCACTGCTGAGCCAGCCCGTGGCACGGGTCCCACTGATGTTCTACAGAGCTAATCCTGGACTTGAACAACATCGAGTACCCCCAAGTGGCTGCTGCTTTTGTCCCGTTATCTTCATCAAGCAGAATTACAATTTCCTTCAAGAATGAAATCAGCTTTGTTTGACTAGATCTTTTTTTTCAAGGCATGAATTGTATTCTGGGATTCTGAATTGCTATGAACTTAATCCTCCATCAACATTTCATTATTTCAGCTGGAACTGACACCAAGTTATCTTTGGACTGCAGTTACTAAGCTCATCCCACTTACTTTTCAACGCTGGCAAAATATTAGCACGTTTTCAGTCTATCACAAACTTGTACCACTGGGCAGATGTTTTCTCACACTTTTTTTTTCCTTTTTAAATCATTCCAAGGTAAAAATCGTCTCACCCACTGATTCAGACGTTGGTCCTTCGCAGGTGCTGCTGGTGTCAGGGATCCTCTGAGCACCAGCCCATCCACAGCCACCTGAGCATCCTCAGGGGCTCCCCTTCATGCCCAGCACCACTTGTGAAGGGAGGACACACGAATTTCCAAATCTCATTTAAATTTATAGCATGTCAGCAGAACGTGTGAGGATTAATGGTGGTGAGAACACAACAGTGTGTTTGGCAGGCAAACAAGATAACCACCTCATTAAGAGGGACACAATCAGCTCCTGGCAGAGGCAGCAGTGAAGATAATCTGGGATACAGTCAATACCCCCAAATGCACACGAGGGTAACCGGGTCTCAGATGGGCAGGCTGACACCACAGCATGTTCCTTGCTCACCAGCATCCTATGTGGAGGCAGCTGGTTTATCCCAGCAGAGGAATCCAGAGTGCCTGCAGCTCCCCCTGCCCGGAGCAGAGCCAGGATCCCACCTCTCCGGGGAACTACTGCAGCCACCTGCCTCTTCATGCCATTTTTCTGTCAATATGCAACCCCCTCGTTTATCTGATAACCTTCAGAGCAGCCCTGAGGGCTCATTTGTCTGCGGGGTTCAAGAAACCTCAGTGGTATCAGCAGAGGATTTATGTCTAGTAAACAGACTCAGGTTTTCTGGTTTTCTCCAGCACTTTGCTGCCATTCCCATCAAGTGATGAAGAATTGCAATGACACACAACAAACACCCATGTCAAGCCTGCATTTGGCTGTGTGAGCTAAGACATTTAAGCGTGGACATTATGCTAAATTATACAAAAGCAAAGCACTAAAGCCTGTGTAAGGAACATTAAGGAGTTTACTACCTCGCAGGTTTATTTGCAAGCATTCTTAATGTTGTTCCAAATGTTTCTGTCGACTTTAAAATGTGAGTTTGCTGAGAAATTGTGCTGCACTTTCTTCCCAAATTAGCCAGGATTAGTTATAATAACAGTGTTCACGCTTGCATTTATAGGAGCTCGGGCAGCTTAAGCGTGTAATGCTTTCCAAATAGACTTTGTGAGTAAAATATAGCCCAGATCCCTAAATTTAGCAGTCCACATGCAGGTAACTGAGCCCCAGAAAGGCTGCAGGTCACCTTAGAATAAACACCTACGTGTGGTCACCTGAAGCCCAGCCTGAAGCAAAACCGAGAGTGACTGTAAGTGCAGAGTTAATTCTGGTAATTTCTGCTCTGGTTAATTTTCTGGAGCAGAAGATAATCTAGATTATCCTCCACACTCCTCACACAAATGGCATTTGCTGTCAAAGCTCACAGGTGTGTTCCATTCTCTATAGTAAATGAAATAAAATATCCAACTCAAGCCCTTCAGCCTCACACTGGAAGATCTCCTGGTGACTTCTCCTCTGTACCTACAAGCCTGGCTTTCCCCCTCTCACCACAACCCCCCGTGACAGCCACACACCACTAGAAAAGAAGGAATTCTGATCAACGGGGTCAGAAAAGAGGGAAACTGTTTGACAGGGCTCTGGCAGATGTTCTGCAGCTCTCGAGCAGAGTCACGAGCGAGGAGAACTCGCCTCAGCCTCCCTCAATGAATTCCCCGTGAGTAAACACACACCCACACCAGCTTCTGTGCTTGGGCTCCTGGAAATGGGAAAAAAAGGGGAGGGGTTGGGGGCACTAAGATCTGTGGTGCCTACAGAGACTGCAGTGGGAGGGATCTCAGAATCCTACAAGTTTTTGTACAGATATATAGATATATACGCACATATAGCCAGATAGATATACACACATTCAAAAGAAAAAATGGAAAATGAGATGGGTACCTCCAAGTAGGGGACGGGAGTGTCGGGGTTCAGGGGGTACTCCCTCAGCAGGCGCTCCTCATCCAGGAACTTCCCCGCCCGGCCGTTGAAGGCGGGCTGGAAGAGCCCGTAGTTGAGGACATCCTTCAGGCTGTGGTTCAACGTGCAGAGGATGCGCTGCTTGGAAACCCACACGGGGACATCTGGGTTCAACCGGAGACACTTCTGCGGAGAGACACAAGAGGGTGATCAGAGCTGAGCATCCAGGCATCACTGAGGTCTTGTCCCCACGGCCCAACCAGGAGCAGGACAAGGAGAAGGGTGAAACGGGAATCCAGGGATCTTTCCCGTGTCACTGGGTTGTGGGAAGGGGACAAAAAGAGTTAGAGAAGGATGAGACATGGCAGATCCCCCCTAATGCGCGTTGTGCATCTGGTCCAACTCCCTGCACTGAGCAGGGACATCTGCAATCAGAGCAGGTTGCTCAGAGCCCCTGCAATGGTTCCAGGGATGGGGCAGCTACCACCTCTCTGGCCAACCTGGCACAGGCTCTCACCACCCCCAGTGTCAACAATTTCTCCTTCTCTCCAGTCTAAATCTCCCGCTTTTACTTTCAAGCCATCCCCCCTTGTCCTGTCCCAACAGGCCCTGCTCAAAAGTCCCTCCCCATCTTTCTGCCAGGCCCCTTGAAGTCCTGCAAGGCCACCAGAAGGTCTCCCTGGAGCCTTCTCCTCTCCAGGCTGAACAAGCCCAATTCTCCCAGCCTGGCCTCCCAGCAGAGGGCTTCCAGCCCCCCCCATCATCTCCGTGGCCTCCCCTCACCCCTCAGCTCCACTTCCACCTTCAGAACTTAACCCCAGGCCCTGCTTCCATCCCTTGTCCCCTCAGTAGCATCCTTTTGGTTCTGTCAATCAGCACTATCAAGCCAGTGTCCCTATCAGTGATGGCCTGTCCCACCACAGGGACAGAAGAGGAGGTGGCCAGATGCTGGTGTGAGGAACCAGGAGCTCAAAGCCTTTGAGAAGTGTCAGCTCAGTTCTCTTCCAGTCCTCAAAGAGCAGCAGAATATGCATCATCCTTCCAGGGCCCCATAAATAAGAAATAAACATTGTCTGTACCTTCCCACGTGCTTATTCAGCCTCTAGGGCTCTTCCTCGCTGCCAAATTGTGCTGCTCAGTATTAAAATATGCAGCTGGTGGGGACAGAGCCCTGAGAGGCACGTGCACGAGCTCCAGCAGTGGCTGAAGGGAGGTCCTGGCATAAAACCCACGGAATTTTCTACCACACTTCATGCTGCAGAGGCTCACCCTGGGGAGCACTAACACCTCGTGTTTAGTAGAGAAAACAACTCCCACCCCAGGGTCTGACTCTCTCTGTCTTTAACCTGCATCAGGAATGAGAGGGAAGAAAATGCCTCCTTCAGCTGTGAGGTCAAGACGCTGCAGAGCCCTTGGTGGGCATAACCCAGCTACTGAAATGTCTCCTGGGACTGTTTCCCCAAACACCATCACACCTAGAATAGAATCATAGAATCATTGAGGTTGGACAAGACCTCGAGGATCATCAAGTCCAACCTTCATCCCAACATCTCCCTGACCCCCTGACCATGTCCCCAAGCACCACAGCTACTCATCTCTTGAACCCCTCCAGGGATGGTGACTCCACCACCTCCCTGGGCAGCCTGGGCCAGTGCCTGACCACTCTTGCAGTGAAGAACTTCTTCCTAATGTCCAATCTAAACCTCCCCTGGTGCAACTTGAGGCCATCACTTCTTATCCCATACATTAATGACTTTCTCATGTCAGAGATGCTGCGACTAAACCTGCTTCTTCCACCCCATGATGCAGCACAGCCACTCCGGGAGCAATCCAAACCCACGAGGCTGATCCCACCAGAAGGGCTGTGAGGGAGATCTTTGTGCAGCCCTAACTCCAAAGCCTGCAGGGATGAGGCTGGAGGAAGCAGCTCTGGACACAGGGGACCAGGCTTGCTTCACTCCAGCACCTGCTGCAGTGAGGAACCTCCTCTCTCCATGGGACAGCCCCAGCAGCTCCCACCCCAGCACTGGGCTGACCCTGGGCAGAGCAGGGCTTGGATACCTGAGCTGCAGGTGCAATGTCACACCAGGCATTGATCCCCTCTCCACCAGAAGACATGGACAGCATGGGGCATCTGCCACCACTGCATGGAGAGATCCAGCACTTCCAGAGCAGCTCACATGGGGTGTGAGGAGCTCCCAGCCCCGAGCATCTGGGCGCTCAAGCCAACATTAATTTTAAAAGGAGCCTAATTGCCTTGTCCAATCCTGAGCTGCAGGACAAAGGAAGGTCTCTGCCCTTCCTCCTGACACTCTCCTGGAACAAGAGGCTCAGCACTGCTCCTGTGCCAGTCCCTGAAGACCCAGGAGGGATCCTGGGGAGCCAAAGGAGGCACCTCCAACCACAGCATCACCAGCCCAGCACTCGCAGAGCCCCCCCTGCACTGGGCAGGTCCTGGAGCCCACGGACAGGGTGGTAGCAGCTTTCACAACAAGTTGCTCACTCTAGTTTGCTGTTATAAGCAATAATTTCTCCCAAGCTTTGATCACGACAATCAAAGCCTTAGGAACAACTCCTGAAAGAAACTGGTTCAGCTTCTCAACGGCTGCCTCCTTCCTGGAGAGAAGAGCCCAGAGCTCCAGCTGGAGCCCTCAGCAACGTGCAGGATGACAGACAAGATCTATTCAGGAGCCCACCCCGCAATAATGGCAATAAAGAGCTCACATTCAACAATCCCTTAAGAGCAAAAGAGCCCAAAATTCTTCATCGAGGAGCACACAAATGAGAAAGAGTTGAAAGGAAATTAAAAAGCAGCTGCTGCAAAGGTAACGTGCTCACGGGCAGCGGGGAGCGCACTTCATAATGTCACAGGAGAAGCACTGACCAAATCTATGGCAAAAATGGGAAAAAAAAGCCTCCGAGAGGCCCCTGCAGAAAGATGGAGCAGCCAAAGCAGCAGAGCAGAGGAATCTGTCAAAAGGAAAAGACCTCTTTAGAAAATGGGAGTTGCCTCCACATGAAGAGCCCGGTCCTGCTGCAGAACCACAAGGTGCTGGAGTCACCACAGCAACAACAGAGGAACAGGCAGCCTGGTGGGAAGGGGGTGAGGTCAAAGAGCAACCAAGGAATGAGGGTGACCCCAGGAGGAGGGGGACCATCCCTGCCCTGCTCCTGCTGCCCACACTGGTGCTGATCCAAGCCAGGATGCTGGTGGCTTCTTGGCCACCACCTGGGCACACTGCCCAGTAGTGGGAAGAGAGTAAACAAAGGTGAAGGTCAACCAGGCAGGTTTCCTGACACGGGTTCATCATCTGAGTCAGGCGGGGCCCGAGCTGGGATCTGGGCTGAAGTGGTGCAGAAAGGGCTGCTCCGACACTCGTGAATTGGCAGCACATCCAGATCTCCTACACCACGTGCGGGTCTGGTGGCCCTGTCCTGCAGGAAACAACAGCAACAGGAAAAAGGTAAAGGGGAAGAAGACAAAGGTGACCGAGAGGTCTGCACGGGACGAAGGCACTGCACCCAAGCTGGGAGCTGGAGTGTCCCAGGGAAGCCCCCAGAGCTCCAGGAGCTGGCATGAAGTGAGCAGCTGCCCCGTGGAACACCAGCACTGGGGCCACCTTACAGTTGGGTGTGAAACAAGCCAGCCCAGGGAACTTCTTCATCTTTCCTTACAAGATGGTGTGTGGTTTTCTCCAGTTACACATCTGTTCTTCCCAGTTCCTCATTATCTCCTGCAGCAGCAGTTTGGGCAGCAAGCTCCTCCTGAGGTCTGGGGCAGCCCTCACTGGTCCCACACTGTGTGTGAAATCCCGCTGGACCCTCCTGTCTTGCTCACAGGCCAGCAGGAAAAGGGATCAGAGCCCTGAGACACCCCCAATGGGGACTCCCCCAGCAGCCCCCACACCTCCCAGCAGCCCTGGGAACCAGCAGCAGCCCCTGGCCAAGGACCACGGGATGGACTGAACTTGTTTCCCTTGGTGACCACGGTCCAGGGGAAGGAGCTGGGCTCTGCAGGGACCAGGGCAGAGCAACAGGCTGCCCAGGGAGGTGCTGGAGTCACCATCCCTGGAGGGGTTCGAAAAACAAGTGGATGTGGCACTTCTGGACATGGTCTAGAGGTCAGGGAGAGGCTGGACACAGGTTGGACTCGATCCTGGAGGTCTTTTCCAACCTAAATGATTCTAGAACCACCACCCTGCGTTTCAGGGGAGGAGAGGAGAAATCAGCACAAACTTTCTGTGCAGGGGATGCTGGGAAAAGGCCAACTGGGACCAGCTGAGGGAGCCTGTTGTGTATGCTGGCAAAACAATAGGAATTTCTGGGCTTAGATCACCTCCTGAGGAAAGCTCTGGCCCAGCCATCCACCGTGCTCAACTGGGAGAAGCTGCCTCCACCAAAAGGAAACAAGATAAAGAGCAGGAGGGAGGTTCTCTGCTCCCAGCAGGGAGGTGCCCAGTGCAGGAGCCCCTCTGGAGGAGTTATGCGCTGTAGATAACAACGTGGTGTGTCTCTGGGGGTTCTCCAGGGAAAAGGGTGCAGCTCGTGAGCTGGTCTGGAGGGATGTTGCTGTGGTATCACCCCAGAACCCATTGCCTGCGACAGCAGCCATCCAGTTACTCCTATTGAAAAAATCAAAGTCCAAGAGCCCGTCATTCCAACCCTCCAGCAGCACTGATGGTGACAACCAGCCCCATCCTACAGTCCCACCAGTCAGCGCTTTAGAGGAGCAGCTGCCGCTGACACAAACACAGCTTGAGATGAATGTTTAAAGAGATTCCACTCCTGATTAACTCTCAGCAACTGGTTCGTGCAAAACCTCCCCCTTACGCTGAGCTACAACGGCTTCATTATGGGCCACCTGCATGGGGAGGGCTGCTGAGGAGCAGAACCACCAGCCAGCTTCATCCAACTGCTCAGCTCCTCACACAGAAAAGAGGGAAATGCAGAAGTGTTGGACCTGTAGGTCTGGCTGGTCCCACCAGAGAGCCCCATGACCTGCAGAGAACCTGGAATGTGTCCTCCATGCCTCATTGCAGCACCACAACCACAGCCACCTGCCTAACTTGCTGGAAAATGAGGACCTGGAAAGCTTCAGCTCTATCTAAGGGCTGAGAAAAATCCATTCTCCAAAGCTGCTTCTGGAGAAGACAGAATCACCACGTGGTAGGGGTTGGAAGGGACCTCTGGAGATCTAGTCCAACCCCTCTGCTAGAGCAGGATCACCTACAGCAGACCATGCAGAAACATCTCCAGATGGGTTTTGAATGTCTCCACAGATGGAGATTCCACAACCTCTCTGGGCAGCCTGTTCCAGTGCTGTTACTCTCACAGTAAAGAAGTGTTTCCTCATGTTCAGGTGGAACAAGAGGGAATAAGATCTTCTGTCCATCCAGCATCAAGACTGAGACGTGCCAGTTTGCTGGACTGACAGGTCCCAGTAAACACATGCAAAAGAGACACAGAAGTTCTCAGTATAAAGCAGCAAACAAAATCAAGTTTGACTAGAGAATGGAAGAAAGCAGCACAAAGAGGACACTGGAGTTGCCTCATACTGAGCACGTCCTCTGATTCAGCCAATCCAAAGCCAAGGGGGCCTGTAAGCCCATCCCATCTGAGCAACGTGTCACTGCCCCACAACTTTCAACCAGTAACCTCCATAACGAGCTGAATTACCTGAATTTGGCCAACAGTTTCCTGAAGAGCATCCTACCTGATGGAAACCACGGACCCTCCTTGGATAAATCACTAAGCCAACACATCCTCAGTGAAGAAAGGGGTCTCAGCCCTCATTTGATCTCCCTTGTTTAAACTTCCAATACAATCATCATTTCTTGTCCTATTGATGCTGAACAACTCTGTAGTTCTCCATTTAACACTGCCACCTCTCACCCTTGTCTAGGGTGAGCAGAAGAGGCTGATGCTCATAAATTGTTGTGCATTTTCTCCAGATCTCAAGTAATTTCTGCTGCTCTTTTCAGCACCCTCTTTAATTTTGAATACACTTTCTGAAGTGGAGCATCAGAGCCAGAGGCAAGACTCCAGCATCTGTCTCCCAGCTGTCACACACAGCTATGAAACAGTCCTCACCTCAACTCACTGTCCCCTGGCTTCCATCTCCAGGCACCACCAGTGCAGGTGGCAGCTGGGCTGGGTTTGCTCTGGCTGCTCCATTCCTCTCAGATGGCCATGTCACGACAGAGGGACATGGGTTAGTGGTGCCCTGGAAGTGCTGGGTTAATGGTTGGACTCAATGGTCTTAAAGGTCTCTTCCAACCACAATAATTCTACGGTTCTATGGAAGTGCCACCACATCACTGCACACCAGTATCCCTGAGGCCACGCACAGCCCCAGCTCCCCTTCCAGAAAGGAAAAGGTGCAGACAAGGAAGAGATCAATGGCCTCGAGTGGCACCCGTGTGAGGCTCAGCTAAACAGACAAGACCCTTCAGCCTGGGAAAGAGCAAACGGAGATGGAACATGACAGAACCAGCAGGGGCACGGAAGAGATAAACAGGTACCGTCACCTCGGGAAGCGGTGCAAACACCAGGAGACAAGGTGACAGGTAGGACATCTTCATTAGACACACTGGCAGGGATCTGCTCGGCAGCTCCGGCAAGCGACTCCAAATTGGTCTCCCAGGTCCCTTCACTTGCATAGTCAGAGCCACAGATGAGCATGGGGAGCATCAGCAGATGTTCCACTTAACCCACCCACGGCCCCCTGCCCGGACCCATCACTAATTGCAGCGATAACTCCCTGGTTACAGGTCACTAACCCTCCTCTCTTCAAACCTGCAGCCTCTTCCACCTCACATTAACCTCACCCCCTGCCTCGAGGTCTCACCAACCAGGCTAATTCTGCGGCTGGATCCTTTTTCTTCACACTTGAGGCTCCAAGATGTTGCACACACACCTTGTTTGCTACAACTGCATAATTACACTCACTTGTACCCACCAGCAATAAAGTCTTTTTCAAAACAAAGCTCAGGAGGGCACTAAGCGAAACTGGTGGAGTCAAAGCAGGACAAACAATCGGCATTTCCTCACTACTCAGCAGGTGCTCACTGAGGAGCTCCACACCAGCAAGGTGCAGGCTCAGCCCAGGACAAGGATGCTGGAGAAAGCAGCTCAGGGCTCTGCTGGGCAGTGCTGAGCATCCCCAAGGCCAGAGACCCCAATCTCAGGGTTGGCAACCAACCTTTCCTGCGCTCCCCTCATTCAGAGCCAGCCACCCTGCTGGAGAAAGCAATCGGGTTGGGTGGGGACAATTTAACCTTGATAAATCCACATTGTCTCTTCCCAACCACCTTCTGAGGTTGGATTCAATGATCTTGAGGTCTTTTCCAGCCTGAGCAATTCTATGTGCCCGGCCACAGCTTCCAAGGGGATTTATTTACCCCATCACCTTCCCAGGGCCAAGGTGAAGCTGAGTGGCCAGAAGGTCCCCACAGCTTCCTTCTTCCCCACCCTCCATACAAGCACAACGTCCTGATGTGCACTAAAACACAATACCACAAACCCCTGGAAAAGCCATCAGCTGGGGTCATCAGATAACCCACCTCTGGCCCAGGCAGCCCCTAAGCCACCTCCTGATGGGTGGAAGGGTTCCCCTGGGGACATGTCACCGTGCACGTGTCCTTTGTCACATCCATCCAGGGTTTGTCCTCACCCCTCCAGGAGCAGCAGCTCTGCCCACTGCTCCTGACCAGACCCTGTGCTCTGACCTGGTGTCACCACAACCTCATCTGCCTGCTTGCTCTGCTCTTCTGAAAATTATTGATACTCTGGACAAAGTTACAAACTCTGAGGTGTTGCTCTCCTGCCCTTGCCAAGCTCTCCCAAAGACAAGACCTCATCCTCTGCTCGTGCTCTCCCATGCCCACCTCTGTGTCTGGAGCTCTTCTGCTCTCCACACACAACTTCTGCAGCCCTCTCAGCAGCATCCCCATCAGGCTGCTCTGAAGTTCTGATGAACCCTGTCAGTCAGCTCCCTTATATCCATTCTTTCTTATTAAAGAATGAGAACAGATGAGGGAGACGTGGTCTTCTGAAAACACAATGCTCAAGTCTCACCAGAAATCACTTTCCAGCTGTTAAATTTTCCTGGTTTCCATTAAGGACATAACTACTAGACCACATCTACATTCACTGGCTCTTAGCTCTCCACATTGACACCACAGCTGCTGCTCAAGGTGACTTCAACAGCTCCTTCTGGCTAATCTCTTCTCCCTGACATAATAACTGTTTGGAGTGGAAAGAAAATGCACATTATTACTACCTCCTCATCAATTCCTTCAGTAATTACCTCCTGCTTTGGTTCTTCCAAATGAGCTTGCTCCAGCACTCACCTGCCGGTCCATTCTCTTGTGCAACCCCCCCAACACTTTGTGCTGCTCATTTGGTCTCCTCCTTCCTCTCACCCGCTGTCACCTCACCCAGCTCACCCCAGCTCTGGATGCTCAGAGGGACCCTGCTCAAAGGGACCCTCCTCCATGGGCTGCAGAGCCTCAGGTGGCACATCCCCACTCTCCACCATCGTGGAGGCCTTGGGTGAGGTGCTGGTGGCTCTGCAGGTGCCATCACCCAACGCCGGCACTTGTCAAGGGGCTGCCACTCCCAGCTGCCCTCCCAGCCCCTGGCAAAGGGGCATCCCCAGTGCCAGGTGAGTGGCTGCAGTGCCAGCTGCTCGGCCCAGAGAGATGCTGGGAGAGGTGTCCCCCTCCACCCACCGGCGTTTAATTAGAAAAAATAATGACAACGTTGATAAATGTATTAACCACTCCCCTGACGATCAATCCAGTCGGTATCTGTCCAACACATGGAGCCTTGGCAGCCTCCCAACAGCTTGGCTGTTCCCAGGCAACCACTGCCAGGTTCCACAGGACAACCCCTCAACATCACCATCTTCTCAACAGAAGCTCTGCCACACAAAGGAACCTCAAGTTAGAATCATAGAATCATTTGGGTTGGAAAAGACCTCCAGGATCATCAAGTCCAACCTCTGAAGTTGTCACATAAAGTTAATGGTAAGCCAAACAGTATCAGGAGGACCGGTCTCGACTGCCTCATGTCCATATTCTACCCAGCTACAAAAATTAGCATTTTTCTTCCATTAGCAGCTGTGGAGTCCTCAGGCTGCTGTGTTTAAACACTGCACATTCCTCTGGGCCTGCAGGGAAATCGATACCGTGCTTCCCACACACAACAGAGACCCTCAAGCAGGACAATTACTTTGGTGACACAAGAAGTAGGAAAAACTCTAAACCAATCCAGTGAAGAAAAGGCCAAGAAGGGAACGTGTCTGTGCAAAAAGAACCTGGGGAAACACAGTGGGCTAAAAATGATCTGACAACCACATAGAAATTACAGCTTCTTGGTGCTCCTCTGCAAGAGAAAAATGGGCACTGGCCATGGAAAATCTCATCCATCCATTCGCTCTGGTCTAATGCAGTCTCAGAGAAGGCAATCGGTTGAACAAACACTAAGGAGAAGGTGCAGAACTTTCATCAACACCACTAAGGAGGAAAAAGGAGAATTTCATAGAATCATAGAATGGTTTGGGTTGGAAGCGACCTCGGAGATCATTTAGTTCCACCCCCCCTGCCATGGCAGGGACACCTCCCACTAGACCAGGTTGCTCACAGCCCCATCCAGCCTGGCCTTGAACACCTCCAGGGATGGAGCATCCACAACCCCCCTGGGCAACCTGTGCCAGGGTCTCATCACCCTCATGTATGAACATGAACAAACACAGAGAAAGAAAATATTAAAAGCATACGTTACTTAATTTCTAAGGGGTTTTGCTACCAAATTCCAGGTGAGGTTGGCCGGGGCTCTGAGAAACCTGCTCTGGTTGCAGATGTCCCTGCTCAGTGCAGGGGCCTTGGACTTGAAAGGTCCCTTCAAGCAAACCATTCAGTGACTCACTGATTCTACGATTCTAAATAAAACATCTCACACATCATTTTACATTGCAACAAACATCCATAATTAACAATGACAAGCCCATCCTGGAGCACATCCCTTAATTCCAGCCACCCAGGACACGTTATCTTTGGCTCAGGACACCCAGTGGGGCCAGCAGGTCAGCGAGCCCAGAAGACAACAATTTGGTGAAAATCCTACAGAACAAGGTGTGTGCTCTCCAAAAGGAGATGATCTGAGCTGCTACCATTCAAGTCGTCATCTGTGCCTCGCTTGAGAGGCCTCAGCCCCTGCCCATGCTGGAGAGACCCTGCCAAGCTCTGCTGGCACAGTGTCCAGACCCACCAAGCTCCACCAGCACAGCAACCAAACCCCATCAAGCTCTACAAATGCGGTGTCCAGACCCACCAAGCTCCACCAGCACAGCAACCAAACCCCATCAAGCTCTACAAATGCGGTGTCCAGACCCACCAAGCTCTATCAGCACAGCAACCAAACCCCACCAAGCTCTACAAATGTGGTGTCCAGACCCACCAAGCTCTATCAGCACGGCAACCAACCCCCACCAAGCTCTACAAATGTAGGGTCCAGACCCACCAAGCTCTACTGGCACAGCCTGAACCATCAAGCTCTACTGGGGCAGCACCCAGAGCCACCAAGCTCTAACAGGACAGTGTCCAGAGCCACTGTGCTCACCCTGACATCACCCTTGTCTCTGCTCTCCCTGCAGCTACCCCAACACCTCATTTCATGGAAGATTAATGCCAAAGCATTACTGAGGAAGAGAATGAAGATGCTGATGATGCTGCTCTCACAACCTCCTGTCTTGCATCTGGGCTATGAACGTTTTCCACCCATTAGCAGATGCTGCAACCTCCTGAGCACACCCTGGTGCCCATCCCCAGCACATATTGGTGCCCATCCCCAGCACACCCTGGTGCCCATCTCCAATGTTCTGCCTCCAGGCACTTGCTGCCTCCCCCCAGCCACCACTCAAGGTTTTCTCCGCTCCGTTGGAGTCAATTTTGTAAAGCAATGGGTATAAAAAAAAAAACCAAACAACCCCAACTATGAATTCCCATCGATTCTCCAGTAACAATGGGGAGCCAACCAGAAGCAGGGAGGAGGATGTTGTTGGGTTAGCTGGCTGTTTAATTAACCAGCCTTTAACGATGCCCGTGACCCGTGAATGTCAGGACACACTGAGAGGAGCAGTGGTCTACAGCAAAGCTGAGCTCTGAGCCAGGAATGGTTATGGGCTGGTTTATTAAAATGAACACAACCAGGAAAAGCACAACTTTTACCAGTCTGACAGAAGTTTTCTTTCTATGGAGAACTGTAAAATCAGTGGGCCATGGGAAGGCTCTGGATGCCACGTTTCAGAGGCATTGTTTCCTCTCGCTTCATGCCATCTGCTTTGGCAGGATTTTAATTAATCAGAATTGTCACGGATATGCCACCACCACAGCAGCTGAGGGCTGGAGAAACCAACAGTAAATAAATGTCAAAGGCGTGATTGGAGGGATGAGGTTGGATGGCATCTGAAGCCAATCAAACAGTGGGGATATTCAAGTGAAACAAGATGGCACTGAAAAAGTTTTCATCCTAAATAAGCAGGAGGTTCCACCATCAAGTATGAACTATCATGAGTTATACACAGAATCCCGGGATCCCAGCACTGTGGAGGTTGGAAGGGAGCTCTGGAGATGCTCTGGTCCAACCCCCTGCTCCAGCAGCTCACCCAGAGCAGGGGGACCAGAGTCCAAAATCTCTGCAGACAAGGAGACGCCACAACCTCTCTGGGCAGCCTGGGCCAGGCTCCAACACCCTCACCCCAAACAACCACCTCCTCCTGCTCACATGGAACCTCCTGGGCTCCACTTGGTGCCCGCTGCCCCTTGGCCTGGCCCTGGGCACCACTGACCAGAGTCTGGCCCCAGCCTCTTGCCCCCACCCTTCACGTACCACAAAATGCAGCATGTTCCTAGACAGCAAGATGACACTCAGCAAAATCTAACCCTTTTTTGTTAAACTTCCCCCCGGCACACACCCACTGGAGGAGAGGAACTGTGAGGATTGCTGAGAGGATCGTGACCTACACACAAAACAGCAAACTAGGAACATCTTTACCAGCAATAAGGGGAGGAGAGAAAAAGAAAAGTTGTACAAAAACCCCACTCTGCCAGATCACAGAAAAGGGAAGAGAAATGACCCCGATCCAGCTCCAGCTCAGCTTCCTCTGGAGCACCAGCCCTTAAATCCATCCGTGCCCTGACAGACAAGCACCAGCAGTGGGAAGAAGCACCAGCAGGGCTCTCGGAGAAGAACCCAGCCAGCTCCAGCCTGGGCAAGGACATAAAGCACCATCCCAGCTCTAGGTTTACAATCCCCTGGGAGACAGCACCCACAGGGGAATGGACACGGCTGCTTTGTCCCCTCCACCAGCACCCACTGCCACCTGCCAGCACACATCACTACCTGGGTATCATGAACCCACAAGCCAGCAAGGCCAGTTAAGGTTGCTGCAAAGCTACAGCAAAAATGAGTGAGGTCCCCTGGACTCAAATCCCAAAGCACGTGTGCACCTCCCTGTGCTTCACTCACTGCTGGAGGAGCCACCAGCTCTGCCCCCATGCCCAAGAAACCCCCAGGAACACAGCCAGCCCTGGAGCCCAGACAGGACCACTCACACCCAAGGTCAGGAGGGGCAGCAGCCACGTTGGTGGGGCTGGGAAAGGGCTACCAGGAGATGGTGAGGACCAGCCACAGCATCTGTTCATACCCCTCCAGTGCAGGAGTCCTCACTGGCCACGTTCACCTCTGGAGCTGGGCATCACCAGGAGGGGAAGCAGGCACAGAGTTCACGGAGAGCTCAAGCCTCCAAAACCCAGGGAGATACATCAGGAGTCTCGCCCTCGGCAGAGACTGGGGGGTGGGCGGCAGAACTAGCTCTGGAATTGTGTACAGATAGGCTAATCTGGAAATAAGGAGTGTAAAGTGGAGATCAGAAAGAGCTCCCAATGAGTAGCTGGGATGCAGACGCTGCCAGGCTGAACGCTCAGCTTCCTGCAGCTGAAAGAAAAGAGCTGTAAATGCAAGATATGTTCTAAATTGTGCTCCCTTACCTCTTTTGTAACTGTGCTGCTGACTTTGTAATCTGGGATTTAACATTTTCTTTCCCTAGCACAAAGCTGGTGTCTCACTCTGAGCTCGCCCACCACGTAAAGAGGATTTGGGTGATCCAGAACCACGCTGTTCCTTCACCAGTGGTGGCTCCCCATAGACCACGTTGAGAACAAACCCTCTGGGGTCTCCGCAAATTGCCCCTTCTCAAGGTACAGAGACCCCCAAGCTGGCCCACCGTTTCAGGGGTGCAGAAGATGCCCTGGAGGACCTGTGGCCACTGAGGAACAGGCAGCACCATCCCAGCACCCAGCTGCACCACTGAGCTTTCACATGCACAACTCACTCACACCTTGATCCTCGCAGCTCTTGCACATCCCAGCCAGGTGCCAGTGGCCAAGGTGAGGAAAGATGTCTCCCCAGAGGCTCTTCTGGCCACCCCATGCTCTTCTGGACATTGCCACCTACGACCACCCATGTGTAAAGCCAGAGGTGCTGTCTACTGACAACTGAGCTGCTACAGCGAAAGAGAACAGAGAGGGTTTGGGGTCCACCACTCATTGCTCAGGTTGGGAGAGCTCTGTCTGCTCTGTCCAGCTCTATTAGTATGTCTGATGAAGGACAGGGCTGCCCCACAACCCTTGGCTGTCTCTGGCAAGAAGCAGACAGTAGACAAGCAGACCAAAGTTCTAGAGAAAAGCCCACGTTACCATGAAAACATCTGGGACAAGACATAATGAGAGCTGGGAAAAGCAGAGGGGAACCCACCACAGAACCAGCTTCTAAGGGATATTTGGTGAGTCCAAGTTTGAGCATCTTCAGATTTGCAATTAGTTCCATGCTACTGGTGAACTCTCACCTGTGATGTAACCTCATGAGGGACCTTCCCACAAGCAGCTGGTGCAGCCTGTCCAGCCACACTGCAAGATTTTAAAACACACTAACTCCATGCATGAAAAGCTGCCCAGCACAGCCAGAGACAGCCCCTGGCCCCTCTGCAGAGCTGTGCGACACGAGCTCCAATTCCTCCCTCTTAAAGCCTTTTCCTCTTAACTTCTTGGTCCCTGCTTGACACTGAGAGAGAAATAAACCAATTATGTTCCTCCAGCACTTGTGTAGATATCCATTTTTAAGGTACATCATTCACAAACTCAAACCAGAGGCTGAGAAATGCTGGGAATGGCAAAAAACCCCCCCAATTTAAAGGCAGAGGTGCAGGCTGAAGAGCTCAGCAGGGAGGAGAATTGGGAGCACGCCCGTGGACAGCCCCTCTCTGCAGGCACAGGTCCCAGCCCTCCTCCAAAGCCAGGAGAGGCATCGTGAGTCACCTCAGCCATGGCTGTGGAGCTCAGCCTGAAGGGAACAGCTCGCTCCGTGTCACAGCCAGACTCTGCACAACGTGGGCCACAAAGAGCTCCAGCAGCGGGAGCTTTGGGAAAGGTTACCCCGTACACACGTTATTACAGCTCAATTAATGGAGGCAGGGAGGGGATGAGCGGCTCAGGGGAGCCGAGGCCACATCACAGGGGGAACTGTTCCCCCCTCCCTCCCAACAGCTCGGAGCTTGCAGACCATGAGTGGGATCAGGGAACGGGTCCAAGAGTAACGAGCTCCAGAGGCTCCATCACTCCAGACGTGTGCTCAGATAAACCCAGAAGTCATCCATTAGCAGACCAAACCCATCCTCATCTCCAGCCACCTCCAAACCATTAGCAGAGAAAAGCCCCAAGTGGGAAAGCACATGAGGAAATTTTTCAGATGAAATTCAAAAATTCTGGGATGCTCCTGAGGTCCCTGCAAGCACCATGTGACACTTGGAGAATATCTCAGCCACGCAAGGCTGGGGCAGGACATGAGCCTGAGACCAAGAGCACCATGTGCCCAGGCAAAGGTCACACCTCAAAGGGCTTCATGGTATGGGTACAACTGCTGGTTCCTTCTGAGAACCTGTGCCAGGGTGCCCAGAGAGGTGGTGGCTGCCCCATCCCTGGCACCATTGCAGGGGAGGTTGGCCGGGGCTCTGAGCAACCTGAGATTTTCACCTAAGATTTCACATCCACCTTTTCTCTTGAACACTGATAACTAACTTTGGACGTTTATTTCTACCTGGGCACCTGCAGCATGTTGGGTGTCGTGTTGGGGACAGGAGCACCAGCAGCTGGAGCCAGCAGGGAGCTGCCTGCCTGGCTGCTCCACAGAGAACCATACATTAAAAATGAAGCTAATCTCAGAATTTTCCACCAACCCAGATTTTAATAAAAATAATCTCCCCTGGAGATAGCTGTAATATAAAGCTCCAATACAGCCTCTCACACTGTGGCCCGTGCTTTCCTTCCCCTAACTGTGAATTATGGCTCAATTATGTTCACTTTGCCCTCTAAGCACAGGCAGGGAAGGTGGGGAGGGGGGGGCTGCCCTCATCTCTTCTTCCCAAAGCAGAACCAAGTGCACATCACAAGGTTGTGCCAGCTCCTGAGCTCCTCAGACACGTCCCAGCAGGACCTCACACTCACCACACAGGACATTTTGCAAGCTCCTTCCCTCTGAGGATCTGTGACATCCACCCTGCACAGTCTATGCTGACCACAAACCAACCTCCAGCTCCTGGAGTGGATCAACAGTTGAGCCTTCAAGCTACCAAAGCTCTGCAAGTGCTTCAGGAACAGAGCTCAGGAAGACGAGAGAAATGCCCATCTTGACAACTTAGCCTGAGGAAAATGTGTCTGCTCTATCCTTCATGCCTTGCTTACTCCCAGTTCTCCTCCATCCATTCCACTAGCAGTTATGTGCTCACCATGCCCCACAGATGCCGGGTCTCCAGGCCCCAACCCCACCACCATCAGCACCAGCACCACCACTTCTCTCCCAGCAGGTCCATCTCCTGGGGCTGTGGTGGCAACTCTTGCCCAGAAGATGGTTCCTTTTCTGGAGAGATTCCAAACCTGCCTGGACACCATCCTGGGCAACCTGCTCTAGGTGACCCTGGGGATGGACAAGGTGATCTCCAGAGGTCCCTTCCAACCCCTTCCAAGGCCAGCAACCAAAATTCCCTCTGCTGTGACAGAGGAGTCCCCTTTCCACCTGGTGTCCACCCAGGCTGTGGTGGAGAAGACCCCTTCCCACCATGTCCATGTGTGCTGTGAGATGCTGCAGAGCAGGACCTGGGCAGAGCTGCTGACCTTGCCCTGTCCACCAGCAGAGGCTGAATCTGCCGCTCCAGCGCACACCCATGAACAGAGTTAGAGGAGCTCTATGCAAATAAATTGCATTTATTCAAAGCAACTCATTAAATAACTCACCCACGACGCCCCAAAGGACGTTGCAGCTGAACCTCCCCATCCCCACAACCACCAACCACAGCCCCAGCAGCTCCAGGGAGCAGCAAGAACCTCCCTCCCCGCGCCCCACAGAGCAAAGGGGATCGATCTCAGTCCAAGTGCTCCCCAATTTTAACCATGATAAATCAGCTGGCAGGAGATCTGGCCAGGAATAACCCAGCCTGTTGTTTTGCATGGGTGCTCCTCAGCTGCCTGCCCAAAGAAAGGCCGAGTCGGATCAATTCCTAACCATTACACGAGAGTAATTTGCAATTTAATACAGACTTTACAACCAAAAGTGCTTTTTCCTAAGTAGATGCACTGTGACTGCATGCATCTGTTCAAGCAATTATCATGTAAAATATAAATTCAATTTTTTAATTTCACCCGGATATTTTAGCAAAGAGTGAGTGGCATCTTTCTTACTTAATAGAGGATGAGTAGTTTTTGACTTGTAATTTAACTCCAAGTGGACTAGGATAAAAATTGGCATTAAAAGAGGTTCATTTAGCATGTTAAAATACTCCTCAGGACTAACAAATTAAATACAACCCCTCTGAACTAGGCTGAATTCATACAAAATGCTCACACTGTGAGCAACCAAAACATCTCTGGCACCTACAAGTGACATAAAAAGGGACTTTTATCGATAGTTACTTAAATTAACAGTTTCCTCACAGCCATGAAGATCCCAGACGCAAACATCAGCCAGCACCTCACTGCTCCTCATCTCCCCAGGCTGGTGGGGACACGCTCTGGGCTCTGCACCAGGACAGGGGTCACACCACAAACCCCCCCCAACGCTCAGCTGGGCACAAGGGACACTGGATTTAACGTGATGGTTTTGTCCCACTGAGCAACTCAGGGATCCTGCCACCTGGATGCTGATAGTGCTCAAACATTTGCATGGGGAAAACAGACCCAAAACCTCCACAAAGGGACTTTAGAAGCTGTCCTGCCTGGCGCCGCGTTCAGCAGCACAGGGGCTGCTCAGTGAATGAGGCAGATAAAACCCGGCAGAGCAGCTGCCTCATTCATTGAGAGCTATTAATCTGATCTGAAAGAGGCCGGGTTCCTGTGCAAAAACAATGTGCAGCTTGTCATCAAAGAGCATCTCAAAGCATGTGCATAAGTGGTTTGGTCCTCCCCTAAAAGGGGGGGGGAAAATCCAGTGCAGCTATCGACAGCCAGGGGTTTCTACGGCAGCAGAAAGCAGATGCTCTGGCCAAGGATCAAAGTTTTCAGTGCAGGTTTGGGCCATTCCAAAGGCCAATTCCTGACCCCCCGATCTTCCCCTTGCAGCAATAAAGTCCTCCTGATTCTCTTTCTTTTTTTCATAGAATCATTTTGGCTGGAAGAGACGTTTCAGATCATCAAATTCAACCATTAACCCATCCCTGCCAGGGCACCACTAACCCCTGGCCCTCAGCACCACATCTCCACACCTTGGAAACCCCTCCAGGGATGGGGACTCCACCACTGCCCTGCCCAGCCTGCCACAGCCCTTCACAGCCCTTCACAGCCCTGACCACCAACAAATTCTTCCTCAGCTCCAACCTCAACCTCCCCTGGGACAACTTGAGGCTGGTTCCTCTTGTCCTGTCCCTTGTTCCCTGACCCCACCTGGCTCCAACCTCCTTGCCGGGACTTGTGCAGAGCCAGAAGGTCTCCCCTGAGCCTCCTTTGCTCCAGGCTCAACCCCTCAGCTCCCTCAGCTGCTCCTCAGTGCTGCCTGGGGCTCTGGGGGATGCTGAAAGAGGTCTTGTCCAGCTTCGTTCCAGGAGCTTCCACTGATGACACCAGGGACATGTTGTGAGCTCCTGGAAGGAAGCTGGACACGACCCCCCTCAGCATCCCCCAGAGCCCCAGGCAGCACTGGGCCAAAACACAGTCACTGTTTTCACCACCAGCAACATCTGAGGACACCGTTCTACACCAGACCCAGCAGAACACAATCCAGGAGAGCAGAAGGGCCTCCATTCCCTCATGGACACAACAGGCTGCTGCCACTGCCACCAAAGGGACCCATCTCCTCCCTGGGCTCCACCGGTGCACGCTGACCCAGAGCAGGGAGCTGCTGCTGGTTACAGCTAACGGGGAAAAACGTGACTTTAACCCCCAGCAGCTCCTTGGTCTGGCTTTAACAGGCTTTAAAAAGGAGAAGAAAAAAGCGTTGCCAGCACACGATGGAGAAGAAAAGCCCTTGGAAACCTCTGGGAGGAAGTCTCATCAGCTGCACTTTGCTGTTGCTCCAGATCTTTCCGAGCTATTTCAATAAGCCCCAGCTCTCTGATAGTTACCAGCCTGCTAAGCACCACTCATCTGCAAGAGGCTCTTATCTCTCCACATATACATTTTTCATGCGATGTGCTGAGCCGTGGTTCCTTGGAACAAGTTTTCCCTGCTTCCACTGAAAAAAAGTAAATAGAAAACCTGCGCCCTGGTTGCTCTGCAATTACAACCACGGTGGCAACCAGCCATGTGGAAGGCGGCCAGTGCTGCCCACGGGCTGCTGCAGAAACAGTTTTCCCATGGGATGCATCCCAGGCTTGGTCAGGCACCTTTGCAGGTTCCAGCACCAGCACGCTCTGCAGGCAGAGGACTCAGAAGTACCTCCAGCAGTCCTCAGAGTCACTGGAACAGAGGGAGGTTGTAGATGCCCCAACACTGGAGGTGTCCAAGACCAGGCTGGATGGAGCTTTGAGCAACCTGGTCTAGTGGGAGGTGTCCCTGCCATGGCAGGGGGTCGGAACTAGATGATTTTTAAGGTCCCTTCCAACCCAAACTACGATCCTGTGATCCTGTGCTCTCCCAGGACAGTGTCTGTCTTGACACCTTTTCCCACCACCAGGCCCTGAACGAGGTTGTGTTCCCACCACAAGACTTTGGGAATTGGTTTCCAAATGTGTTTTCATGATACAGACCCACAACTTGCGACTACTCCAGAGAAACAAACCTTAGCTGGGGCATGTTTCTGTCTCCTTAAAAACCAGGCTATAGTCTCATAAATCCTGTGGGTGTTCTGGATAATTTTATCCCGGGTCTCCAGCACCCCTCCCACAGAGCCAAGCATAGCCAGGAGCAGAGCTGAAATGGCTCTTTCTGGAGGAGAAGCAGCTGTGGGCCAACTGCAGGAGCAGGTGGGTGAGAGGGAGAAGCTCCACCAAACACATGAAGGACCCTCGTGTGGAGCTTTACTCCATACCCCGCTGCAGCCCCAGCAGAGCAGGGAGCAGGAGGGTGGCCAGAGGCTTGCACAGGGACTGCTGAACCACTTGGACTCCACTCCCTGTGCCAGAATATTCTCCTGAAGTATCAGGTGACTGAGAAGAGGGATGAGGGCAGAGATTCTTCTGCAGCCACAGAGGGAACTGAGCGACTCCTGCAGCAAAGGGAGGCTCCAGCCTCGGCCAAGACCTCAAACAGCCTCTCACAAATGTCCCAGAACATGGACATTTCCTCGCCTGTCCCTGACATGTCACCAAAGCCTTGCGTGGAAGAGAAGCCCTCCAGCGGGACACCTGCCAGCAGAGGAAAGACACGGCAGACCCCTCTGCCTGGACCCCACAGGACATCCTTCCTCAGGATGTGGATCTTTCACCATCACCCAGAGCTCTCCTGGCTGCAACACACCTAATGGGCCACCCTTCAGCATCATCCCCGTGCAGAAGAGACCAAACTCTGCCCAGGGCTGCAAATCCACCTTACCAACTGTGATCCTGCCGGTGATCTGGCCTGAAATCACCACGGTTGTCACCACAAGGCTGCACCCAAAAAGATGCCACCCGAGGCAGTGGCTGCCTCTTGCACTGCCCTCTCTGCTGGTGCTGGCGAGGAGCAGAGCCACGTTTCTGGCAGTGCCCACGTCCCTGGCAGTGCCACGTGGCCGAGCCCACACCCCTGCCATGGATGGATGGTCCCTCCAGCCAAACTCCTCGTGTGCCTGGCTCCCCTGCACAGCCCACATGCTCCCGAATGGCACCATCCAAGAAACCCATCCGTGCTCCTCCAACACAAGCAGCTCCCTGGCTCTCCTCCCACACCAGCATCAAAGGGTCTCTCTGCTCTCCATAGCACTCTTCCCCTCCACGACAGCACAAATTGTCCTTCCTCCTCCTGCCAAGCCACCGACATGGCCTGCCCTGACTTCACCTCGGGGCTCCCTCCTTGCACCCATGGTCCCCAAAACCTCCTTGCAGAGTCTGGGTGGGAGGAGCAGGAGCAGGGTCCCATTGCAGTGGACCCCACAGCTGGGCAGGGCAGACACCTCCCAAAGAGCTCAGCCCCCAGACCCACTTGGACATTGCTGTGGGACACAGAGTCCACCTGCCTCTCTGCATCTCAGGTGTGTGTGTGGAGCAGGAGGCATGTCCAGCTCCTCCTGCACTCCAGGTTCCACCTCTTATGGTGTCTGCATGGGTGGGTGTAGGGCAGCTTGGCTCCTCTCCCCTGAGCTCTGAGTCTCGCAGGTTGCTCAGATCATTGAACCTGAAGTGCTGGCCCATCCTCAGGAGATAAGCAACCATGTGCCTTTTCAGAGGCAAGGTCACAGCCTGGGGTGGAGATTTGCTCCTAACAATGGAACCCACTAGCAGGGAATTCAAAGGCTCTCAGCTGAATAAACAGTGATGAAGAGTTGCAAAGGAACTTAAAAGAGCCTTGGAGACATCTCCTAGAGAGCGGGGAAACCCGACTTGAAAAGTCAGCGGCTTCACAGTCCAAAAACCCACCTGGAGGCTCCAGCCCTGACAGAAGGCTTCAATAAAAGGAGCTTTGCCCAGTTGAAGTCCTGATCTCTGAAAAGCTGGCAGCTAATAGAGCCTGACCTGACCACCCTGTGCCTGCAGATCCCCAAAGAGACAATCCCCGTCTTCAAGCAGAGCTTGCAGAACAAAGCCCACAGCACATGTGCTGCAACCACCAGAGCCCCAGAGGCACCCGTGGGAGGAGGTTCAGGGTCACTTCAAGACTGCACAAGGGCTGGGCTCAGCGAGCAAAACCCCTTCAGCCCCTCACCAGCACCACAGCTTTACAGAGGCCAACGATCCCTGCTGGGGTCCCACCAGGGAGACGTGAGGAGAACCTCACATTTTTGCTCTTCTCTTGGATGATCCCTGATGCAGGTGTCCCATTGCTCAGAGCAACTCGGCCTCTGGACAGGTCCAGGAAGGAGACACAGGGCCAGGTCAGAGGTGAGGAGTGTTCCCATCACAAGGCAGGCACTTGACAGCCTCTCCTGAAGATGCCATCAGGGGTTACAATGGGCCTCAGGAAAAATGCCGTCAAGAACTGCAACCATGGCTGGCACATCCTGGAGGAGTACACATCCTACAGTGGGCCTCAGGGAAGAACTCAAACCAGGCTGAGATAAGGGACACTCCACAAACAAAGAGATGGGCTAAGACAAGATCATCTGTGGAAAAAGGAGGCCCAGAACTCAAGGAAAGGACATTCAAAGAGACCACTAGGGACCACCAGAGACCACCAAACCTCCCCTGAGAAGCCCCTCAGAGACTCAGGCTGCATTCATAATGCCTGTGCAACGATGACAATTAGTTCCAGGAAACAGAAATAATATTTATAACTTTTCCGGGAAACCCGATGCATATGGATGTAACAGAGTGATATAAGCTGTGTCTGACGCTGGGACACACGATGCACAGGAGCCTGGCCAGTCCCAGGACACCACTCAGCCCTCAGGGATGCTCACTGTTAAACCAGCTGGGTTTTTCTTGCCCCCCTTTATTTAAGTGAAGGACCCTCAGTTAGCACAGAAGAGTTTTGGACCCAGGGGAGAGGGTATCATGGCACAGCCTCTGCCCCCCACCTGCAGCCCAGGAAATCCAGGGCACGCTGCCCGTGGGCTGGGCAGCAGGGACGGGGCTGTCCGGGCAGCTCTGCCCTTCCACGGGCACCACACTCGACCTCTGAGCTCCTGCTTCTTGTGCTGCAAAGCCAGAGCCCGGAGCTGCGACTGCAGCGAATTCCTCTGCACATCAGCCAGGCTGGCGGTGCACAGGCTGTGCTGGCCAGGGCATCAGCACTGCGATGGTCTCACCCGCACCCAAAGTCCTGCCCCACGTCCCCACGCTCCCCACTGCACCTCTGCCAGCCCCCAGAGCCCTGCCCCACGTCCCACTGCTCCCCACTGCACCCCTGGGTCTCCCCAGCAGCTCCTGCTCTGCTGGCTCCCAGCCCCAGCCCAAGGAGGCTGCACCAGAAGCATTTTCCACTCTCAGCTCCCCACGGGAAAGGGAGATCCGGAGGGAAATTCCTACTTTGTAGATGCACAGACTCTGCTTTGCCTTGAGTGCCCCGTTCCCTCCACTGCCTCAGGTGATTCTCTCTGGCAAGACTGAGCTGCTTCTCTCCAACTTGTCCCCTCTTGGGACTATTCTCCTGGTAAGGAGGAAGGGCTGAGGGTTTCCAACACCAATCACACTGACTCCAGCATCACCACATCCCCAGTGCCCACCCACATTCCCAGAGGCAGGGAAGGGTGGCGAGGAGCAGTGCCCAAAGAACAGTGAAGCAGAGAGGGGGATATCATAGCAATGTGCAGAGCAGGGGCTCTCACTGCAGTCCTTGAGCCCTGCATCCCACAGAGCATCCAGGGCAAGGGCTGGAGCAGGATGAGACCCAGCTCTGGGCACCAGCTTCTCTGGAGAGATCCCAAATGTGCCTGGACATGATCCTGAGCACTCTGTTCTGGGCAACCTGCTGGAGCAGGGGGGTTGGACGAAGTGATGATCTCCAGAGGTCCCCCCTCTAACCTCTCTCATGCTGGGATTCTGGGATGGGTGTGCTGATTCTGGGATGACAGAGCTGAGTGCTGGAGCTAGTACAGCAGCGGAGGGAAGGAGCAGACACTGTGTCCCCATGTCTACAAGAGCCTTGCTCACAACCCCAGCAGGAGCAGAAGCTGGGGTGGGCACGAGCAGGTTTAAAGCTCTCTCTGCAGCCCAGGGTGAGCCCTGGCCAGAGCAGTTCTTTGACAGCAAAGGCAGTGGCACTGCCTCGCCCACCTCTGCCACTGCCCAGCGCTTGGCAGCCGAGCCCGCAGAGCCGTGCCTGGCGATGTGCCTGGCGGTGCCCCAGCAATGCCAACCCCTCACAAGCTCTCTGGCCCTGGCTGCTACCATCCATCTACCCACACATCTCCAAAGAGAATTCTCCCCACCAACAAGGAGAGCTCTTGCTCCTCATTAGGGCCAGTTACCACAGCCCTTCAAACTTCTTCCCCGTGCTGACCAGGCTCAGGCTCCGAGCACTCGCTCCCACAAGCACCCAGTGACCCCCAGCACTGTAACAGCCACCCCACACGGTTACCCACCTTGCCCAGGGATAACTACCGGCCATACCACACACTGCCCTGTGTCACAGCCCGATACACCACGCTGCCCGTGCCCTCCTGGGTCACGCCACAACTCCCAGCAGGTCACACCTGCCCATGGCACCGGCACCACCGCCTGGCACCCAACGTGCTGCTGCCCGGTGCACTCAGCACCCACCGCAACCCTCTGTGCCACACCGGGCCTGGCACCCGGGACCCGCTGCGGTCACACCGGTGCTCAGCCCAGCGCACCCACGCCCTGCTCGGTCCCGCCTGCGGCCGCCAGCTCACGCAGCTCGGCCGGTGCCAGTCCCGGAGCCCCTGNTCCGCCCGCATCCCAGCCCCGCCGTCCCCCTACTCGGGGCAGGTGGCGGAGCTCAGCTCGGTCCCGGGCCGGTGCGGGGCCCCGGGGCGGCGGGACCGGCCCCGGGCGGCGGCTGCAGCGAGGGCCCCGGCGAGGAAGCGCTGCAGCCGGAGCTGCCCGCAGGGCTCTGCGGGGAAAAGGGCAGCGGGCAACAGGGAGCGCGGGGAAGGGGAAACAGGGAGTCGGGGGCAAC
>VYZX01012557.1:32579-54362 GCA_013401335.1 Brachypteracias leptosomus
CAATATTGCACATGGACTTCCCTGTAGGGACCCTGCAGGACTCGCCCCCCGCCCCCAGCAAGGACCATCCCACAGCAGAGGACCCCACACACTGCACATGGGCTCCCTACAGAGGGGGACCCCAGCAAGGACCATCCACTGGCAGCACAGGACACTCAGCCTCCACTCAGGGACCTGGTGGGGAGCCCTGGCAGGGACCCAGTGGAGGACCCCCACACCCCACCCAGGCCACCCCTGCAGGGATCTCATACAGCACCCCACACAGAAAACTCCATCTCAGGGCCCTCACCCCAACCAACCCTGCCCGAATGTCACAGAGGGTCCCCCACAGGGTTCCCCATGGCAGGGATCTTGTGGGGACACCCCCCACACCAAGGGTCCTCATGCTGAGGGCCTTGCAGAGGACCATCCCCACCTTACACAGGAATCCCCATGTCAAGGACCTCACCGAGAAGCTCCACACCATGCAGGGATCCCCACAACCGTCCCACTGTCCCCTACAAGGGCCAACTGCCACCAAATACCCTCCGCAGCCCCCACAGTGGGCACAGCCCCCATTGCAGTGACCCTGCTCTGCTCCTTTAATCAACCATCCTCACCACCACCAATGCCTACAGTTTGGCCCTGTCCCCATCCGCAACCATGATCCTCCATCTCCACATCTGCACCAGCATATCTGGAGGGCCTGCTTGGGTCCTCCTCCATTTGCCAGGGCTCCCATGAGGGAGGTTGGACATCAGCAGGACAAGCAGGGGTGACTTGGGGGCTCAGTACCTTGCTTGTCTCGGGGTTTTACATGGAAAGGTCTGGTGCTGGCCCTGTAAACTGTCCATCCTGCAGTTAGAATCATGGAATTGCTTTGGTTGGAAGAGGCCTTTCAAGTCCAACTATTAACTCAGCACTGCCAGGGCACCGCTAAGCCATGTGCCTCAGCACCCCATCTCCATACCTTGGAACCCCCTCTAGGGATGGGGACTCCACCACTGCCCTGCCCAGCCTGCCACAGCCCTTCACAGCCCTTTCTGGGAAGTCATTTTTCCTCATGTCCAACCTCAACCTCCCCTGGGGCAACTTGAGGCTGTTTCCTCTTGTCCTGTTGCTTGTTTCTCTGGAGAACACAACCCTGCCTGCCAGGGGTTTTCCAGACTGGCTCATTCTTGGCCAAGGGGATGCCCTGGTGCCAAAGTGCTGGGAGCAGGCCGGGTGGCACGTGAGTGGTGGCAGGCACAGCTCCAGCACAGAGCAGCCCCCACCATGGGCTGCTATTTCTGCCAGTCCCCCAACAGCGAGGGCTAATTAAAGCCGGGAGGACCTTGCCTGCCCAACGGGTCAGGCTCCTGCTCCCAGGCCAGTGACCACCTTGCCAGGAGCAGATGGGAGGCTGGGCTGAGCCCCGCAGGGCTGTGCATGGGACTGTGTCCGGTCCATCACTGGCTGGGATTCAAGGCTTTAATCTACGTGACAATCCTCAAACAGAAATAGCCCCCGAACCACTGAGAGCTGGAGAGATTTACGGTGTGGCCTGGATCTGTCCAGGAAATGAGTAATGGCTCTTCCTTCAGCCCTCCCACCCTGCACCAGGCAGGCACCATGACTCTGCCCCAAGCACCTCTCCCAGCAGGAGCAGCATCTCCTGCAAGCACCTTGCACCGGCAGAGCAGACGAGACAGGTGGAGAAGGCTCCATCCAGAGACCAGGAGGCTCATGGTCACCACAGGAGTCTCATGGGTGCTGTAGCACGAGCACCTCACTCTGTGGCACCAGCCCCAGAACAGAAATCACGACTCGAACATGACAAACAATGAGATCAGCCCAGGAGTGACCTTTCCTTCAACCCGCACCTGCACCCTGTGCTGGAGAGCCCCAGGTCCTGCCTGCTGCTGCTGCAAGGACCAGGGAGTCTCCAGCTTCCCCTGGACCCCCATCGTCCCTGGTCCCTCAGTGCTGCCCTGGCACAGGCCAAACCTCTGTGCCCAGACAGGAGGACACCGTGCTGTGATAGCTTCAGTCATCTCCAACCAGTCCTGTTTAAGGTGCAAGAAAACACTCTCACCCAGCAGCCAAGGAAGCCAAACCCCTGCCTGTCCAGCAGCAAGTCTCCTGCTGTGTCTCCTCAGGGTAGATGGGATCATGAGAGGGAGACTCCACAACCTCTCTGGGCAGCCCAAGGCAGGAGCTGGCACCCTCACAACAAAGAATTCTTTTCCTCCTGCTCAGATGGAACCTCCTGGGTTCCAGATGGTGCCCGTTGCCCCTTGTCCTGTGGCCGGGCACCACTGAATGGTGGAGGCAGGCTTTGAAGCAGACAAGGCCACCTGGCAAAAGCAAGCAGTGCAGGGAACAAGCCGGGCTCTGCAGCTTTGAGTCAGGGGCACCAGGAACAAGGTGGGGCTGCAGAGGGGAAGAGGTGGCTGAAACAACCATGAGTCACAATCAGCCAAGGAGGAGCCGCAGGCTGAGGTGTCTCAGCACAAGAGACAAAGGAGTCAGGAAGGGAGATGGCAAAAACATCTGCGGAACAAAGGGCCAGAGAGGGGAGCACGGAAAGGCTGAGCTGGGCAGCCAGCACATGGCAGAGTCACACCCAACGGCTCGAGGAAGAGAAGGAACCTGCAGCCACACAAGGTCCATGGGGTGGTCTCTCCTGGACATCAAGACATGGTGGGCAGGCAGAAGAAGCCAAGGGCTGGACACAGAAGTTGTCACCAATGCAGTTCAGCTGCTGCCATGGGCTCGGGGTGAGCGCTGAGCCTGATTTTTATGAGTGACCTGGAAGAAGGGATCAAGCATCACCTTAATGAAATACGGTGTGAAACTGGGAGCAGGCGAGTGAAAAGGCCCTGGAGAGATTAGAAACAAGAGCAGGAGGAACACAAAGTTCTGCTTGGAAAAATGCACGTAGTGAGGAGAGAAATCATCAGCCACACGAGTGACACGTGGTCTGCCTGCATCCCCCGGGCATCCACACGGGGCGGGCAGCCCGGGGACAGATGGGACCACAGCAACACGCGGGCAGCGGAGCACAAAGACCTCCTGAAGCTGGGCATGAGCCCACACCTGCACCTTCACTGATGGGCCAGGACCCGGCAGCTGCAGGAAGCCTGGAGTCAACACTTTGGATGCACCTCATCTGCCCACAGGGGCTGAGGAAGGACACCAAGCTCTGTCCATCACCTCTCCAGAGCCACGCCTGTGTTGCAGCAGGCACCGCTCTGCACAACACCCCCAAGATGGAGCAGCTTCCCTCTGCCCGTGCCCTCCTCTCCCAACACACCATCACCAGAGCAAGAGCAAAGGCACAACTGTCCCCTCGTGGTGCCCCTGCCACCCTGACCCCACTCGTGCCAACAAGCCGAGCACACCAGGATCTACCCTTGACTCCATCCCACAACCAGGGCTCCCAGCTCATGGCTTTTCGGGGCTAAATCCCCCCCACCCAGCCTGGCAGCAGCACCATCATGTGGGCACAGAGCCCTTGCCTGCTGCCTCTAGTTCTGTTCAACTATTGCTGCTCATTGATTTTATTTCTTCCCTTTTTTTCCCTGTCTTTTTATTTCACTAGGGGGAGAAATTAAATGCTCCAGATGGCAACTGTCAGGATTATTCTTGCTTTTTTTTTTTCCCCCCTCCTCAATCTTCTGGTACCTCATTAGTTCCCAAAAATATTTAAGACACAACTGTGAATGGTTGGGAAAATGCACTGACCACCCCCACCCCAAACTCCATTACAGACTTGCAGAGTCATTCACATTCATTTTCTCTTATTAAATCAACTTCTCCGCTGAGTAAAAAAAAGAAATCACTTATCTTGAAAAAGATACAAGTTGAGAATCTCAGAAATTATAATCCAATGAGTCTTACTCTAGCATCGGGACAAATGGATGAAAAAAATCAAAGAGAGTTACAAAATCTTTCAAGAAGATTTTACAGTGACAGGAAAAAAAAAAAAAATCAGTAATGCCTCCATCAGAGCAAGTCCTGCAGAGCTCCCTGCACGTGCCACTAAGATGGCACTAAAAAAGTTTTCATCCTAAATAAGTAGGATGTTCTACCACTGAGTATGAACTATCATGAGTTATACACAGAATCCCAGGATCTCAGCTGGTGGTGTTGGAAGGGAGCTCTGGAGATGCTCTGGTCCAACCCCCCTGCTCCAGCAGCTCACCCAGAGCAGGGGGACCAGAGTCCAAAATCTCTGCAGACAAGGAGACTCCACAACCTCTCTGGGCAGCCTGGGCCAGGCTCCAACACCCTCACCCCAAACAACCACCTCCTCCTGCTCACATGGAACCTCCTGGGCTCCACTTGGTGCCCGCTGCCCCTTGGCCTGGCCCTGGGCACCACTGACCAGAGTCTGGCCCCAGCCTCTTGCCCCCACCCTTTAGCTCTTGAGCAGCATTGAGCAGATCCCCTCTGAGGCTTCCCTTGTGCAGCTCCGCAGCCCCCGGCAGCCTGTGCTGGGCACACAGATGCTCCAGTCCCACCAGCATCTTCAGAACCTCCACTGGACTCCAGTAGCTCCTTGTCTAAGTCTAGCCACCTTTAGCTCTCATGCTGTGAGGAACAGCACTCCCTGCCCCACTCTGCACCATTCCCAGTGTCACAGAGCCTAAGACATCTCCCCTGTCACCTCTCAAACCCCTGTACCAAGGGCAGCCATCCCACAGGCCATCCCACCCCACGCTGCTGAACGCTGCTCTGGCATCTTCAGAGCTCTCCACGGGGCTGGGAGATGCCTGGGAAACAGGCAGTGCTGGCACTGCCGTGGTGGGACCTCGAAAGGCACAACAGGCAAGATCTGAAGACAAGCAACCCCAGGGCCTGATAAGAGCAGAAAGAAGCAGCCAAGGCAGCGGAGATGCCAGCTGGAACTGCTCCTGAGGCAGGAGAAGCTGGCACCTCCCAGGCACTGCCTCTCCACCCCGTGTCAGGGTGAGGAGGGGGTTGATGCAGCCAAAGGGAGCCCAGCAAGGGGTGCAAAGACCCACAGCTGCTGCCAGCATTGCCACCAGGTCCTGCAGGCTGGGACAAGAGCCCAGCACCACCAGGGTTGGCTCTTTCCATCCCCTGGGACAGGGCTGTGGGCACCCCGGGTGCCAGCTCTGAAACCCCCCCTACCAAACCCTTTCCCCCAGGTCTCCTGCTCTCCTCTTCCTGGAAAGCTGCTTCAGACCCTCCTTTGTTGTGATGGTTGGCCATGGCCTAATTTCTAGCCCACACATTCACGGCTAGTTTACCCTCCTCTTGCGTCAGCATTGTCTGGAGCCTGTGCAGCTCTTCCCTGCTCCTTTGTTTATGTAAGTATTTATATACATCTCACAGGCACCAATTACAGCCACTCAGACTTCGCTCTGCAGGCTAAACAAGGGCCACTCGGTGGTCTCCTCTCGCATGGCAGAGCCTCTCCTTCCCCCAGGGACACTCCTGGGGGCACTGGCAGACCCAGCAGCTGGATTCATACTTGGGGACACAAAATAACATGCTTCAAAAGGAGTCCTGTGCATGGCTCCTGCCTTTCCCACACTGCACATGGTGGGGAGGTCTCTGCCCCAGCAGCAGCCCCAAGGATGCCAACAGCCTGTGAGGGAGCACTGGAAACCAAAGGAGGACAGCAGCAGCTAACACCTCAACAGCTACAACCTTCCAGCATCAAGGGAGACCTCAAATCTCAGCAGGGGAGCAAAGCAGAACCAAACGCCTTCCCCATCTTCCTCTGCAGGGGCTGTTGGCACCATGGCCACAAGCTCTGGAGTGGGTTAACCTGCCCCCAGCCACACGGTCTCACAGAAACCTCCAACACCAGTCTCCTAAGCAAGCCAGGCAGCCTCCCTGGGGCTGGCAGCTCTCCCTGGGGCAACCAGGGTTAAATTTCCTTGTGCCCAGTTGTCCATGCTTAGCTCAATCCAGGGCTAAACTACAGCAGTTGTTCTACCACCTGATGACCTCTCCACAGCCAGGAAGAGGAGAGGAGACCCATGGATTGACATGAAAACGCATTTAATGAAGCAGCCAAACTAATACCAATATAAAGTAAATAAAGTTATACTCAGCCCAGCAAAGGTACGTTGGTCACAATAACTGGGAGCAGAACAGTAACCCAGCCCCTCCAGGGATGGCAATCCTCAAGAGGAGAGAGAGAAGCAGGAGGAGAANTTACTCCAGCATCGGGAAAAATGGATGAACAAAAGCAAAGAGAATTAAAAAATCTTTCAAGAAAATTTTACAGTGACAGGAAAAAAAAAAAAAATCAGTAATGCCTCCATCAGAGCAAGTCCTGCAGAGCTCCCTGCACGTGCCACTAAGATGGCACTAAAAAAGTTTTCATCCTAAATAAGTAGGATGTTCTACCACTGAGTATGAACTATCATGAGTTATACACAGAATCCCAGGATCTCAGCTGGTGGTGTTGGAAGGGAGCTCTGGAGATGCTCTGGTCCAACCCCCCTGCTCCAGCAGCTCACCCAGAGCAGGGGGACCAGAGTCCAAAATCTCTNGGTGAGGAGGGGGTTGATGCAGCCAAAGGGAGCCCAGCAAGGGGTGCAAAGACCCACAGCTGCTGCCAGCATTGCCACCAGGTCCTGCAGGCTGGGACAAGAGCCCAGCACCACCAGGGTTGGCTCTTTCCATCCCCTGGGACAGGGCTGTGGGCACCCCGGGTGCCAGCTCTGAAACCCCCCCTACCAAACCCTTTCCCCCAGGTCTCCTGCTCTCCTCTTCCTGGAAAGCTGCTTCAGACCCTCCTTTGTTGTGATGGTTGGCCATGGCCTAATTTCTAGCCCACACATTCACGGCTAGTTTACCCTCCTCTTGCGTCAGCATTGTCTGGAGCCTGTGCAGCTCTTCCCTGCTCCTTTGTTTATGTAAGTATTTATATACATCTCACAGGCACCAATTACAGCCACTCAGACTTCGCTCTGCAGGCTAAACAAGGGCCACTCGGTGGTCTCCTCTCGCATGGCAGAGCCTCTCCTTCCCCCAGGGACACTCCTGGGGGCACTGGCAGACCCAGCAGCTGGATTCATACTTGGGGACACAAAATAACATGCTTCAAAAGGAGTCCTGTGCATGGCTCCTGCCTTTCCCACACTGCACATGGTGGGGAGGTCTCTGCCCCAGCAGCAGCCCCAAGGATGCCAACAGCCTGTGAGGGAGCACTGGAAACCAAAGGAGGACAGCAGCAGCTAACACCTCAATAGCTACAACCTTCCAGCATCAAGGGAGACCTCAAATCTCAGCAGGGGAGCAAAGCAGAACCAAATACCTTCCCCATCTTCCTCTGCAGGGGCTGTTGGCACCATGGCCACAAGCTCTGGAGTGGGTTAACCTGCCCCCAGCCACACGGTCTCACAGAAACCTCCAACACCAGTCTCCTAAGCAAGCCAGGCAGCCTCCCTGGGGCTGGCAGCTCTCCCTGGGGGAACCAGGGTTAAATTTCCTTGTGCCCAGTTGTCCATGCTTAGCTCAATCCAGGGCTAAACTACAGCAGTTGTTCTACCACCTGATGACCTCTCCACAGCCAGGAAGAGGAGAGGAGACCCATGGATTGACATGAAAACGCATTTAATGAAGCAGCCAAACTAATACCAATATAAAGTAAATAAAGTTATACTCAGCCCAGCAAAGGTACGTTGGTCACAATAACTGGGAGCAGAACAGTAACCCAGCCCCTCCAGGGATGGCAATCCTCAAGAGGAGAGAGAGAAGCAGGAGGAGAAGGAGCCCCATCCACAGCAAACTTCCCCATCTACACCGAGCAAGAAGTTTCTGGTCTGGGACACCCCCGATTCCTAACTCAGGGCAGCTGCTCTGGCCTCTGCCCCTCCCAGCCTAACCCAACACTGCTAACGGGCTCCATCCCAGCCAAACCAGGACACCAGTGACTCTGTGAGTCCCAAAAGGCTGGGGCTTTGAGGAACGGGGTCTCCTGAGACATGGGAGTATCTGGCTCAGCACATCCCCAGGTGCTCCTGCCCTGGTGCTCTGGGCTCAGTACCAGCAGCTCCAGGCAGCTGCCCCCGACCCCACACTTGCTCCAGTGGCTCCCACCCCAGGCTCCCCAGCTCCTCCACGCAGCTCCTCGTCACTCCTGAGTCCTCCAGGACCAGGCAGCCCTGGGTCACGCTGAAGACCCCCTTCTGCAGCCCCCAGCCCTCCCTCACCCCCGCTGGGAGCCAAGCCCTCACCTCAAAGGCCCGGGGAGCGTCCGCCTTGGCTTGGCTGGCGATGCCCATGGGAGAGCAGAGCCGTCCTCTGGCCCCGGCCAGACGTTACTGATTGACCAGGGGTGGCTGTGGCTGCAGCTGGAGCACGGTCGATGGCTGCAGGCACAGTGGCAGGCACGGGAGGGGGGGACGGGAGGGACCGTGCTGCTCCAAGCTCAGTGTCCCCCTGCTTGGGGCATTGGGAGCTCCCAGGAGCCACCTTCCCACCCACCCGGGGCATCCCGCCAGCTCCGTGCCCGGGGCTGCCAGGCAGGTTCCTGCCCAGAGCCGGGGCTCAGCGACGCCGGAGTTGTCCTCATTGCTTATCTGGGCACAAGCAGGTCACTCAGCCCCGCTGTTTGCCATGGCCCCGTCCCAGCCCCACGTGACGGCACAAAGCAGCCTCCACCAGCCCAAACCTGTCCTTCACCACCACTGCCCGTGGCCTCCACGTGGGCAGGGGCAGGACTGTGCCCACTGTGCCCCCAGAGCAAGTGCCAGGATGCCCAGAGCTGGTGAGGAGCAGGCACGGTGCTCATCGATCACCCGCAGAGTCCTACAGCGCCTGATGGGTAATTCTCCCACCAATTGATTTTCCCTCTCACTTTTTACCAGGGTTAGTGGGTCACTGGGGATGGGCCAATGATTAAAGGGCAAGTCCACCCTTGGGAGCAGACCCAGCGCTCGGCTTCCCCAGGGTGACAGCAGAATGGTGCCAACCCCAGGGAGGGGCAGTGAGGGGGAGCAGCAAGATGCAAGTGGTGGCTTCGGCCACAGCCAGCTTCCTTGAGCCTCCCAGCCTGGGCTCACCCCAGTACAAATGCAGAGTGGAGAACCCCTTCCTGGACACCCCCTTTCCAACTGACCCACATCTCAGCTCTCCCCAAGCTCTTCTCATCAGGGATGGGGCAAGTCCCCGTTGCTTCCTGCCCCAGCGCCCCCTCCTGCATCTGTCCTGGTCCCCAGCAAAGCATCAGTGACTGGTCCTTCCTCCTGGGCTGTCCTCACCCTTCCCTGTGCACCACGGGCTTGGAGTCAGCCCCATGGGCCACGCAGCACCTTGGCCTGTCCCCACAGGACCCCACCTCAGGGGACATCTGCCTGAAGGGAGGAACAGAGCCTGGAGGAAGGCAGAGGTGGCTGAAGACTTGGAAGTTTGCGGGACCTATTCCCCTGCGCTGCAGCTGGGGATCCACAGGCTCCATGTGCTGCAAAGGAGCTCACAGGAGCTGGCACCACTAACGCAGGGCTCCAGAGATGTGGTGACCACTGCTCTAGTGGGGTGGGTGTCCCCAGAGCCCCATCACCATGCAGGTCCTGTCCCAGCATGAAGACGAGGCAGAGCCCACAGCCCATGGGGCTGCTCAGCACCAAGAGCTGCCCCTGCAGCCTCTCCCACCCCGGAGTGGGAACCAGGGGATGTTGTGAAAGGAGAACAGCCCCACCGGGATGCTCGGGGAGCTGAGGGGAGCAGTAATTCGGGCAGTGTGTAGTCATAGGAACATCACTTCTCTCAGTCACCGTGGAAACCAGAGCTACAGCTCTCCCGGAGCACGTGTGGGGCCCTGTGCACCCCGGGCCGGGGTCCCCGATCCCACACCCACGCTGCAGCTGCTGGCACAGATGGTCGGTCACACTGCCACGTGGGACCAAGGGGACAGGGACAGGACAGAGCTCTCCTCACCGGGGGCACTGCACCACCCACGGTGCCACCAGAGCAGCTGGAAACCACCACCAAGACCGGAGCAAGGAGTGAGATCCTTTCACAGTCCCATGGACCAGCCTGGCCACTGATACCTCTGCCCGGAGCTGTGCACCCAGAGCACCTCCTCCCATCCCACAAGTCACTGATTGCCCATGTGCTCCTCATGTGGAGCCAGAGCCTAAGGACCCACACACACGTACTCCAAGCCCACTGATGCAGGAGAGGAGCATGCCTGGGTCAGACACGTGAGGACACAGCCAGGAAGAACATGACCACTATGGACAGGCTGGCACATCTGCTGCCTCCATCTCCCCACACCACCACTGGGCACAACTGCAGGTAAGCACAGCCCAGGAAGGTGGCACAGCCCAAGGACAAGTAAATCCATGGTTCCCATACCTCCCACCCTCATCTCAGCAAGCACCCATGTCCCTGCACGGTGGGCAGACCCTTGGCAGGTAAACACCCAGCCCCTTGATGCGTGGGTGATGCCACAGCCTGGGCTGACCCAGCTCATCATCCTGCACAGCTCCAGGGCTGTCCTGTGCCCACTGAAGCCCTGCACCATTCCTCACCCTCCCAGCTTCAGCTTGGGATGGGCACCACACAGCAAGAAGCAAAGAAACCCAAGGACCTCCAGGAATTACACAATCTGCCACTCACACTGAAGAGCCCTGCCAGGACCCACTGCACCCTCATTACTGCCCCCATCACCACCACTCCCCTTGCCCAGCCTCACCTGGCCCTGCCCAGCACAGCCCCACCATCACCCCAGCACCTCCCCAGCCTTGCGGGCACCCCGACCTCCCTGCCAGAGCTCCAGAACCCCGCAGGGTCCAGGGCTGCTGGTGCTGACCCATGTCGAGTAGGGTGTATCTGACCTGCTCGCAGGGACGTGGTGCTTTCCAGGCACGGGCACTATCCAGAGCTGGTGTCGGGGATGCTGCTGCCCCAGAAAAACATCCCGTGTCTGCGGGAGCCCCGCTGCTCACCCAGCCTGAGCACAGCGCTCGGCCTCTCCCGCTTAGCCCGAGGTAATAGGATAACCTGCCTCCATCTGCTTGTCTGGGCCTGATCACTAATCGCCTGCACAGCACCCCTGCGCTGCCTGCACCCCCCGGACACAGCCCCAGCCCCCCCTGCAGACCCCAGACTGGACGAGGGGCTCAGGCAGCAGCCGCCTGCGCAGCCACGGTGGGCTCAGAGTGTGCCAGGACTGTGCCAGGCTCCTGACTCCACCACAGCCTCCCCCAGACCCCGAGCAGCCTCTCCGTGCCCCACAGACATGGGATGGAGCAGGGAGGGATGGTCCCTCCTCTTCAGGGCTCCGAACAAAGCCCTGCAGCAGGGATTGCCTTGGCCAAGGCCAACTCCACGGGGTCCTGCTCCCACCAGGATCTGCTGTAGGACCAGGTCAGAGCGGTGCCTTCTCTGGAGCGAGCTGCTCAGAAATGGTGCTGCCACAGCAATCGGATTTGGGCCCTGCAAGCCATGGATGTGCCCTGGGACCAGGCAGGACCGACTTCATGGAGCACACGAGGCAGTAAAGAACAGCTTGGATAAATGCCCACCTCCAGTACAAGCACTGCTCATCCCCACCACACGTATCCCAAGATTGCACCTGCCCTGCGTTGGCAGCCGGTGCTCAGACAACTGGCACAGCCCCACGGGAAGCACCCCTGGCACAGCATGGCACAGTGACTCCCCACACGGAAACACACAGCTCAGCCCCCACAGCTCAGCCCACGCAACCCCTGCATGGAAACACCCACTCTGCCCACCCCACGCTGCCCACCCCACACGGGCACTGCCCAGGAGTATCTGGAGGATTCACCAGGTGAAGCAGCAGCACGTGTCAGGGGTCCTGGAATGAAGCTGCAGGCTCTGAAAAGAGCTGGAGCCAAAAAAAGCACCCACTGTTCTTGTTCTCAGGCATTTGATGTTTCCTTTGTTTCACCCCCTGGTTTCCCAGCCTTCACCCTGGAGCTTGACATCCCAGATTGCTGCACATCCATCACAGCTCAGCCTGGTGCACAGGGAGAAGGGGCTGGGTGAGGTGTCCTTGTGGTGTGCACGTCCACGGGGGTCCCTCACTCTTCTGCTCATCCCTGCCCTGGGGTGGGATCCGGCAAACATCTGTAGGGAATGGGCTTGGGAGGTGACAGCCTGGGGACAGGGGCAGGAGCTGGCCTCCCACCACAGCACAGCAGCTCCCCTCATGCCCCTGAGCAGCACCAAAACCCTGAACAACTCCGTGCGACCACAGAAAGTGCCTTTCACAACATGCCACATGTCCTCACCCACCCCCAGCAAGACCTTGCCCTGGTCTGTAGAGCCTGAGCAGAGCTGTGGGTGACGTGACCACCATCCACACCAGTGCTGGGGACAGGCAGTGCTGGCAGAGGGTCCAGTGTCCTCAGGCAGGGCAGGAAAAAGCCCCGTTGCATGAGGCAGCATCCAAGCAGCCTGGGCTGGGAGAAGCACCTACACCAGTACGATGTCCAGGAACCCTCCTGTCCTCCAAGACCAGTGGTACTTGGCACAGATGGATGGGCCCAGGCAGACCTGGTTGGCCAATCTCCCCCCATGACCCTTCCTCTTGATGTCTCCTCAAGGAACGTCATGTTGTAATAACTTACCCTCAATTCATAATTGCTCCTGCATCCCCTGTAGCCCACCTGAACCTATCCTGTGCCCCAGCCAGAGCCCTCCATCCTCTGCCAGCCTCCACAAGCTCCATTTCCCCACCACCTCCCTCCAGGGGCCCAGGACACCTCTGAGGACAGAGCAGTGCTTACCTGAAATGACTGTCACGGGCACGGGGTCACAGCACTCCCTCTTCATCAACCTGCAGACAACAGAGAGCAAGGACAGTGTCAGTGCAGCACACCCCATGCACAGCCCCCGGGCACGCTGCAGATTCAGCCTCAGGAGAGCTGAAGTTGTGGAACCCATAGAGCTGAGGACAAGAGCAAACCTCCCCCAGGACCCCAGGGAGAGAGGCAAGGTCACCCACAGCTTGCACCACCACCTGCCCTCACTGCAGCAGAGCATCCAGCCGTCCTACGCAAGCAGAAACTCTGCACCCCGAGCCCTCCTGCCCATGTGAGCCCATCCTCACACCATGGACAGGCATGTCCATGCCCTGGGGAGAGCCACAGGGGCTCTGCCCCTCACCCAGGTGTTCTGCAGGACTGGCGGGGTCCTCCAGCACCTCTCCCACCCTAGGTCAGCAAGAATCCTCCAGCACTTCTCCCACCTTGGCTCAGCAGGACCCTCCAGCACCTCTCCCAACCTGTGTCAGCAAGAATCCTCCAGCACCTCTCCCACCCTGGCTCAGTGGGGTCCTCCAGCACCTCTCTCCCACCCCGCATCACTGGGGGTCCTCAAGGACCTCTCCCACCCCAGCTCATCCCCTCCCATGCAGAGCCCCATGTGGGACAGAGCCCGAGAGCAGGGCCAGGCTGGAGCTGAACCACCAGCGATGCCAAGGGTCAGTTCCTCCACGGGGTTGACCCTCTTGTTTGGGACGAGTGACAGGGGACCAGGGCCCAGCTGAGCCCACCTCCAGAAGGGCAGAGAGCAAGAGCTCCGGGCTAAACTCAGGAGCAGCTAGGGGCAGCCAGAGAAAAGTGTTTCCATGATGTCTCTGCTCTCCTGTGTGCTGGGAACGTGTGTGCTCCCTCTCCTCGCTCCTCATTAAAGATCCTCTCTGGGTGAGCGGCTGAAATGGCTGCTGTGTTGTAGGAAATTAAAAATGTATGACTTGGGGATTCTGGGAGCGTGCCTGTTGTGCTGCAGCTGCTGCCAGCCCCGCGAGGTGCTGGGGGGGAAGGGGACGGAGCCCGCTCTCGCCGAGAGCCCGCACGGTGCCACGTGGGCACCTGGGTGCCACCAGCCCTTAAACATTTCATAAGACGGGCTCCAGCCTCCCCTGGCACAGTCCCTGCCAGGCACCTGGAAAGCTCAGCAGCTATTGTGTGCTCTGTAAAATGAGCTGCTGAGGTCCCCTGGGAACCATGGGACGATGCTCCGGACGCAGCTGCCACATCCCCATCGACTCCTCTCTTGAGAACAGCTCAGAGGACACCCGGCCATGAGAACAGAGGAAACCCACCACAGCTGCTTCTGTAGGACTGCCCTGGTTTCGGCTGGGAGAGGGTTAATTTTCTCCCCAGTAGCTGGCTCAGTGGTGTTTTGGTGCGAGAATAATGCTGCTACCACACCATGCTGTAGTTGTTGCTAAGTAGCGCTTATCCTAAGTTAAGGATCCTTCAGGCTCCCCTGCTCTGCCAGCAGGTGCTCCAGGAGCTGGGAATGGGCATGGCCCCAACCAGCCAAGGGTATCCCCTACCCCAGAACATCCTGCCCAGTATAGAAACTGGGGGGGGATGGTTTGGAGGGGAGATGCTCAAGCATCGGTCAGCAGGAGATGAGCAATTACACTGAGCATCACTTGACTTTTCTTGGGTTTTATGCCTTTCTCTTTTTGCTATACTCATTATCATCACAATTATTATTATCATATTTTAGTTTAGTTATTAAACTGTTCTTATCTCAACCCACGAGCTTTACATTTTTTCCCCTGATTCTCCTCCTCATCCTGCTGCGGGGGGAGAGAGCGAGTGGTGCCCAGTTGCCAGCTGGGTTTGAGCCATGACAAGGACCTAAACCAAATGTCCCAGGGCACGTGTGTGTCCTGCTCAGACATTCAGTGACCAGGGCAAACTGAGTCTCTTTCCTTAGCACTGGGAACACCAAGACTGAGCAGGGCAGGGACTGCTGCGCCTGCAGGGACACTCAACCTGGACAAGCACCATCTCGAGGGCTTAGGGTGGCACAGGAGGACACCTACACAGCCTCCCTCCCACCCATGCACCCTCTGAAATCCCTCTCTGCAGCACAGAGTGTGGCCCAAAGCCAGGCAAGGGCACAGAGCAGCCCCAGCCCTCCCACCCCACCACTGCCAGTGGTGCCACGAGACTTGTTTGCTGCAACGAGGAGGCTCAGATGAGGGGGTGGATTCTGTGGTGACACAGAACAGGAGCTGCCTTGTCCACCAAAGGTGTGTCCAGCAGCTCGTACTCCAGCTCAGCGTGTTGCCTCCAGGCAGCCTCGGCCCAGGGATGCAGTGGGTTTGGGCTGGAGCATCACAGCACGGCTACAGCTACTTGTCACCAAAGGAGGCAGAACCCAAACACCACATCATGCCTGGTAGCCCAGCTCAATACAATCATAGAGTTGTTTTAGGGGGAATAGACCTTTAAGATCATCAAGTTCAACCATTCTCCATCCCTGCCAGGGCACCGCTAACCCCTGTCCCTCAGCACCACATCTCCACGCCTTGGAAACCCCTCCAGGGATGGGGACTCCACCACTGCCCTGCCCAGCCTGGCACAGCCCTTCACTCAGAAGCAGGAGGCAAGAATGACCAAAGGGCAAGAAAAACCGTCATAGGAAGAGGAAGGAAAGAGCAGAGATTGCTACTTAGGAGGAGGCAAATGAGGAGGGAGACAGATGAAAGGCTGTAATATTCTGAGCAGTCTGCGGAGGGGAGAGACACTTCTGCTCCTTTCATCTTCAGAGTGAGGGCAGCTGGAAGTGTCGTGGGATCTCACAGGAAGGAAAGGAAACACTTCACACTGCCCAGAGCTGGATCGTGTAGCTCACTGCCCCAGCAAGCCCTTGACATCCAGAATGGAGCAAGCTCCCAGCCAGACCTGGAGGTTTCTGTGGGTGAGGACACCAACCCAGCAATGTGGGGAGGCTGAGCAGGCTCTGATGCTGCCAGCCAGCAGATCACTCCTCAGCACAGGCAGCAGGTCTCCAGCCAGCCCCCAGCTCCCCAGGTCAGTGCCAGAGGTGGGCCAGGGCAGCCAGATGGTCCCCAAGGGTGGCTCTGAACTGCAGAGTGGCTCCCAGCACCGGCAGCAGCCTTGCTCAGCCTCCAGCAGGATGGCTTCTCCCTTCCCAGCTCTGGTCCACACCATCTCTGTGGTGTTCTGAGCAGCCTGCCCTAGATAGAGATGTCCCTACACCTCTAGAGGTCCCTTCCAGCCTCAAACATTCTATGATCTCCATCCCACCCTGCCCTCCAGAGCAGATCTGGGCCAGCACAACCACCTCCTGGGCTCCTCCTGAGCTGGGCCTCTCAAGCAGAGTCTTTTCAGACCTCGGTTGATGAGGGCCTGGTGGAACATTGACCATGGGAATACACATCCAGTAACCAAAGGCCTTGACCTGCACGGGAAGCAGCTCAGGAGACAAATTAAACGCTTATAGTACGAGCATCTTCTCCCAACCCTGATAACAGGCAAAGGAGATTTATGAGTTTATTATTGGCCCTGATAAATTAAACTCTGCACAGAAGAATAAATTATGCAGATGATCCGTGATGTACTTAGACTGCAGCTTGCACACTGCTGGGATCCAAGCCCTCACAGTCCCCGAGGACCCCGCTGTCTGTGGAGCCAGAGGGGCCTTGTTCAGACTAGCAGGGAGAGCTCCAGGGAGGCTGCTACTGCTCCTGCTCACCAATGGCAGTTCTGCCTTTCTCTCCTCTAAGGCTCTTTTATCACCAGTGCCCAGGTTCCCTGCCTCTCCTTCAGCTGTTTCTGGGATGAGAGGCTGCAGCCCCGCAGGAACCGGGGCAGCTGGTCCCCAGCAGTCCAACCAACGTGACATGATCAGGAATGACAAGCCACTGGAAGCAGAATTGTCCCCAAGACAGAACTGGGAGCTGGGAAGCATCTGGAGACTGCTGCCTATCTCAGGAGGGTTGTGGGGACGCCTCTCTGCACAGAGAGACCTCTGTGGGGTTATGGTGTGGCAGATGGGACACACACATTGATGCCTGTGACCAGAGGGTCATACAGAGGGGACGTGCCAGTTTCTGGGGCCCTGCAGATGGACAATGCCACTTGGTCCACCATAGAATCATGGAATTGTCAGGGTTGGAAGGGACCTTAAAGATCATCTAGTTCCAACCCTCCTGCCATGGGCAGGGACACCTCCCAATAGAGCAGGTTCCTCAGAGCCCCATCCAGCCTGGCCTTCAAAATTTCCAGGGATGGGGCTTCCAGCACCTCTCTGGGCAACCTGTGCCAGTGTCTCCCCACCCTCATGGGGAAGAACTTCTTCCTAACGTCTCATCTGAATCTCCCCACCTCTAGTTTTGACCCATTCCCCCCAGTCCTACTACTACCTGACATCCTAAAAAGTCCCTCTCCAGCTTTCTTGTAGCCCCCTTCAGATCCTGGAAAGCCACAATAGGGCAGTGCCTTAATAGTGCCTGGTCAGGCACTGCTGCTCCAGGTGGGCTGGATGTGAGCAGATGGCCAGGATGGTCCATTACGGCCATCATGTCCCAGCAGGCTCTGGGGACCTGGCCCTGCAGGGCAGGAGACAGAGGAAGGGGCTCACCCTGCAGCCCCCAAGCCCCAGCACATGGTGTGCTGTACCCCACGCATGCTGGGAGCTGTAGTCCCTTTCTCCAAGGCCAGGAAACATTACATCACCCTGCAAGGACATGGCTGAGCCTCCGTGGAGCCTCCTCGGGGCAGGGGAAGGTCCCTTGGGCAGCCTGGTCCGTGGTCAGCTTCCTCCAGCACTGAACAATAGCGTCCAGGGCTGAGCACTCACGGGGCCACCGCGTTTCCTCCCATTCTTTGCACTCCCCTGAGGATGTCTATAAAAAGCAGAAGAATCCAGGCCTGGAAGTCTAAACCACTCCTTAAATAAGTCAAGAACGCCAGCATCTCCACAGGGAGGGAGCCCCACTGACCCCCACAGCCGCAGGGAGGTGGGACACAGCCCAGGACCCATCTCTGTGCAAACAAGGACCAGCCGACCACCAAACCCACCCGTGCCCACCGAGGTTTCTCTGCTTCTCTGCCTGGTCATCCACCTTGGCACGGAAACCTTAGCCTGAGGGTGGTGAGACCCTGGCACAGGTTGCCCAGGGAGGCTGTGGATGCTCCATCCCTGGAGGTGTTCAAGGCCAGCTTGGATGGAGCTTTGAGCAACCTGGTCTAGTGGGAGGTGTCCCTGCCATGGAAGCAGGGGTGGAATGAGATGATCTTTGAGGTCCCTTCCAACCCAAACCATTTTATGATTCTATGAGAGAACAATCCAGAGAACCAGCTCCTTCCAAAGGAGCAGCCCCTTAAAACAGGGGCTGGACTGGAGAACAACTGGGTGGATCCACCACGGAGCACTTGGGGAGGCTGTTTGTGGGGTGCACACCCTGCACACATCCTGGGGTCCCAGCTCTGCCTGGAGAAGGGCTGGCACCGATGGTCCCTCTGAACCATCCCAGGCCCTATACAGCCCCGTCCCCACCCGTGCAGCCACAGCCAGGTCCACGCCACATCCAGAATCACAAACTCCCAGAGGTGCTGCCAGCGAGGGCAGAACATGCTGCTGACAGGGAAGATCTTTCAATATTTAATGATAGAAAAGTCTCCTGGCCGACCTGCTTCTCAGCTTACGAAAGGGCCCATTCATCCTGCCCCCCCCCCGTGATGAGCCGGGCAGCCTGACCACGGGTCCTGGCATGGACACCCCATCCCCAAAGTCTGGGCTGACCCTGGAGAGTGTTCCCCAGAGCCAGCGGCGCTGCCTCCCCTTCCCACGCTGCCAGCAGGAGCCAAGGAGCTCCAGAGCCGGAGCCTTTGCCTGTTGTCACAGTGACAGCAGCTCAGCTGCGCTCGGGAGTGGGATGGCAATTTACTCTTTGTGCTCGTTTTAGCTGCACGGCCTCCCCTGCTCCGTGCCCGCCATGGCAGGGGGGATTCCTGCCCCGCAGCACCCCTGCACCCCACAGCTCCTTGTGTCCTGGTACCAAGGACCACCAGCTCCCATCTCCTGGGCTGGCAGTGGGCACCACGCAGAGGAGGCTGGAGCAGTGCAGGGCACGGCCAGACCCCCTCACTGACCAGGAACGGACCCTCGCCCTGTGGCTCTGCTCCCTCAGCATGTCCCAGCTTCCCTCTCACATCCTCCTGGTCTCCTGGACAAGGGGGCAGGAGCCAGGAGCTCTGCTGGGCAGCTGGTCCTCCCCACTGCCCCCCCCTGGAATACTCCTCGCTCCGAGGGCACTGCCAGGAGCAGCTCCACTCCCATGTCCTCACCACACGTGTGGCCCTGCCCCGGCTCACAGGAGAACTTGGCTCTACCCTAAACGCCATCACTGCCTCTGGCCCAGCTCTACCAAGCCCCACACGCTCTGAGCTGTGCTCCAGGGCAGGACCAGCTCCCATCACCCTGGGCATCTGTGGTGCCTCCATTGGAGGATCCCAGACTGGTTTGGGTGGGAAGGGACCTTCCAAGGTCACCTACAGGGAGCAGGAACATCTCCAACTATCTCAGGTTGCTCAGAGCCCAGGACAACCTCACCTGCAATGGTTCCAGGGATGGGGCAGCCACCACCTCTCTGGCCAACCTGGCACAGGCTCTCACCACCCTCAGCACCAGAAGTCTTCCTTCTCTCCAGTCTAAATCTCCCTCTTTTACTTTCAAACCATCTCCCCTTGTCCTGTCCCAACAGGCCCTCATCAAATGTCCATCCCCATCTTTCTGACAGGCCCCTTGAAGTGCTGAAAGGCCACAAGAAGCTCTCCCAGAGACATCTTCACCCCACGGGCTGCCTCACACATGCAGGGTACCCCAGGCTGCCACCCCAGCCCCCTCCCCAGCCCGTACTCCGCTCCTCACCACCGCACACACGTGCCTCACCATTTGCATATGTTCTTACGCACAGGAGTGCGGAGGCAGCAGCAGGAATTTTTAGCTGGTGGAAATCTCGACAGAATCTTGTGTAGCGGGCTGCCCGTGAGTCTGTTTGTGCACCCCCAGAACACAACAGCACTGGGTGAGCAGCGCAGTACAACCACAAACACTACCACATGCATTATTCATACCGTAAAACTAACAATATTAAGAATACTTAGGTGTTTTATGAATATTTAGGTGTTACATGTTGTACAACAGGAAAAAAAAAACCCAGCAGTTATTGTCTGAAAAAAAGGAGCTTGCACTGTTGTCCTTTGTGCCCTTTTTTGCTCCCAGCCCCTTTCGCCACCTGCACGTTTGGCATCAGCAGCACATCCCCCAGAGAGCTCCTGGGCAGGTGCAGGTTGCACAAGGACTTTGTCAGGCACCAAAGTGTGAGTATAAAAAGAAATGATGGAAAGTTTTATGTCCTGTCTCCATTACTGAGACAGAACGGCCACAGAAGTTTTTAGTGAAGTTGATGAAGTTCGGAGGAGGGAGACCCTGACGTGCCCCAGGTGGGAGCCACCACTGCCCCACACCATCCCCAGGTGCACCAAGCACTGAGCCCCATCCCCGAGGCCTCCAGCTCCTGCTCACAGAGCACGGGGGCTTGTCCATATCTGGGGAGGCCACATCAAGCAGCACTTGGCCAGCCCAGCCCAGCATCACCCACCAAGAACGACTGCACGTCCTGGGCCAAGGCATCCTCCATGAGAACGAGAGCAGGAGGAGGCCAGAGCCCCGCAGAGGTCAGTGCCCAGGTCCTCAGCTCCTCTGCTTACAACCCAAGGCTCCAGCACAAGCACACAACAGCCAGAAGAACACCTGTACCCTAACACGGGAAGATGTTTCCCCACCACGTCTGGCCACAGGTACAGTTGCAAAGCCAGCCTGAGGACTGTTTCTCACAGATGCCTGGAAACGTAACCCTTACACCACCAAAGGCTCCGAGGATCCCTGTCCATAGACATCCAGGCAAAAAGCAGCAGGTACAGCTCCTGCTTAAATCCTGTTTGCTTAAATCCATTGCTGCCTTCCTGCATCCCGATTCCACAGGCATCCTCAGGCACTCCTGGGTGCCCGTACCTGGGCAGGCAAACCCAGCTCTGGAGTTTCCTGCTTCCTTGACCTAGTTCTGGAAGAGTAGGAGAGTAGCAGACTCTCACTTCTCCAGCAGTTCCCCAAGATACTAGGGACAGGCAAAATGTGAAGCTGAGGGCCAGGCACAAGTACACAGCCACACAAATCCCACACAGACCCCTCTCCGATGCACCCTGAGCCCAGAGAACAGCTCGTTATCCACCACAGCCTGGGCTGGAGATGACCAACCACACAAACTGTGCTTAGCACAGACAGCAGAGCACACAGAAGGATGTGCTGAGCATCACACCCCGGTACGTGCAAAGCCCCGAGGCCAGATACACCCAGTTATGCAGACACACAAGGACCACGAACAGAGAAGTTCCCAAAGCAATGGCACACACCTCAGAAGCGATGCTGTGCCCTCACCAGCAACCCCCTGCCTGCCTCAATGCTCCTGGACCACACCGCAGGTGCCATGGTCCCCATCCTCTGGTGCAAGCTCTGACACTACCGAGGAGCAGGGCTCCTGTTCCCTCCACAAACCACGGCCCTCACTTCCCAGCATCAGTGTCGCTGCAAACCACGGCGTCAGCTCGCTGCGAATCTCAGCCCTTATCCCCCAAAATAGGCTCCCACTACAGCCGCAGCCCCAGCCCTCGTCCTTGTGCCCCAAAAGCACCTCCCCACCCTCACCCCCGGGCACAGGCACCCCGGCTCTGATCTCAGCTCCCGTCCTGACATCCCAACGCCAGCCGTGACCCCTGTCCCCCGAGACATCCCATTGCAAACCAGAGCCACGGGCACTCCCCCACATCCCAACACAAGCCACAGCCCCGCTCCCCAAAACACCTCCAAGCGTTCACCACAGCCCCTCGCTCCCAGGGTGGGCACCCAGCCACGACCCACGGCCCCGTTCCCTGGCACAGACACACACCGGGGCACCCCTCGGCCCCGAGCCACGCACACGGCCCCCGCCGCAAACCACAGCCCGCCCCCGGTATCGCACCGGTGCAAACGCCC
>VYZX01012557.1:54672-70145 GCA_013401335.1 Brachypteracias leptosomus
GGGGGTCCCCGCCCCGCCGCCGGCACCCGGGGCTCTCCGCTTCCCCCGCTGCCCTCCAGCACCCTCCGCCCGCCCCGGCCCGCGGGGATGCGCTCGGCCTTCCCCGGCCGCGACATGGCCAGCGGCAGCCCCGGGGCAGCGCTGACCCCCGGGGCACATCACCGGGACGCCCCGGGAGCCGGGCAGGATCTCCGCAGCCGGTGTCCCGGCACGGCCCAGCCCCGCAGACCTGCCCGCAGCTGTGCCCCGTGGTGGAGCCTCAACTGTCCCGCAGCCGAGCCCCGTGGCCAGCCATGTGCTGCCACCTCACCCCATTGTGCCCACAGCAAACCACCGGTGCCAGCTCAGCCCCACCGTGCCCACAGCAAAGCACCGGTGCCAGCGCACCCCATTGTGCCCAGAGCAAAGCATCACCCCACTGACCCCAGGGCGAGGCACCAGAACTGTCCCGACCCCTCTGTCCCCACCGTGGGTACCGCTGCGGTTCCCAGCGCTGGCACAGCCCCACCAGCAGCAGGGGAGCCCAGCCCCACACTGCTCAGGGGTGGCCGGGCACGCATCGCCCAGCCCCGGTGCCGTTACCTGTCCCAGGCCCGTGTGCTCCCGCACCGGCTGCTCCGGCTCCCGACGCCCGCGGAGCTGGGGCCTACAGGAAACCCGGGGCCGGCAGCTCAGGCCCTTTCCTGCCAGGAAGGGGACACCCCCGGCCTCCGACAGCCCCCGGCCTTCGACAGCCCCCGCCCCGTGTCCGGCCACCGCCAGCCTGGGACACACGGATGTCCCGGGTCAGGGTCCGGCGCTGGGGTCCCGCGGGCACACGCGTGGCTCTATGTGCGTGGGTTTGGGGTGCTGTGGGTGCCGTGTATCTCGGGGGTTTGGTGTCACGCACAGGTCGGGGGTCCTCACACATCCGCGGGGTTCAGGATGTGCCTCCACATCCTATCTGCGGAGCCAGGAAACACCTTGGCCGGGCAGAGATTCTCCCTTCCTGCGGGAGTCCCCACGGGCCGGGAGGAAACCGGGCTGGGAGCTGCAGCGCTGCCTGCAGTGAAGGATGGACAGACAGTGCCCTGGCCTGGGGCGCTTGCTGGGGCACCCACGAGGTGTGGGCAGGGCATGGTGTGCCCCCATACCCACTCCCCTGCCCAGCCTGGTAGGAGGAATGCCAACTGCAGGACCTCAGGAGGTTCTTCTCCCCATCCCTGGGACAGCTTTCCAACATCCCCTGGACCTGCCAGAGCTCCCACACATCAATCATAGAATCTTAGAATGTCAGGTTGGAAGGGACCTCAAGGATCATCTAGTCCAACCTTTCACGATAAAAAAAAGTATATAGTTTAAGTGAGCTGGCCCAGTGCCCTGTCGAGCTGAGTCTCAAAGCTGTCCCATGTAGAGGAGTCCACCACTTCCCTTGGGAGACTATCCCAACATTTAATTGTTCTCACTGTGAAGAATTGTCTTCTGGACTCCAATTGGAATCTCCCCAGGAGCAACCTGCATCTATTCCCCCATTTTTTTTTTCCATGTGACTCCCTGTATAAAGGGAGTCCCCTTCCCCTTGGTAGTCACCCTCCTCCACTCTCCATGGGGAGCTGCAGCCACCAAGGGATGTCTTCCTGATACCTCCTGAGCCAGCATTGCCACCTCAGAGGCTCAGAAAGAGCGTCCAGGCTCTTGTTTATGCCTTTGGCCTGGGTTAGATCCTGAGCTGTGATTCTTTGGGTATTTTTAGCTCATGGAGGCAAATTTCCCAGATTTCCTCCAGGAGCCTGGAGAGCTGAGAGTGCACTGCTCCATAAGGAGGACACATCCCCACAGTGCCCCCACTCCAAGTGTTTTCTGAGTGCTCTGGTGCTCACACCAGCAGCTCAGAGCTATGCTAAGGGCTACGGCCCCACAGCATGAGGAGCAGGTCCCAGCTGCACAGGCAGGAAACAGGTCCTGAGGTCACAGGGATGGGACCAGACCTCAGACACAAGAGGAGTGGAACAGTTACTGAGCAAAACACCATGTGAACAGGGCCTGGTGGAGATCAAGCAAAGTCCTGGCTGCAGGGCACAGGGAGCAATTAAACTGCAAAAGACAGGTCTCAGTGGAGTGAGGTGGGGCAGAACCTTGTCCTTTTGGCCAGCAGACCCTCTCCCAGGACTCCCTGAGCTGAGCTGGGCTCCACCAGAGCCCAGGCACAGGGCAGCTCGATACGAGCAGCATCTGACATATTGGATGTGGCAGCTCCCCTTGAGACCAACCAAGTGTGAAATAGAGCTGGTATGAGCTGGGGGAAGAGACATCGCTCAGGGGAGAGCAGCCAAAAGCTTGCTCAGCTCCAGGCATCTCTGCAGCAGTCAGCAGGGGCAGGGGGGACAATGAGGAACCCCATGCTGATGTCTGCACCTGGCCCACAACACAGAGTCAAAGGAGGTGAGCACCTCTGAGCCAGGGCAAGCCCAAGGAATGGGAAACCATCCCTCCTTCTGCCCCTTAGGGAAGTCACAGCACAGCACTGTGGAGTGAGTGTCCATGTAGAGATAAGCTCATGAACAAACCCTGAACAACCATGGGCTGTGCTGCTCCCAGCTGAGCCTCAGCCTCCAAAGAGATCATAGAATCACAGAATGGTTTAGGTTGGAAGGAACCTCTATAAGTCATCTAGTCCAAAACTCCAGCAGGGAGCAGAAACATCTCCAACTATCTCAGGTTGCTCAGAGCCCAGGACAACCTCCCCTGCAATGGTTCCAGGGATGGGGCAGCCACCACCTCTCTGGGCAACCTGGCACAGGCTCTCACCACCCTCAGCAGCAAAAATCTCTTCCTTCTCTCCAGTCTAAATCTCCCTTTCAGTTTAAAGCCATCACCCTTCGTCCTGTCCCAACAGACCCTGATCAAAAGTCTCTCCCCATCTTTCTGACAGGCCCCTTGAAGTTGATGGTGGTGCAGGGTCACGGGCACACCAGCCTGATGCCTGACAGGGCACGGGGGTCTCCAGTGGGGCTGGCACTGGGCAGGGCTGAGCCTTTGGGCTTAGGGCTCACTGTGCAGAGCAGAGCTCGCTGCCTGCGCCGCCTTCTCCAAAGGTCAGAACAAGCAACAAACGCTGGGAGTGGGAAGCAGCAGGAACCGAGTCTCCCCGGCAGGAGCCAGGCGGAGGCAGGGCCCATCTGGTCCCTCCCGTCTGGCAGCCAGGGGGTGGCAGACACCCTGCAGGGGACCCGGGGAAGGGGCAGCCCCCCAGGGCAGCCGGAGCTGCCCAGCTCTGCCAGGGTCTGCTCAGGCAGCGTGCTGAGAAGCCACTGCATGGGACGGGACTCCAGCCATGGGTTCACCTCTGCCTTGATGAGGGTGATGCTGCTGAGCTCAATGTTGAGAGCTCACTACTTGTGCTGCTGAAAGTTCTGGCTGGAGATGATGCATCACTGGCCACCTCTGGTACAAACCCAGTGTGGCTCCTCAACAGCACTGGCTACCTCAAGCCAAGCCTCAGGTCTCTGCTGGGCTTTGAGTCCCACATCTGAGCTACATTCTGCCTCTGCACTGAGTCCTACCTGGCTGCTCACAGAATAAACCAGATATTTTCCAGGACTCCCCCTCCATGCCATGTCCCATCAGCTGCATCCCATGCTCTCCCCTTCACAGCCTTTCCTGGACATTCCACCAAAGCTGGTGGTCCAAGAAGAGCTCTAAAAGGTGGACAAATGGAGGAGGAGGTCCCGTGTTTTCCAGCTCTTGATAGCAGAAGGTGCAGCTGTCTTTTCCCCGAGCTCATGGTGTAGGAGCAGCTGCCGTGGGACTCTGAAATGTCAGATCTTCCTCACTGACACAGATAAGCCTTGGGCTCTGCCAGCAGCAGCCTCTGAGCGTGCCACAAGGACACCCCATGCTCAGCCCCTCTTCCTGCTGCTGCAGCTCTGATGAGAGCACTTTCCCCACCAAGCATCTGCCCAGCTTGGGCTGTCACCAACCAGCACAGGCACTTGGGGAGGGCAGTGAGGTGGCAGCCCCAGGCCACAGCCCGTGCTTCTGAAACACCACGTCATGCAGCTCTACCAAGGCATCTCATATCTCACCATGTTTTCTGCCCTCACCACTTGTGCTGATGTCTCCAGAACATCACCACCTCCAGCCCATGCACAGCTCTTGGCAGCACTGTCCTACCCTGGAAGCCTCCTGTGCTGAGGTGTGGACACAGTCACCACAGTCCTGCTGCCAAGAGTCCCCAGCTAACACTTAGAACCATAGAATTATTTAGCTTGGAAAAAACCTCTAGGAACATCATGTCCAATCTTCACCCCAACCCCTCCCTGACCCCTAGACCATGTCTCAAAGCACCACATCTACTCATTTTTTGAGCCCCTCCAAGGATGGCGACTCCACCACCTCCCTGGGCAGCCTGTTTCACTTGCTAGTGAAAACACCTCTTCCGAATCAATGTCCTGTGTTATCAGCTCCTTCTCCAGCCCATCCTGCCACACAGCAAACACCTTGTCTCCTGGGTGTCTGACTGTTGCAGTTGGCTGCTCTCAGCATCCACCTGGAGAATATCAAGTCTCAGCACACGCCTCAAGTAACCCTCAACACAAAACAACCATTATCACAAGAGCTGAGAACATGTTTACCAGGATGCAGCCATCCACAATGGTGTGCCCAGGACCAGGCAGGGAGGTGACATCAAAAAGCTTCCCCAGCAGGTCCCTGTGCTGCAAGGCAGAGCTGTCTCTCTCCCTCCAACCAGGTCACACCCATTAGGACCTCGGTGCAGCCTCTGGCCATATCCTTTACTCCAAACCTCCACCCTTGGTGTTTTCTCCATAGAGGAACTTGCTCTGATGCTACAGACACCTTGATGAACAGCTGTTGTTCATGCTTGGCCCTGTTTGAGCTCCTCAGAGCAGCACTGCACTGGCTGAGGCATCCTCCATGTGCTGTGCCACTGTCCCCGTCCCCTGCCTGCCATGCCATGGGTTTCCCCAGCCCCACATCACCCAACCAGCAAATCCTCCTGGGATCAGGCTTGCAAATGGAAACCCTCTGTCCCTGGAGGGGGGAGCTCCTCAGGAGACAACCGAGCTGGGCAGGGGGAGATGTTGAGGGCAGGGGTGGGGCTGGAGGAGGATGGTGCCAGCCCTGGATGTGTGAGACACTCCATGCCCTGGACAGGGACGAGCCCTCGCTGCCTGCCTGGGTTCTGCTGCCAGCACCTGCCCCTTCCCGCTGTTTAATCACCATTCTCTATGATAACGAGGCAACAGCTCCTTAAGGGAAACACGCCTGCTAATTAAGCCCTTAATTTGGTGACACTGCACATTTCCAGAGGCTGCCTTTCTGCCTGCAAGGACACCCTGTCCTGCCTGGCCATGGCACAGCCCTCTGCCCTGGCCCTGCTGCAGCCCCAGGATGGTGGGTGGTGGAAAGCAGCCAAGTCCACCCCCCCAGCCTCAGACATCATAGAACCACAGAATTGTTTAAGTCGGAAGAGACCTTTAAGCTCATGGAGTCCAACCATTCCCCCATCCCCGCAGGGCACCACTAACCCACGTCCCTCCGCACCACATCTCCACATTTTGGAAACCCCCCCAGGGATGGGGACTCCACCGCCTCCCCGGGCAGCCTGTTCCAAGCTCTACTCGTGTCCTGACAGGGGGAGGGTCCTTGTCCCTCCCCACAGCCCAACCCCAGAGGATGGGACCTGCTGCACAGAGCTGAGGCAGCCTCTGCCCTCCCAGCAGCCGGCTAATTAGTGAGGTGCTAAGCCCTGAACATTATTCATTGCTGTGATTACACATTCAGATAAGCACGAGTCGTGCAGTTATTGCCATGTGATTACAGCTCACTCTGGGATTAATCAGGTGTCTCTCCCTCAAAAGCCTGGGAGTCAGTCAGGGATCTGCAGGAGCAGCCGGTGGGTGGGGAGGGAGCTGCTGGGGTGGAGACAGAGATGGGTGGGGTGGGGAGAGGGGTGGGGATCATGCTGGTGACAGGGATGGGAACAGGGATGGTGATGGGACTGGGAATGAGTCTTGGGCTGAGGACAGGGATAGAAATGCAGCTTTGGAAAAGTCAGGTGGGGAGGTAAACCAGGGGAGGCCAAATGCACTTGGCTGCAGGGGGTGACTCCCCAAGCTGCTGTGAGACCTCAGCTGGGCTTGCTCAGCCTGCCTGGGCACAGCTCTGGGGCTTCTAGAGCAGGACAGGCACCTTTCCTGAACATGGAAGAGGCTTCTGAGCCAGCAGAGAGTGACCCTCCACAGACCCCACCAGAGAGCACCTTTCCACAGCCCAGGAGGAGCACACGGTGGGTGCTCAGAGCATGCTTGGAGGGAGGCAGTTGTCTGGAGCAGGTCAGGGCTGCATCTCACCCACATGGACCCTCAGGGAGAGACATACCTGGGCACACTGGTGCTACAGACACCGAGGCAGGGTCCTTAGCATCCGTCCCCAGAGGACTTGCTCAGGGTCAAGGGGCAGCAGGACACAAGGCAGGCAGTTGGCACAAACTTCCCCCTTCATACCGAGCATGATGATTGTGGGATGGGACACACCTGTGGCCACCCAGCACACACCTGTAGCCACTCAACACTTAACTGGCTGCAGAGCCTGGCCCCAGACCCTGCTGGCACAACAGCACTGCCCACATCTGTGGTCTGGGCAGGACGCACCTTCTGCACCAAGCAGGCTGCAGAGAAGGGGCACAGGTCACAGCATTCCTGAACGTGTCACTGCCCGAGATCTGCTCACACTGAGCTCCAGGGACACCATGTGCACCAGAGGCTCCTGTGCCTACATCAGGTTGCACCTGGGCACAGTGTCCTCCCCCGTCTCTGGTGTAGGCACATCCTGGCACATTCCCATGGATACCCAGTACAAAGGAGATGCAGATGGGGCATGCTGCCAAGCTCACCTGCCCTGCCCTAATCCCACAGCACTGGGCAATCCCCTCTCTCCCAGTCTCTGCCATGACCAAAGCTCCACACAGCACCTGCTTCCAGCAAGACACAGACCCATGGCACCACCAGGCAGAGCAGCCAGAGACCACAGCCCTGTGCCACGGGGCCCTCCTGGGCACAGACTGGGGCAGACAAACCCAGGAGACAATGGGGAATGCAGTCCTAACACACAGCACTCACAGACACAGCAGGACCCTCAGCCCAGGGCACCAGGAGGACACACTGGGCACTCACACCAGCCCAACCCAGGCACCACAACACACTGAGTATCACGATACCCAAGAAGCAGCCAGCTCACCCCAGCCTTCCTTGTTCCCTTCCCCATGGGCTGGTTCCTCAGAAGCTACTCTGGTAACTTCTCACTCCGTGGTACATCTCCGCCTGCTCCAGGCACAAACACCTCTGTGAGCTGCCTCCACTCCTCCATTTAGCCCCTACCTGGGGACAAACCACAGCAGTTGCTCTTTCACCCAGTGAAACCTCCACAGCTGGGAAGAGGGACCAGGAAAAGGAGAGGAGACCCGTGGGTTGAAAGGAAAACAGACTTAATGAAACAACAAAAATAATACTAATGCCAATATAAAGTATATAAAGTTACACTCACCCCAGCGAGCACATAGCTGTCACAATCCTCAGGGGCACAACGGTGAGCAAGACCCTCCAGTGATGGGGAGAAGCAGGAGGAGAAGGCAGGAGAAAAGCAGAGTCAGGAAGAGCCCCCACCTCAGCAAACTTCCCCTTTTATACTGAGCGTGATGATTGTGGGATGGGACACACCTGTGGCCACCCAGAGCACACCTGTAGCCACTCAACACTTAACAGCCTGCAGACCGGTCTGTGCTTCAGAGTCAGACACCGGGGAAAGGCAGAAGGAGCTCATGGACTTGCCATCCATGCACGAGGTGTCACGGAGCAGACCCCGGCCACCCTCACCCTGGGCCAGCTTCTCTCTCCTCACCCTGGGATCGGGACCAGCACTCACTGTGACACACGGGATTATGGCTCCGAACACCGGGGCATTAAATATTGAGCAGCAGTTAAATGCTCATTAGATAGATTTAAACATTGAGACCCAAGGAGCCATTAAATATGCAGCGGGCAGGGTGGGGGGATCTGGTGATTGACTGCACATCATCTCCTGTGTGCAGAGCTGCTACGAGCTCCCCAGCCCATCGGTGTCCCTGCTGTACACGTGTCTGCTCCATCTCCTGAAGCGTTACCTCACAGCAGCCTCTCACAGCTGCAGGAGGTGGAGGAGAGACGAGCTCTGGGGAGCTGCAGGGTGCGCAAGTGCAGCTCAGCGTGATGGAGGAGAGAGCACAGCCCTGGCACGGGGTGGTCCCAAGCAGAGAGACACCTCCTGGCATATGGCCGGGCACATTGCAGCCAGCTGTGGTGGCCTTGGTGGCATCGCTGGAGCTCTGCAGCCAGCTGTGGTGGCCTCAGCAGCAGGCTGGAGCTCTGCAGCCAACTGTGGTGGCCTCAGCAGCATCACTGATGCTCTGCAGGCAGCTGTGAAGTCCTGGGGACACAGCATGGCACAGGGCAGATGGAATTCTGGGTTCCAGGGGCTCCCCCGCAGCCAGTTCTCCCCCGCCAGCTCCCCCTCCTCCGCCCTCTCCGCAGCAGCCGCAGCTCCCGGGGAGCGGGACCCCTGAGCGGGGCCGGGGCCAGGATCGAACCCGCGGCCAGGGCAGAACCAGGGTCCGGGCGGCGGCGCCTCCTGGCGGCGGCGGCGGGGAACGGCCGGGGGAGGACGGAGCGGGCGGGACCCGGGGACACCGGCCCCTGGTGCGCACACCCCGACACACACACACTGCACAACAACACACGTGCAGGGTACATGGTATAGAATTTTAGGGATTTTTCTGATAGATGTTGAGTGTAAAGCGGGCAGGACGGTGTGGGGATCTCAAAGTGACAGGACAGTGGCATCCTTAACTGAACTGCCTTCATTATGACACTAAAAATGACACCCAGAGGTCAAGAAGACCCTTGCCCAAGTGAAGATCCCTCCCCCGAGCACGTAGAATGAGGTGATGAAAATTAGAATTGTATGTACACTTGTAACCAATCAGTGCACGTTAGGAGTGGTTTGTCATAAAATTTTGTGTATAAATATGGCAGAAATGATTCTGCTGGGTGAGCTTGATTCATGGAATCATCAGTGAGCACCCAGGCCTGGATAAACGACATTTATTGAGAAGAGATTTTTGACACTGAGGGTGTTGGAGCCTGTGCCAGGTTGCCCAGAGAGGTGGTGGCTGCCCCATCCCTGGAACCATTGCAGGGGAGGTTGGCCGGGGCTCTGAGCAACCTGAGATAGTTGCAGATGTCCCTGCTCAGTGCAGGGGGTTGGACCAGATGAGCTTGAAAGGTCCCTTCAACCCAAACAATCCCATGATTCTGTGTTGTCCCCTCTTCACCCCAAGAGCCCACCGTGCTGAGCACCAGTCAGACACGCAGGATAGTGACTCCTTAAACTACCCAAAATATGGACAAGCACTCATCAGACCACATTTCCATCCCTTTGGGACAATTGCTTAGCTTCTAAAATTGCCTGATCCTTTATCACGTTTCAGAGTCCTCACTTACAAGGAAAACATTTGTGCCAGTGACCACGACCTGCGGAGCGTCCCCAGATCAACTTCCCAAGCAGTGAGAGAGCTGTGATGAGAGACCTGGCCATGGCTCATTGGAGAACCCTCCTGCTTTTGGTGCTGCATCCTCCAGATCCTGCCTGTCATACCCCAGGTCACTCCAGATCACAGGAATTTATCAACCTCACAATCCCTGGGAAAAGCAAGTCACAGAGTAAGGAAACCCCTGACTTTTTAATGCAATCCTTGCTCCACCACACGGAATTCGGCAATGGCCACCAAGAACAGCTCAGCAGGGTGAGAATTAAAGCAGGGAGGGAAGTGGCAGCTCCTCACAGCCCGAGGTCCTGAGGTCAAGCTGCCTGTCCTTACAAGTCACCCACATGACAGGTCTGCTCTGCAAGGGAGCCTGGGCGGGCAGCATGAAATGCAGCAAAGGTGAAGACAGAAGACACCGTGAACTCTTTTATAACACAGGCCAGAGCAATTACTCAAACCAGAGCAGGTTCCTTAATTAAGTCTTAAATCCGTGTCAAAAATCAGCCCCTGACATTTGAATTCATCCTTTCGCGAGTTGCCTTAATAGTAACTTCTCTTCCTGGATAAAACCCCTCCCTGTGTGTCTTTTATTTGGGTTTACTGATCATAGAATGGGTTGGGTTGGAAGGGACCTCCAAAGGCCATCTAGTCCAACCCCCCTACAAGAACAGGGAAATCTCTGACTAGGGCAGGTTGCTCAGAGCCCTTGTGTCTGGCTCTGGTCACAGCCATGGGCACAAGCAGGGATGTGCCAGCCAGGGGAGCCCAGCACAGCCCAGTAGTGCCAACCTCCCTGCCCAGAGCCCAGCGAGGCCACCCTGGCTGTGTCAGCCACAGCAACACCCTCAGGCAGGTGTCATGGCCCTGCTGTCCACGGGCTCTGCTGCTGTTCTGGGCCGTCACTCAGAAGCCAGAGCAGGGAGACTCTTTCAGTCACATGAATGACACGGTTCAGTCCACCCCATTGATCAACCCCAGTATCTAGACTTTACAAAAGGTCCAGACCTGCCACATCTCCACCTCCTGGAGTCATGAAGGCCTTAAGGTGCTTGAGTGTGCGTACCCTGAGCTGCTTCCCCCTGAGACATGTCCTCTCTGCACCAGCTGCACAAGGTCCTGCCTCTGACGCTGCCAGGACCATCCATCCCATCCTCCTCTTCCTGTGCTCTTGGTCCCAGTGATGGTGCCACAGCTCCCAGCCCTTCCCACCCAGGCATGCCCAGCACGTCTCCAGGTGAGCTGGCATCTCTGGACACTGGGGAACACCTTTTGCTTCATCTTGATCGTGGTTTGGAAGGAGCTGTTCAGGCCCTGGAGATGACGCTGTATCATGGTCCCTCCCTGAGCAAGTCAAGAAACCTCAGGTTGACCACCCAGCACAGGGTCCCCAGACCTGCAGCCCTGGCAGCTGTCACCTCCCCAGCCCAGTTTGCTCCCAGAGCACTCCATGAGTCAGAGTTTCACCAGCCAAAGCTGCAGGCAGCCCTACGGCTGAGCTTGGTTAGTTGGGGTGTGGGGTCTGGTGGGTTTGGGATGGGGTTCCAGTGTGGAGCAGAAGGGATGGAGCAGCAGGGCTAGGAGGAGCAGTGGCAGCAGGAAGGTTTGGGAGTGCAGCTTGGCACACAGCAGGGCTGCAGGGCAGGGTCCCTGCCCTTCCTCATCTGGCTTTCCCCAAACTCCAGGCGCTGCTCAAAAAGCACTTTCTGCAGCTTGATCTCCTTCAGGACCTGCAGAATGTCCGGCCCTGCCCCGCTCTGCAGCAGATCATAGTTCTCAGCTGGGTCTGACTCCAGGTCAAAGAGCAGAGGGGGCACATGAGGGGTCAGCGGGGTCAGCCCGTGGCAGGCCTTGTCTGGGGTCGTGTCGCTGTGAAAGGAGCCTGGAAGAGAAACCCCAGGAGTAGCTCAGTGAGTTTTGGACAGCAAAGCCATAGGGGACCTCATGGAGCTGCCCGTGCAGAGGGGAGGAGGCAGCACTCACCTTGTGTGAAGTAATGGGCCTTGTACTTGCCCAGCCTGACAGCGAAGGGGCCGTGCAGCGGGTCAGGGGATGGTGGGTAGAAGAACATCGTCTGACGGGGACTCTGTGGGAAGCAGCAGAGCTAAGGTCACCTCTGCAGCCACGGGGCTGACACAGAGCCTGGAACAGGACCAGGCAGAGACTCCAGGGAGTCGCCAGGAGCCCTGATACTACAGCCAGAGGATGGCCAAAGAGGCAGGGAGCTGATGAACAACAGCATCAACATCAGGAGAAACTTGTTTGGTGTGAGGCTGTTGGAGCCTGGCCCAGGCTGCCCAGAGAGGTTGTGGAGTCTCCTTGTCTGGAGAGATTCCAAAGGGGCCTGGACACGAACCTGGGTGAGCTGCTGGAGCAGGGGGGTTGGACAAGGTGATCTCCAGAGCTCCCTTCCAACCCCACCATGCTGGGGTTCTGTGATCCTTTTTGCTCCCTACTCAGAGCTCCTGGGGCTCTGTTCACCCACAGCAGCCATGGTAGTTTGGCAACAGACTGCAGCCTGGGGAAGCCCAGGAATTCCATGGCGTGACTCGGGCCAGTCAAAAGCTCATGGACATCCTCTGACCCCCAGCTGGCTCAGGCACAGGGCTCCAGCCCCACTCCCAGCACAGTGCCAGCCAAGCCACTGCAGCACTCACCTTCCCGGTCCCAAAGAGCACTGGGCTCAGGTCATAGCCATCCAGGGCCACCTTGGGCAGAGCTGCTCCAGCCAGGGCAGTCAGTGTTGGCAGGATGTCCAGGGTGCTCGCCAGCTCATGTGTCACTCCTGTCACCCACAAGGCAAGGCACAAAGAAAGGCTGAAGCACCCGACCCCACTGCCACCCTCAGCTCTCTCCCACCCTCCACTCATGCTGGGCTGGCATCAGCCCCACAAGTGGTGCCAAGTCTCACCTGGAGGGATCTGGCCTGGCCAGTAAGCCACCGCTGGCTCCCGCATGCCACCTTCGTACGTTGTGCCCTTCCCACACTTCAGAAGGCCAGAGCTGCCTCCACGCGCCATCCTCATGGTGGAGGGGCTGCGAGAGGGGAGAGCCACCCACCTTCAGTGCCACAGCTCCAGGTGACCCCTTCCCTGGTGCTGCCAACAGGGCCACCACAAGAGACATGGTGCCAGCACACAACACCGCCACCCTCCTCAGCCACATGGGGCAGCAGGTGTGGGGCAGGTGAGGTAGCCAAGAGACCTAAGCAGGGCAGCAGAGACCAGTGCTGCCGACACAATCAGGGTATATTTAGTGCACGCTCCTGGCCTGAACCCTGTGAGGTTTCTGCCCACAAGGAGAGGCACAGCTGAGTCACATAAACATGGGCAGCACTGGGTACTCTCTAGAGAAGCATCCACCCCTTGCCTCGCTACAGGTCACTGGGATCTCACCTGACAATGCCACACCACATCCCCTTTGCCCCGGCCAACCAATGCCTCGCTCCAGCTTGCCCCCACTATGGCACCAGAACTTTATCAGCAACCAAGTCCCCCCTGCTGACCCCACTCACCCGTTGTCGGAGGTGAAAAACACCAAGGTCGTGTTTGCAAGCCCATTCTCCTGCAGTGCCTGCAGCACGTGTCCCACCGAGGCATCGAACTCCAGGAGAGCATCACCAAAGGGCCCACGCCGTGACTGCCCCGTGAACTCCTGGCTCGCAAACTGGGGGTAGTGGGTGTGCTGGAGAGAGGACAGAGTGGGAAGTTTTCCTGAGTGGCCCGCAGAAGCAGGCAAAGCTCCAGAGAGAAGCAGCCCAAGAACATTATCAGAACGGTGCTGCCACAGGACCTGGGCGTGGGCACAGCAGCCTCAGGCCATCCCGGGCAGGTCCTGACCACTCAGCACTGTCCTGGGGCCGCAGGAGCTGAGACGTGTCCCTGCTCTCCCCACAGGACAGTGCCCCCTCCCCACCCTGCACCCCAGCACCCCCCTCTCGTACGTGGGAGGCGTAGTAGAGCAGGAAGGGGACTCCTCGGCGGGCACAGTCAGCGACGAAGTCCCGGGCGAATTTGTTGTAGAGAGGCACCAGGTCAGGGAAGGAGACTGGCTGCTGCACAATGCTCTGGTTCCAGAGCAGGGGGACTGGCACTAAGCCTTGGTCACAAGTCCCAAAACACTTGACATCGGGTGGGAAGCAGGTGAGATTCTGGCAGGGGCCCTGGAGAAAGCAAACAACACTTTGTCTTTGTCCAGGACGTGGAGGGGAGGGGAGCACAGGGTCTCAGAGCATCCCACCACCAAGCCCTACACCACCCTTGGGGCAGCCACTCCCAAAGCCCAGGGGTCCATGCTCACCCTAGAACTGTCCCGGCCCCACGCTGCCACACCACCAATTTGGATGTTTCTTTGCAGCCCAGAAGCTGACCCTCCCTCCCTCTCTTGATGAAGGGCTTATATCCCCACGCACAACTGCCACCCACGTTCTGCAAAACTGCCCTGTCACAGGAGCACCTCAGAGACGGGCTGTCCCCCGCAGCACCCACCCACTCCCATCTGCCCAGCAGGTGCCCACCAGCCCATGTGCTCTCAGCAAGCTCCATCCCTCAGCCACCCTCCCTCGCCAGCCCCGGGATGGGTCTCTCACCTGGTCATGGGAGTAGGGCACCCCCAAGAAGTGGTCAAAGCCCTGGTGGATGGGCAGGAAGGAGCCATTAACCCCCAGGCCGAGGTGCCACTTGCCAACCATGGCTGTGGCATAGCCCTGGGCCTTCAGCACCTCGGCGATGGTGACCTCGGAGAGCGGCAGCCCCCCCTTGGAGTCGGGGTTGAACACCCCCGGGTAAACCCCGGAGCGCATCTGGAAGCGGCCGGTGAGCAGAGCTGCCCTGCGGGAGGGACGAGAGGGGACGGGCATTGCACCGGGCACGGTGCCACGGGGGTGCCCCCTCCTCGGGGACTGGCACCTCCGCTCCTCAGCCTCACAGCTGCCACCACCACCTCCCATCTGCTGGGACATCCCTCGGGCCTCCTGGTGTTGTCAAAAGGAGAGGGTTAAAGTCACAGAAATTCCCGGTGTCGCAGCCAGGAGGGCTCCTGCAGGAGGCTGTGCCCGGGGAAGGGGGCATCAGACCTTGGTGGCATCGACCTCACCGCAAACCAGGACAGGAGGTGTCTGGGGAATGGCGGATTCTGCTTTTACAAGTGAATGAGGAACAACTACGAGACCTTTGCTTTACTGGAGTTTGTTCTTTGTAGTCATTCTGTGCACCAGACCCGGCCCCTATCTCAACAGCAGCGATTGCTTTGCACTTCATTTAATTTTTGCATTAAATTACCGCCCAGCACGGAGCTGGAGTGACAGGGACGTCCCGACTCTGTGCCGGTGGCTCTCTGCACACCGGGTAAAGAACCCAGCAGCGGGACAACACCGGGACACCCGGTCATCCATCCCCCCGATCATCCCCCCGTCCCCGCGGCATCTGCCGGGCTGCCCTCCGGTCCCCGGCGCCGCCTCCACCCCCGCCCCGGGGCACGTACCGGGACGGGCTGCACACCGGGGAGCTGCTGTAGAAGTCGGTGAAGCGCAGGCCCCGGGCAGCCATCCGGTCCAGGTTGGGCGTGGCGGAGCTGGGGTGCCCGTAGCTGCCCAGGTCCCCGAAGCCCAAGTCGTCCGCCAGCAGCAGGACGAAGCTGGGGGGGGCGGCGGCCGCTCCGCGCAGGGCCAAGAGCGCCAGGGCCCACGGCAGGGACTCCATGGCAGGGACACCCGGTACCGACGCTCCGCACCGGCCACAGCCCCGTCCTCCCACGGCGCGGCCCGGGCCAGGCACGTCCCTTCCTGGTCGGGTCCCTTCCGGCCGGCACCGGCACCGGCGCCGCGCCCGCAGCCGCGACAGGAACCGGCCGGGCAGGGACGGGCCCCGCGGCCCCGGCACCGACCGGGCGGGAGCCG
>VYZX01012558.1:0-23902 GCA_013401335.1 Brachypteracias leptosomus
TCCCAGCAGGGTTTAAACCACCAAAGCATGCTTGATATCCTAGCTCTAGATAAAATGTTTTTATTTTATTTCAGACAGTGCAGCTGAAGAAGCAGGGCTTCAGATTGGGGATATTCTGATAGCAGTCAATGGAACTGATGTCACCAGCATGCCACATTCAGAAGCTGCCAATCTGGCAAGGAAAGGTAAGTTTGAGATCACAGAAAATTACACAGATGTGTCAGGATTGCTGTACAGTACTCCAAATACATCCAAACAAGTTGGGTGATGGATGCAACAGGAATCTTAATTGTCTAATGCATTAGTATTTAATACAGTATTATTGCCTAAGCCACTTTTTTATCTAGACCTTGCTAGGAACGCAGAAGAAAATGGACATACAAAATATTCACTCAGAGAGTGGTGAGTCACTGGAACAGGTTGCCCAGGTAAGCTGTGGATGCTCCCACCCTGGATTTGTTCAAGGCCAGGTTGGATGGGGCCTCGGCCAATCTGGTCTAGTGGGAGGAGTCCCTGCCCGTGGCAAGGGGGTTGGAACTAAATGATCTTTAAGGTTGCTTCCAACCCAAATATTTTTATGATTCTATGATTCCCAAAAGAGCACGTGACAGTAATGCTTTTGGCTCTCCAGCCTTAAAGAAAGTGCTTGAGGAAGTCCTGACAGTAACTGCAGAGACATCAATAACTTATTTATGCATTACACTTCCTCAGGGAAAGGCTTCACAGCTGGGTTCAGTGCACCCAGTAGTTATTTCTGTGTCACCAACACTTGTCTAGTCAGGACATCAGAGAGATTATTTCATGAAGCATCCTTTTGCAGCACTACAGAAACAAGAAGTCAGTGATATTAATCATGCATATTCTTGCTAGAACTGTGATGAATAAAACCCAAAGATACCCATGTCTGCATGATGAAAGTTAGACTACTGGCATTCTTCTGTTTATCACAGATACAGTTTTGACAAGGGCTCATGGGAAATTGAATAGATTAAAATACTTTTACGAGACAATGACAAATGTAGCTTGACACATTCCAACTTCTTTAATTATACAGGTGCCATTCACACCGTTATGTTTAAGAGTATATTAAGTCTTTTAGCAGAAAAATCTCTGATTACCTGGTATTTTTAACTTCCAAGAGAACATCACTTGGTCTAAATCTTGGCATTCAGACAGCATCCCCAAAATCAAATGTACCCAAAAGAGAAATCCAGAAAATGTTTTGCAAATAAAAATGTGTCATAGTTATATTTCTCAGTCTTCTTTAAGACATTGCCACATGCTTTGAAGTAGTATCTGATATGATCACAATTTCAGGCCTTTAGAGTCAGGTATTGATAGTATCAGTGAATATTATGAAATTGTATATCGTTAAAAACAAACACATCTTTAGGCAATCTTGCAACCCAACATCTCCTTTGAGCACTTACTTTTTGCAAACTGTAAGCAGACACTTTAGCACAGATTAGCCTCCACAGCAAGCTGCATCAGTTAGGGGCACAGATAACAGAAAAGCTTAGTAGACTCCAGGTCACAGAAAAGAGAGTTCTCAAGAGCATATAATAGAGACTGAAAGTACCCCTAAGAACATAAGAACATTCTCAGCAATTTTTATATAAACCTCAACTGATAAAATATGCAAGCACTTAAGATGCAACTTGCAAAGGCAGACCACAAAAACTGTTTTAAGAGGTGTCTTCAGATAGCTGGCTCCATTATTAATCCACAACACAAAATCAGTTTCATTCCTGAACTTCTGTTAAAAGAAGATGAAATATTGCTTAATTTAATTCATCGTTTCCTAGGCTGCTTCTCTCCTTGCTGCTTCTAGAAGCTACATTGGAAGGAGAAGGGCATCAGATAGAATACTGCCTTCCTGCTTTGTACCCTGTAGGGATATTAAAATACATTGGCACACTGGATTATAGTTTTGACCTATGTTTTCACATTCTTCCTGTAATATTTCAGGTCCTGATATCCTGACTATGGTGGTGGGATCAGATATCAGCCGTTACCCTAACACCCCTAGACCTACCTGCCGAGGATATTTGCATAAACGAACACAGTCAGCAATACTGAAGGGCTGGAGAAAGAGGTGGTTTGTGCTGAAACATAACGGCTACCTACAGTATTACAAACACAAAAAGGTAAGTAGAGAGGCTGGTAAGGAAGCAAGCTGTGTACTGAACTACAAAGTGCAGCAGTATCATACTCGTATTAACACACATTATCTTGACTTGTAGTATTTAAAGAATAACACCAGCACTAAAGGTATTTTGGTACGTGGTATACAGAAGAGGCTTGCTGAGTAGTTCTGTCTTCCTACATTCTAGTTGCAGACATTGACACTGTCTGGCTTTTATGGATTCACATTTTATTTCTTAGTTCTGATCATCAAGAAATCTATGAATTTAATAGGTTCTAGGAGGCTTTGGATGAGATGAAGTAATTTCAGATGTGTAGGAGCTTTGTGTTTCATCTACCATTAAATGTATTTATAAAAGCAGGACAATAAATTTTCTTTGTGAATGTGAAATAAGCTATAGACCTGCACAGAGGGGTATTGGGGACGCTCAGTTTCATCAGAGTAGCATTACTCAGCACTTCATTCTCTGTCACATGAGCAGGGATTTGTACAATACTTAGTACTTTTAAGTAGTAAAGTAAGACTTTAACTTCATCTAACAGTAGACATCCAAAATTAAGAAGTAAAACAGGTGCTTCACGAAGGCAAATATTTTACTTGGCTTTATTCTGAGGCTTTATTTTGATATGGCATAGTTTACAAACCTCTAGTTATATATCGAGTACTAATGTACGTTTTATCAGTGGCTTCAGTTTTCTTAGCTACAAACATCATAGCGTTCTCACAGTTATTCACCACTACATAAATGAATAAATAATGACATCACACTTAAAAAGAGAAAAAGTTAAAAAAAGGGAATTTTCCCTTGAAGTGGTTGTCTCCAGGGTGGGGGACACAAGCAGTGGACACAGCTCACAGCCCTGACTGCAATGGAGCTGGTAAACTTTACCTGACCTACAGTAGTGTTTTACTGTAGTCTGTGAGACAGTTCAGCAGGTGCTGTATGTAATTACAAATTAATAATCCTTTCCTCTGTGTACCTTATGATGAAGTTACTCATTGAGAAAGTTATGTCTATAAAATCAAACAGATTGATTTCAAAGACTGTGGTCTGTTCAGGACTTTTTGTGGTAAGACATTTTGTTAAAAAGATTCGAGATCATCCACTTAGCATTCATTTTAACCTGCTTTGAAGGAAACAGTGAACGTGGGAAAATTTGCCTTGGTGAGGGATTTATCACTAGATGAAGCCCATGTAGCTTCCAGGGAGTCTTCTAGCTATCCTAGGAAGGACATAAGCAGAAATACCATCTAGTTAGAAGTAGGTAGAAATGGGTTTGTCCCCAACACAATTTGAACACATACCAGTGAAATACACCCATGTCCACCCTTAATCAAAAACTACATGAGAACCTGAGCATGGCACCAAGTCCTTCACCTGTAAATAGTTTTTATCTTTGCTAACATGGTCACACACCTTTTGGTCAACTCAGCGTATGAAGAATATAGACACACATGAACACACATACATATATAGATTTACAAGCACAATTCTGCAATAAATATGAATATAATCTAGACAACAAGATGGTGTTAAGGAATTTCAACCAACAGAAGACAACACTCTTGACTCCTGATCATGAATCTACCTTTATATTCTTTTGTCTCTACTATGTCACCTCTTTCTATTTCATACATCAATCTCTCATCTATGTATTTCATTTTTTGTTCATATATATTAGTCTGTTTGGTCATTTTTGCATGAATAGTAGAGCCACAACAGTAAAATCCTCAATTAAATTTTCTTCCTAAAACCCAAGTTATTTTTACCTGAAAGATGCTAATGAAGTGCTTCCCAAAGTCTGTACTTGGAGGACTGCATGGATTAGTCTTTCTCTATAGTTGAAGATTTCTGATACCCCCACAATGCATTCTGGTCCCTCCTCCTAGTGATCCTAAGCATAGTTTTTCATGGATTATAGAATTGTTCTGGTTGGAAGAGACCTTCAAGATCATCAAGCCCAACCATTAAGCTAACACTGCAGGTCACCACTATACTATGTCCCTAAGCACCACATCTACACACCTTTTAAATGCTTCCAGGGATGATGACTCCACCACTTCCCTGGGCAGACTGTTACAGTGTTTCAAAAAACTTTCTGTGAATAAAATTTTCGTAATATCTAATCTAAACTTCCCCTGGTGCAACATAAAGCCATTTCCTCTTGTCCTAGTGCTTGCTACATGGGAGAACAGACTGACCCCCATGTCACTACAACCCCTTTCAGAAAGTTATAGAGAGTGATAAGATCTCCCCTTTTCTTCCGGCTAAACAATTCCAGTTCCCTCAGCTGCTCCTCATAAGATATGTTCTCCAGGCCCTTCACCAGCTTTGTTGCCCTTCTCTGGACTTGCTCCAGCACCTCAATGTCCTTTTTGTAGTGAAGGGCCCAAAACTGAACACAGTAACAAGGTGTAGCGTCGCCAAGGTCAAGTATAGCAGGATGATCACTTCCCTAGTCCTGCTCACAGTGTTACTTCTGATACAAGCCAGGATGCTGTTGGCCTTCTTGGCCACCTGGGCGCACTGCTGGCTCATATTCAGCTGGCTGTCAGCTAGAACCCCCAGGTCCTTTTCCTCTGGGAAGCTTTCCAACCACTATTCCCCAAGCCTGTAGTGTTACATGGAGTTTTTGTGACCAAAGTGCAGGGCCCAACACTTGGCCTTGTTGAACCTCATACCATTGGACTCTGTCCATCAATCCAGCCTGTCCAGATCCCTCTGTACCTTCAAGCAGATCAACACTCCTGCCTAACTTGGTGTCATCTGTAAACTTATTCAGGGTGCACTCTACCTCCTCCTCAAGATCATTGATAAAGATATTAAACAGAACTGGCCCAAATACTGAGCCCCAGGGAACACCACTTGTGACTAGCGACCAACTGGATTCACTACCACCCTCTGGGCTTGGCCATCCAGCCAATTTTTTATCCAGCAAAGTGTGCACCTGCCCAAGCCATCAGCAGCCAGTTTCTCCAGGAGAATGCTGTTAAGACTAAGAAAAGAATTCATATGAGGCACTGCAGTTTCATATCCAAACTGAAATTAATAAAGCTTTCAATATTCAAGTTTCTTGATCAAAACCAAGCACTTCTGTGGGAAAAAAAGACATTTTGTGAAAAATAATTTAAAATTGTAGAAAGAACTTGTTCTTCTACAATTCTCTATTCACCTAACATTTCCAGCAGAAAATCCAGTAGGCTTTTTTCTCTGTCTATGCCATGATATACACACTAGTCATCTAATCTGGGTTATGCTGCAGAATCACTGGGTATAAAAGAAAGCAGTCTGGCTTTCCCTTGTCATTATTCCAACACTACTTATTCAGGTCTCAAAACAAAAAGAAGTAAGCAAACAAATCACACACTAAGATAGATATAAACATATAGGAACATCTATTTGGAGATAAATTTTATTTTAACCTAGTCAGGCCCTTCATCAAACTCCTGAAATGTAAAAAGTTATGCCTTTTAAACATTCTCCACTTTCCAGTCAATGATGTACCTCTGAAGACAGAGTGTTAGACAAATTGGATTGAGGATTAGAAGGTGTCCCATAATCTTACATTCATTAATACTTAATTAAATTTTCTTTTATTTCTTTCAACTAGTATGTTTCTTTTTAAGCCTATTTTTTCTTCCCCAGCTAGCTTTATCTACTGCACTGAAAAAGTAACTATTTCAACCATACCAAACTTATGTTTTGATAGTAGACCCTTTAGCTACTGAAAGCATGCATTTGCCTTTGCTTAAAAAGAGTAAAGAAATTTAAAGCCCTGTATAAACATTTTATAGTAATAACTACAACTTTTATTGCATTATCCAAGACTAGTGCCACTCAACCACCTTTTAAATTATTTCATACCACTTTTTTGCGAGCTGCTCTGTCACTGGACTCCAAAGATTACACTGAAATATTGTAGTACTATCTTAGCAACTGAAAGCACAAGGACCTTCTTCACTGCCTCATGCACTTACAGAGTCTCTGAAGAGTACAGTAATACAGAAAGAAAAATACTTAAATACAAATATGCTTCTTCACAACTGAGAGATCCAAGGCTTAAATTAAGTACAGGGGAGCTCAAGATTGACTTGTTGGCAATTCTTTTGGTATGATTTTTATCAGGGCATAAGAAGAACAATGCATAGAGATGCTGCTCTTTCTTTTCTAAGGGAATTACAAATAATGTTCTTAGTTTAACACAGCATTTATGTAACATGTCAGCTGCATGATTGGAAGTGTTGTAAACATTACATTCCAGGCCTTGCCTTGCCTCACTCAGGAGAAAAAAATTTTCCACTTAGTGGATATAAGATGTTCTTTGAAACAGTTCATTGAAGGCAAGAATAATTCCAGAAGACAAAAATAGTTCAGGATACTCTGCATATCAGTATCCAACAAACTAACCAGAGTCATCAATTTTCAGTTCTTGATTCTGATGTTAAGAACAACAACTTACATTGGTGTAATTCCAGTGACTCCAGCAAGGTCACACCTGATTTTCACCTATGTTACCTATGTATGTAACTAAGCCTTTTATTTTTGCCTGAAGGGGTGCATATAATGTTTTGTCACGGAGAAAGGAAAGGGTGTTTCATCTTCTGCTTTAGTCCATATCAACAAACACAAGAGAGCTAGATTGCTATTTACAGGCAGAAATTTTCCATCCAGAGCTTTCTTTTTCCTGCCTACATAAAAAAAAGGAGACTGGTGTTTATAGAACTTTTTACATATTGACTCACCCATGTAATTGCTGCTGTTTCAGACTTATCTCTATCCAATCACATATTGGTGAAGTGATAGCTGTTGTAACAGATTCAGTCACTTTATATACAAGGCCATTTTCTTTTCCCTCAAACAGATGCTGCCACTCACCTTGACTCTACGATCCATGTAACTAACTAAAACCCATTTTTTACCTTGGTGGACATAGCTCTGTTACCCACCTTATAGTGGAAATATTGAGCACATTGGGTTAGAACACTGGTTTGTGTGAATTACTGAGATCAGTGGAGATATATTGATTTATAGTATTTTTGCCTACACTTAGCAACAGTGGAGTTCCACTATACCCTCTACAGTTCTGATCCCTCGTTGTCCAGACCACTGTATCTTCTCAAATGTGCTATTTCCTTCTTTGCCAATGTGCCCAGTTTTTCTCCTAAAGGAAAGATATTTGGATATTGCAAGGAGATAGACAATGATGTACACTTAAGTCCTATCAGGCAAGTATAAATAATCAAGTTTCTTGTGCTTGAACTTAGACATGCTCTCAGGGAAAGCTGAAAGCATATCAGCATAGCCAAGCACTGATCCTTTCTTTACAGATATCAGTGTCTGCTCCTCTAAAACTAGCATTTGCTGTTCAGCACAGTGAAGTGACTGCAAAGTCATCAAAAATGTCTACGGTGAAGACTTCTGTGTAGGACAGAAACCTTAATCAGCTTTACATGAGACCAGTAAGATAACAAAAGCAATCTAGTCACAGCAGTAGAGCATCATCTCCACAGGTTAAATAAGTTCACACAAGTCAGTGAGCTGCCATCACCAAGTCGCTTTTAGAACCTGGCAGCTACCTTGGAAACTTTACAATATGCTGCAACCTTCAGGATTAAAAAATACTGGTCTTGCAAACCCATTAAAAAGCAGGAATAGAATTCCTGGGACCCAGGAACAAATGTGTGAATAAGGGGTTTAAAGGTGTGGAGTATGCATTCCTCTATCATGAGGACATACCTGCTAGAGATCTAACAGCATTCTAGGCTCAGGAGGAAAGCACAAGTATAAAGAAAACATTATAGCCAAAAACACATGGATGTGGTTTATCTTGATTTCAGTAAAGCATTTGACACAGTCTCCCATAGCACCCTCAGAGCTAAACTGAGAAAGGTGTGGTCTAGATGATCAGGTAGTGAGGTGGATTGTAGACTGGCTGCAAGAAAGAAGTTAGAGAGTTGTGGTCAATGGGGCAGAGTCTAGTTGGAGACCTGTGTCTAGTGGAGTCCCCCAAGGGTCCATACTGGGACCAGGGCTATTCAATATATTCATTAACGACTTGGATGAGGGAATAGAGTTCACTGTCAGCAGGTTTGCTGTTGACACAAAGCTGGGAGGAGTGGCTGACACACCAGAAGGCTGTGCTGCCATCCAGCAAGACCTGGACAGGCTGGAGAGTTGGGCGGGGAGAAATTTAATGAAATATAACAAGGGCAAGTGTAGACTCTTGCATCTGGGCAAGAACAACCCCAGGTACCAGTATAGGTTGGGGACTGAGCTGTTGGAGAGCAGTGTAGGAGAGAGGGACCTGGGGATCCTGGTGGACAGCAGGATGACCATGAGCCAGCAATGTGCCCTTGTGGCCAAGAAGGCCAATGGCATCCTGGAGTGTATTAGAAGGGGTGTAGTTAGTAGGTCGAGAGAGGTTCTCCTCTCCCTCTACTCTGCCCTGGTGAGACCACATCTGGAACACTGTGTCCAGTTCTGGGCCTCTCAATTCAAGAAGGACAAGGAACTTCTTGAAAGAGTCTAGCACAGAGCCACAAAGATGATTAAGGGAGTGGAACATCTCCTTTATGATAAACAATTGAGGGAGCAGGGTCTCTTTAGCTTGGAGAAGAGAAGACTGAAGGGTGACCTTATTAATGTTTATAAATACATAAAAGGCGAGTGTCATGAGGATGGAGCCAGGCTCTTCTCAGTGATGGCCAATAACAGGACAAGGGGCAATAGGTACAAGTTGAAGCATAAGAGGTTCCACAAAAATATAAGGAAAAATATTTTCACTGTGAGGGTGGCAGAGCACTGGAACAGGCTGTCCAGAAGGGTTGTGGAGTCTCCTTCTCTGGAGACATTTAAAACCTGCCTGGACACATTCCTGTGTGACCTGCTCTAAGTGGTCCTGTTCTGGCAGGGAGGGTTGGACTAGATGATCTTTCAAGGTCCCTTCCAAGCCTTAACATTTTGTGGTTCTGTGAAAACATGTTTCCCATAATTCCTCATTGCAAATATCCATCATGTAAGGAGCTCAGCTACTTAAATGCTGGGATTTACAAATTCACTAAAAATGTCAGCCAAAGTTGGAATTTACTAGTTTCTATTAATCACTGCTTTCTTGCTATATAAGACCTGTTTAAAAAAAAAAAAAAAAGTGTATCATGGAATTTTTGTGGCTTCAAGAAGAGAAAAAAGATAAAATTGATAAAATTAAAAGAATTTTTAAAAGATCAGGTTTGTAAAAATACCCCAAGTTCTGTTTTCTGTGTTTCCATGTTCCTAGGAATTATTTCCTGTCCCTTTGCCATAAATAGACCCCAGGAAAGACAACAGCAAGACAGATAACCACTCTAGTACACAAAAAGGAAAATAGAAAGTAAATGTCATTGAGGTTATGGTCTAGATGAAGCTATGAAGATCACGGAATCATGGAATTGTTTAGGTTAGAAAAGACCTTTAAGATCATCGTGTCCAACCATTAATCTAACTCTACCAAATCCACTGCTTAACCATGTCCCTAAGCACCACAGCTACATGGCTTTTAAACATGTCCAGAGATGGTGATACAACCACTTCCCTGGGCAGCCTGTTCCAGTGTTTGATAACCCTTTTGGTGAAGCAGTTTTTCCCAATATCCAACCTAAAACTGCCCTAGCACAATTTGAGGCCACTTCCTCTTGTCCTATCACTTGTTACCTGGGAGAAGAACTAGCACCCATCTCCCTGTAACCTCCTTTCATGTAGTTGTAGAGCATGGTAAGATCTTCCCTGAGCCTCCTTGCCCTAGCACAATTTGAGGCCACTTCCTCTTGTCCTATCACTTGTTACCTGGGAGAAGAACTAGCCCCCATCTCCCTGTAACCTCCTTTCATGTAGTTGTAGAGCATGGTAAGATCTTCCCTGAGCCTCCTTTTCTCTAGGCTAAACAAACCCAGTTCCCTCAGCTGCTCCTCATAAGATTTGTTCTTCAGGCCCTTCACCAGCTTCATTGTCCTTCTCTGGACCCTCTCCTGCACCTCAATGTCCTTTCTGTAGTGAGGGGCCCAAAAATGAACACATTACTCAAGATGCAGCCTCACCAGGGCTGAGTACAAGGGTACAATCACTTCCCTAGTCCTGCTCACCATGCTATTTCTGATACAAGCCAGGATACTGTTGGTCTTCTTCTCCACCTGGGCACACAGCTGGCTCATATTTAGCCAGTTGTGTATCAGTACCCCCAGGCCCCTTTATGCCAGACAGCTTTCCAGCCACTCTTCCCCAAGCCTGTAGCGTTGCATGGGGTTATTGTGGCCCAAGTGCAGGACCTGGCATTTGGCCTTGCATGCCATTGTCTCTGCCCATCGATCCAGCCTGTCCAGGTCCTTCTGTAGAGCCTTTCTACCCTCAAGCAGATAAACCCTACTGCTCAACCCTTGGTGTTGTCAACAAGATGACTGACTTCAAACAGGAAGTGTTATCAGTGTATCTTCCTTGCAGTTTTCATTTCCAGAAATAAGAAACTGATGTATTCTAGTCAAATCAGCTCTGTCTGCCAGGTCCTTACATTATTTGTCATTTATTCAATTTCTCTCTCCAGTTCCCTCAGCTAAGAATGATGTGGAACAATAGGAACTAGGAATAAATGTCTAAGGAGTATGAGTTTGCTGCCAGCATTTTGCTTGGACTCAACTAAGATAGACAAAAGAAGAAACTGTAATGGGAAGGAAATAGGAGCAGTTAAGTTGGAAGGAGTAGTTAAGTTGGAAATCGCTGTCCTGTCAGTAGAAAAGAGCATGCTTTAGAGATTCAGATGTAGCAAGAGACTGAACTGTCAATAAAGAGCAAATTCATCTTCCTGTGTAGCCCAAGCCTCAGAGAAAAGGCATTCATGATAGTTAATGGTTGTAATGCTCTGAAACATGCTGTAAGAAAACTGCAACACATACTCTTGAGAAGTACTGTCATTGAACACAGTGGCAGCAGAGAAGGGAAGGAATATGCTTTTTGTCATTCTTCATAGTGATTATATATAATAAAATGTCAGCTTAAATGAATTATGATTTCAATTTCTTTGGCTCACAATTTTATGCCTTTAAGAAGCCCTCAGGCATAGTGTGAGTAACTAAGGCAAAGCTTCTCAAAGCTGAGGTGGAGGCAGTGGGAACAAATATGTGCATTCCTTAACTTCCAAAAGCAATTAGACCCCAGCCTGGTAAACAGCTATTACATCACCTAAATGATCAAATGTTAGGTCATAGTGCTGTTTTCCATTATGAAGTCAGACCATTTCAATAGCTCCACAGAATCTTTTCTTCTCTGTTTATTGCAGTCTAATGCAGCCAGTACACTGGCAATTAAATATTGCTCAGATAATTATAAATACTATTTACATTCAAAGGGATCCACAACCTTAATGTTTTCTCAACAGCAGAATGCTTTCCTTATTGAATATTCTTTAATTAGTGGTGTCTCTGTGAAGGAAATTGCTGTTCCTTAGTTGTCTCTATTAAGGTATGGTTGTTTTTGTAAATCATTCCATTCTCACCCTCTGCCTTAATCAGAGCACCTGGAAACTGTATTACAACCTGCTATTTCTTTTTATTTCAATTAAGATTCAAAATCAACATTTACATTCATATAACCAGCTGGATACCAGTCTTCCATTTACCCTTTATTCACATCAAGGCATCACTTTGCACTCAGACCTCAGAAAAAGTGAAAGCCCTCCCTAAAACCTGAGAGGAAATTTAAATGCAGGCTTAAATGGTCCCTTTTTTTCTACATTTGTCTTCTCTGTACATGGGAACAGGACATCTTACAGAAAGTGAATTTACAAAAATTTTGTTTTGTACACATTCCTGGTTGCTTGTGTCAACTGTTAAGACTGTTCCCAGTAGAAGAGAGAGAGAAAAAGATGCTTTCAAATTATTTCATTTCTGTGGTATACACAGAATCCAATTATTATACAAAGAAAAAAATCCCCTGCCTGCCATGTGTGGACCCTTCACATAATTTCAACCTACAACAAACATTCCATCCTTTGTTCCCTGTGTGTTCATCACTAAGCCTAAGCACTTTATATGAAAGGCTTAGCTATAAATAGATTTAGGTCTGAAATCTTGCTCATAAAGACACCACTTCTATTTGCTCTTCATTCTTGCTTGGAGCTTTATCATCATAGTTCAGGGGCTGCCACATTATTTAGAGCTGCTGTACAATCTGATTTTTTCTCTACATTTTCCATGACTCCCATGGCTCCAGGATATATTTTTCAATTTACATTTAAGGAGCTGCTGAATCCAAGGTTTCCAATACGTCCACGGTATTATTTCTATTAATAAATGAGAAATAATGCTGGCTGATACGATATGCAAGTTCATTTTGTCCTACTTACAGATTGCATACTATGACCCAGAGAAAGAGTCATAACCAGATATATTATTTGACCTGATTCAAGTTGTTGAAAATTTTAAACTGTGAAGCTTGGTCCTGCAAACTGTTCGTTATCTTTCGCACAATTAATTGCAGCAAATTACTCAACCTCAACAAAAGAATCAACTAGAATGTGAAGATTAATCATATCATGAGACCACCTGATTGTCTGACAGCCGATAGACTTAGGTGTATGATAATTATGTTCTCCAAATCAGAGAAACTTTTACATCTTCTTCCCTTGTTATCTTGCTCTTCAGTATGTTTCCACTCTTTCTAGTTTAGATGTAAATTTTCTAAAGCTAAACAAAATTAAAAACTAAATAAATTCAGCTCTACTGGTGACAAATGCCATACAAACAGTTGTGGAGTCTACAGCTCTCTTTTCACTAACATACACAAGCTTTTTCCTCAAAAGGAAAGGAAAAAGATGGAGTGGAAAAAGACGTAAAAGCCTTAGTCTCTTCCCTGAGCCAATGTGATCAGCTCAAAGAAGAAATGCAAATAGGCTTTAGCTATGATTTCCCTAAATATCTTACCACAAAGCACAGTGATTTAAAAAAAATAGGAGGGGAAGATTTTAGAGCTACTACTAAGCAAGCAGCACCAGACCTCATGGAGAAGCTGGTCAGACAAGCCCAGAAAATAACAGATGGTGAAAAGCCCGAGTGTCAGGTAGGGTTGTGGCCATGTCAGCTGCGATGGAGAGTTAGGGAAATTAGAAATAAGAAGAAAAAGGAGAGAAGAGTTAATTTTTCTGTCTCATTTAAGAGATGTCTAGTTTAAGAACACAGAGGCACATCCAGAAAGACATTTTTGAAAGAGAGTCAAAAATTCAGTCATGCCACTACTAACCTGAAACCAATCTGAACCAATGACCTAGGGATAACTGCAATACACTTTCCACTGCCAATCTCCTGAGCTAGCTAGTCTTTCACTTCTGTTTTCTAGCACTGCTTAATTTTCATGTTGTTTCTGTTATTCCTTCTAGGATTTCATCATAGAATCATAGAACATATCGGGTTGGAAAGGACCTCCAAATGTCTTCTAGTCCAACACCCCTGCAGTCAGCAGGGACATCTCTAACTAGATCAAGTTGCTCAGAGCCCCATCAAACCTGGCCTTGAATGTCTCCAGGGATGGGGCCTCCACCACCTCTCTAGGCAACCTGGTCCAGTGGTCCACCACCCTCATAGAAAGAACTTCTTCCTACTGTCTAATCTAAATCTACCCTTCCCTAGTTTAAAACCATTGCCCCTCATCCTATCACTACATGCCCTTGTAAACAGTCCCTCCCCAGCTTTCTTGTAGGTTCCCATCAGGTACTGGAAGGCCACTATAAGGTCTCCTCAGAGCCTCCTCTTCTTCAGGCTGAACAAGCCAAGCTCCCTCACCCTGTCTTAGTAGGAGAGGTGCTCCAACTCTGATCATTTTTGTGGCCCTCTTCTGGACCTTCTCCATCAGGTCGATGTACTTCTTGTGTTGAGGGTTCTAGAGCTGGGCACAGTACTCCAGGTGAGGTCTCACCAGAGCAAAAGGGGCAGAATCACCTCTCAATCTGGTGGCCACACTTCTTTTGATGCAGCCCAGGATGCAATTGGCCTTCTGAGCTTCAAGTGTGTGTTGTTGGCTCATGTTGAGCTTTTCATCCACCAGTATCCCCAAGTCCTTTTCCACAGGGATCACCCCCAGCCTGTGTTGATAGCAAGGACTGTCCCTACCAAGGTGTAGGACCTTGCACTTGGCCTTGTTGAACCTCATGAAGTTCACATGGGCCCACTTCTCAAGCTTGTCTAGATTGCCCTGAATGCATCCTGTCCCTCTAGCATATCAACTGTACCACCCAGCTTGGTGTCATCTGCAAACTTGCTGAGGGTGCACTCAATTCCACTGTCTATATCATTGATGAAGATATTAAACAGCATCGGTCCCAGTACAGACCCCTGTGGAACACCACTTGTCATCAGTCTCCATCTGGACATCCAGCTGTTGACCACTACCCTCTGGATGTGACCATCTAGCCAATTCATTACCCAACAAACAGTCCACCCATTAAATCCATATCTCTCCCATTTAGAGAGAATGGTGTTGTGGGGGACCATATGAAAGGTCTTGCAAAAGTCCAGATAGATGACATCTGTAGCTCTTGTCCACTGGTATAATCACTCCATTGTGGAAGGCCACTAGGTTGGTCAGGCAGGACCTGCCCTTGGTGAAGCCACGCTGGCTGCCTCAAATCACCTCCCTGTCCTCCATGTGCCATATCAGAGCTTCTAAGAGATCTCTTCCATGATCTTCCCAGGCACAGAGGTGAGGCTGACAGGTCGGTAATTCCCAGGGTCCTCCTTTCTACATCTGTAGGGCTCCCCATAATTGTCTGGCCTGTAATAGACACCAACCACAAGGTTCTCCTTGTTGCCTCAGTCTCTAATTCCTACCCATAAGCTTTCTACTTGCTCTTGGCTATTCTTCAGGGACATCTCTTCACACTATCCAGTTCTTAACATAGAGGCCAACACCTCTAGCCCTTCTTCCTCTCCTGTCCCTTCTGAATAGCTTGTAGCCATCAGTGGTCACATTCAAGTCTTAGGATTCAGCTCACCAATTTTCAGTAATGGCCACTATGTCATAGCTTTCCAGCAACATGGTAGCTTCCAGCTTCTCCTGTTTGTTGCCTATGCTGCGCGAATTCATATAGAGGCACTTCAGCTGGGCTGTTGACCATGTCACCTTCTTAGAGTAACACCCCTTAACTCCCTTAAGATGTTTCATAGATGTTTCCCTGTTGGCTTCTACTACTCCAGGAGCCCCTGGCTTGTCTCCCTAAGACTTTGACTGTGCTGCAGAATCCCCAGCACGCTTTTCACAGACAAGCCTGATATTATTATTTCTCTCCCCCTTCACATCCAGTTTAAAGCCCTGTCAATCAGCCCTGCAATCTCTTAAGCAAAGACCCTCTTCCCTCTATAAGAAAGGAGTCTCTCATTTAAAGCCAGCAAGCCTGGTGCCATGTAGGCCATCCCGTTGTCAAAAAACACAAAACTGTGGTGGTGACACCAGTCATGGAGCCAGGTATTAAGAGACTGGATCCATTTCTTTCTTCCAATGTTACTGCCTGTAACTGGAAGGAAATAGGAAAAAATAACCTGTGCCCCAGACTCCCTTACCATCTGTCTGAAGGCCTTGAAGTCTCTTTTGATTGTTCTTGGACTAGAAGTTGCAGTTTCCTCTCTACCTACATGGAAGATCAGTAACAGGTAGTAGTCTGAGGACTGTACCAAGCTAGGAAGTTTCCTAGTGATGTCCTTAATCTGGGCTCCAGGGAGGCAGCAGACTTCCCTATCAGGAGGGTCTACATCATTTACTGGGCCCCATGTTCCCCTCAGAAGGGAGTCACCTACAACTATAACCCTTCTTTTCTTCCTTGTGCATGTGGTTATGATACAGGTGGTAAGCCCTTCTGACTGTGGAGACACCCCTGGTGTAGATCGCCCATCATTCACATCCTCATTTGACAGGTCTTTCTCAATCAGAGGCTCATACTTGTTGTTCAGAGCCACCTGGAGGGGCTAGGCAGGCAAGGAGGGAGTTTGCCTGCTGCTCTGACCATGAACTTGTCTCCATTCACTCATTTAGACTTCTGCCTTCAGCCTGACAGGGGCAGGATACAGGGGCCTTTTGATGGGTCTCCTGTTTCTCTCTCAGGGAGGGCAGAGCTTGGCTCCACCAGTCTGTCTCTTGTTCAGCCTCCTTGATGCTCCTTAACCCTTCTACTTCCCCTCACAGCTCTGCCACCAGGCTGAGCAGATCATTCACCTGTTCACAGAGCATGCAGCAGTTCTCATTGCTGCCACCTATTATTGGTGGCAGGCTCAAGCAGTCTCTGCAACCCATGACCTGGACGGCTCCATGTTTCTGTGGGAGCTTCATCTGGGTTCCCACATCCATTCTGGCAAGTGTCGGGAGCATAGCCTTCTGCTAGGTGGAGACCACAGCTGAGCTCCTTCCAAGAGGGTGATGACCACCGATAGGCCTCACCAGTCGAGCTGGCAGCTCCCCCAGTGGTGGCTGCTGAGCCCTCTGCAGATCGAGCCGCTTCCGGTTACGCTGCGCTTCAATCTCCCGCGGCTGCCCCTAGGCCACACATCGGGCCGTCAGACTTTCGGCCTTTCACGTGAGAGCTGCCGGCTCCTTCCGGGTCTCTCTACTCCTCCCCAGGTGTCCCTGACTCCGGGAGCCTCCTGCCCGCCACCATCTGGCCTCAGCCACACAACTGGTCCTTTCCACCGCTGCGTTCTCCGCGGACTGAGAGATCTTGTTTTCCATAAAGTTACATTTATTCCATTTTCCTAGTACTTGCAGTCTCTCGTGTAGCTTAATTTTAATCTCTTTTCCTACTTATTTCTGGGTTTGGTTTTGATTTCTTTCACTGCAAATAGCAGTGGAATAGACATTTGCTTTTCTATTCTTTATTTCTCTCTTACTTTAATCTCTTATAGTTAACACATTGTTAATTTTTTTTTTTTCCAGAAACAAAAACTCAGGTCATCCTAAGAAAACTAGCAGCAAGAGAAGTGTTACTTCAGATTTTTCTATTATTCTTAGAGTAGCATTACCAATGCAGCATATACTTTCTGCCTTCTACCCAGATGACTTCAACTGCATTAGATACTGCAGACTGCCAAGAATCCATGGAACAGCTGATACCCTTGAGAGAACAACAAAAATCTTCTTTACATCAGTGCAGAATGAAACAGTAGTAGCTAAAATCTGTGCAATACGTATCATCCACTCAAGCATCATTGCATACTTATGTTAGGTTCCACAGTAGCAGTATCATCGGTGGGTTACTCTCCAGTCAGTCATATAGTTATTTTTTCAGCAATATACTTTTCACATTTTTTGTAACAAGGGGATATTTGCTAGTAGAATGCTCTCCAGATATTCATGAAAGCCACACAAGTAAAAAGAAATGCCCCTTACATCTGACTTACCAGGATTAAGGAAGCATAGCTGCCTATTAATCAATGATGTCCATTTGGTCTCACTTTGACTGCCTCAAATCCATATTATTTCTTTCCTAGATGTATTCATTTGAAATGAAGTGCACATAAATCATTCTTGATGCCACAGAGCTCTACCTGCTTGCATTCTAGACAGCACAGAAAACGATTAGAAAAGAAATTTATAGGGATTGTGCAATAATAGTGGTCACACAGCCATTTCAGTATTTCAGTATCTGCAGTGCCTGTTGCCTTCAGGCTAAGACAGTCAGCAGAACCCAGATCATGGATAGGATACTGCTTTCATCAAATTAGGACTTATTCTTTGTACTAGGAATGAGATTTGGAGGCTGAATACTTATTTTGATTATGCTGTCTTTGCAATGTAGTTTTTTGTCTGAAGGCATTATAAGTAAAGTAGGTCACACAGCACCATGAGCTTTCAGGATTGCCTTCATCAGTTGTACTGACTTCAGTTTTGCATTTGAAAAAAAGAGGAAAAGAAAGTAGAGGAATCTAGGAAATGCATTCATGAATGTTTCTTTACATTGTTTTTCAGTATTAGGGGTTATTTTGTTCCTACAGAAAGTTAATGTATAACAAAGGGATAATTACATGTGCCAATGAGCATATAAGCAAGTATTTAGCTAATATTCACTGGTGCATACTTTGTTAGTGGAGGGATATGTGTGTTTATTTTTAGGCTAATAAAAAAAATTATATGGGACATTTACAATTCAGGTCCTACTGACAACGTTTAATTAACTCCCAATAATCAACTGATTTTATTCTATGAGACTCCACCATCTGTGTATTTTGCAAACAGCACTAATGCTTTTCATATATTCCAGCATTAACTCATGTTTTCCATTTCATTGCTGCCAAATTTGATGCAATTGTTAGAGCTCCAGTCACAGCTCTTCAAAGCAAGGGGGCTAAGAATATTATTTAAACACAGCTGGAGTTCACTGTCCAGATGTGTACACACTTGTTTTGAGTGAAGACATGTACTTGAGGGGAGCTGGGCTGGGAAAGTGGGAGGAGGAACTGTTTCACCTACCTATTTACATTAAGGAGCTTAATGGCTTCTTGTAACTAATCGCAGAGAAAGACATTGACAATGCCCTTCAATTTTAAAGAGCTTTAATTCAATCAGGAACAGAAGATTTTTAAATGTTTTCCATTGAAAGTTATCTGAAATTAATAGGAAGGGTTATGAACATAATTATATTTAGTGTGACTCTGACAAGGAACTGAAATCTAGTCTTTTAAATTATGTTTACTGTTTTGTGAATGTAAGCCTTTGTTTCCTCTATCTGCTTATACAAGGTGAGGTTTTCAGCATAAATCCAGACTGCAAGCAGCTTTGCTTAGTAGAGACTGGTGCCCCTAAATTGCACTTTGAAAATTCTACTCTTACTCAGAGACATCCTCAAAAGTTGTAATATTTACAAATACCTAACAAGGTTTCCACATGCAGATACAACTTCTGATGAACCAAAAACAATTAAAAGAGAAAAAATAGAGATGCAAATTTAGAGAGTGTTTGATTAATTTATCTTTTATGACTCATATTTTCTGGGGCTGCTGATCATTAAATCATATGATGGTTCAAAAGCATAAGAGCTTATCGCCAACTTCTACAACTTTGAATATTACCTGAGTCTATCCCTATCTCACAGGGATTAGTTTCATATAAGTCCTGAACTTTGACACTCTTTCTCTCTAATTGCAGGATGAAGGGAAGTGTAGACCCTTGGAAGTAACAAAGCTTGAAGGAGCAGAAATTGGTGTTGACACCAGTCTGGGCAAACCATTTGTTTTTAAATGCATACCTCAGAGTGGAAACAGAATTTTCTACTTCTGTGCAACTTCCAACCAAGAAATGAAGAGGTAAGTGGTCTTTCATTTTACGGGGTCAGTTTTGTTATTCTGGTTTGGGGAGAGGGAGTCTGAATTTTTGGAGGATGTTCACAGTAGGAAAAAACCCTAATCTATCAGCTACTTATGGGAAGATGATGTTTCTAATTTTCTTTTACACAGAAGTTTCAAAAATTATTAGTCAGCTTCATAGTTTTTTTGATATGATTTTTTTCATAAAGTCTTTAATATTTGTCCTTTGATCAAGATCTTCCTGAATCCTTATTTATCTCCAGAAAAAAGTTTTCACCCATATTCTCATGCCTTCTCCTCCTCTGTTATATCAAATTGAAATGAAGATCTTCCTGTGTAAATCAGTCATTTCACACGAATGATCTCTATTTTGCCCAACAAGGACAGTGCTAGTAATGAATACAACCCCATCTTCCATTTCATTTTCTGTCATTCTGTCATACCATCATCTTATTGTTTTGAAAAGCAAGTTTGCCACAAAATCATGTTGGTTCTGTTAAGAGGCAATGAGTTTGAGTTTGACTCAGACTGAAAAAATAGTCATTTTGCACTATAGCTGACAAAACAGTCTAAATGTCCTGGTTTGGCTGGGATAGGGTTAATTTTCACCAGAAGCTGGGAGGGGACCACAGCCAGGACAGACAACTAAACCAGCCAGTGGGATATTCTGTAGCATACTAACATCATGCCTGCTGTATAGAGGCAGGGGTTGGGCTGGGAAGGGCTCAAGAGTCTCTGGCACAGCACCATGATTATAGGTGGTTTGGAGCATTTTATATCACTCATTTTATATATTGTTTCATTACTACTATTACTGTTGTTTCTTCTCCTTTTGCATTGTTCAATTACATTTTCCTTATCTCAACCCAGGAGTTTTGCCTTTTTTCTTCCTATTCTCCTTCCTATCCCAGCAGGGGTAAGCAGGATGCAGGTTGTGAGTGAGCAGCCAGAGTGCTCAGCTCTCAGCTGAGTCTAAACCATAACAGTCCTTTCTGGCACCCAGTGTGGAGCCATAATAAAGCTCATAATAAGACCCATAGTGGAGCCCATAAGAGTTGAGATAATGACAAAATCTGACCAAAGCATGTTAAATCAATTTTGTTATATGCACTTTTTATATTTCTTAATTGCTACACGGTCACAGTGTTAGTCCATTTGCTCGCATGACGGTGTTTTGTAAATCCTTCTGTACTCTATGTGTTCCATGAGGTGGTGTTTATATTCTCTCAGAAATGGATCAGAACTCTCATGTTGCTGTATAGGATATAGTCGACTTAGGTTGTGAATATAGATTATTGTCAACTTATGATATATCAATGGTCATGAGGTTAAACTGACATGTGCATGTGGTTGTGTTGTTTGTCAGTGATCTCACCCAATCTAGGGCAAGACAGGGGAGGAGACTTTCTCCACTTTTGAGAATTTTGAATACCCTTGGGGCATCCAGGCTAACATGCTGGTGGTGCTATGTCTTCTGTGTGTTTCCCAGGTCTTGTTTAGGGTTATGCAGTTTTTTTCCAGGAATATCACCCAGAGATCTGCCCTGAGGCTAGATAATTAGGAGTGGCAGGGTTTGTGGGAGAGTATGGACAAATGCCTAGGGTAGTGGTCACCTCCAGTGGTTTGGAATTTCACCCCTGAACAAGTGGAGAATCCTGACAAACTTGTATTTAGAAGTATGTTGTCAACCTGGCAATTCCCACAGAAACACAGATTACTGCAATGTGCTGGGGCCTTGCCCATGCCTACTGAGTTCTTCCAACACTATTCAGTGCCCTCAAGGGAGAGAAAAGTTCTCCAGACCTAAAAACAGAACATCAGGTGAACCAGAGAACCAGAATTTGTCAGTATCAGTCACCCCTACGCAGAAAAAGAAACACAACAAAAAATCAGTTGTCATATTGAGGAATGAAGATGAACCAAGGCCGTTACAAGAACAGGAGGAAGAGCCAGAGATGATGACCTAATCCCTATCCATGAGTGAGCTATGAGATATGTGAAAGGATTTCAGCCATCATCAAGGCAAGCACATTATTACCTGGCTGCTTCTATGCTGGGATAACAGAGCCTGTAGTTTGGAAGTAGAGGGGAGGGAGGCTAAGCAGCTGGGATCCCTATCTGTGGAAGGGGGTGTTGACAGGGTGATGGGAAAACAGACACAAGCCCTCAGCCTCTGGAGGTGACTCCTGTCAGGCATGAAGGAAAGGTACCCCTTCAAAGAAGTTGTTACATGTCACCCAAGCAAATGGACCACCATGGAGACCACCAGTTCCTCTCCAGGACTTGAGCGAATTAGCANCTCTCCAGTACTTGAGGGAATTAGCAGTGCTAGATATTATTTATAACAATCTGGATAAGAAGCAGTTACCTACAGATCCAGATGAAATCCAATGCATACCACATATGTGGTGGAAGTTTCTACAAAGTACACCACCATTTTACGCTAACTAGTAGTTGAAGAGCAGCAGGTGCCAGTTGCTACCACAATGGTGCACCGGCGGCAGTACCACATCAGCTGAGATTCCCTAATCCCCATCCAGAAGCAACTAGAGAGCCAAGGGATGATCAGCAAAACTCTCTCACTCTTCAACAACCCTATGTCACCAGTGCAAAAGTCTAATGTAGAGTCAAGACTAACAGTGGACTACTGTGGCCTGAATAAAGCCAGGCTGCTGCTGAGTGCTGTTGTCTCAGACATGCTAGAGCTTGAAGAAAAACTAGTGTTGGATGCAGACAAGTGGTACGCCGTGATTGATATCACTAATTCATTTTTCTCTATTTGTGTAGCACCAGAGTGCAGGCCACACTTTACCTTCACTTGGAGAGGCGTCCAGTACAACTGGAATCGAGTGCCCCAGGGGTGGAAACACAGCCCCACCATATGCCATGGTCTGATCCATACTGCAATGGAGGAAGGTGGAACTCTGAAACACCTGCAGTACACTGATGACATCATTGTATGGGGCAACACAGCAGAAGTTTTTTGAGAAAGGGCAGAAAATAACTCAAATCCTTCTGAAGGCCGGTTTTGCCATAAAATGAAGTAAGGTTAAGGGACCTGCCCAGGAGATCCAGTTTTTAGGAATAAAATGACAAGACAGGCGTTGCCAGATCCCAATGGATGTGATCAACAAGATAGCAGCTATGTCCCCACCACCCAGTAAAATGGACACTCAGGCTTTCTTGGGTGCTTCTGTGGGGTTCTGGAGAATGCATATCCCAGACTGTAGCCTGATTGTGAACCCTTTCTACCAGATGACCTGGAAGAAAAATTCTTTTAAATGGGGTCCTGAGCAGTGACAAGATTTGAACAAATTACACAGGAGATTGTTCATGCAATAGGACTTGTGCCACTTCAGACAGGACAAGATATTAAAAATATGCTCTACACCACAGCTGGGAAGAATGGTTCTACCTGGAGTCTGGCAGAAAGCACCTGGGGAGACCCAAGGTCAACCTCTAGGAGTTTGGGATACAAAGGATCTGAGGCCAGATATAGAATCATAGAATGTTTCAGGCTGGAAGGAACCTCTAGAGGTCATCTGGTCCAACCTCCCTACACAAGTACAAACATCTCTACCTAGGGCAGGCTGCTCAGAGCCCCATCAAGCCTGACCTTGAATGACTCCAGGAATGGGGCCTCCACCACCTCCCTGGGCAGCCCATTCCAGTGATCTATCACCCCCACATTAAAGAACTTTTTTCTAATATCCAATCTAAATCTATCCTTTCCCAACGTAAAACCATTACTCCCTGTCCCATCATTAAGAACCCCTTAGAACAGAACTTCCCCTGCCTTTACGTAGGCCCCCTTCAGATACTGGTAGGTCACTATAAGGTCCCCTCGGAGCCTTCTCTTCTCCAGGCTGAACAACCCCAACTCTGTCAGCCTGTTTTCATACAAGAGATGCTCTATTCCCCTGATCATTTTGGTGGCCCTCCTCGGGACATGCTTCAATATGTCCACATCTTTCTTGTGCTGGGGATTCCAGAACTGGACGCAGTACTCCAGGTGAGATCTCACCAGGGTGGAGTAGAGGGGCAGAATCACCTCTCTTGATCTGCTGGCCACACTTCTTTTGATGCAGCCCAGGATGGGATTGGCCTTCTGGGCTGCGATTGCACATTGGTGGCTCATGTACAGTTTTTCATCCACCAGCACCCCCAAGTCCCTTTCCACAGGACTGCTCTCCAGTATATCCTCTCCCAGCCTATACTGATAGTGCTGGTTACCCTGGCCCAGGTGCAGGACCCTGCACTTGGCTTTGTTGAACCTCATAAGGTTCATCTGGCCCCACCTCTCCAGCCTATCCAGGTCCCTCTGGATGGCATCTCGTCCCTCCGGCATATCAACCTCACACCCCAGCTTGGTATCATCCGCAAACTTGCTGAGGGTGCACTCAATGCCATTGTCAGTGTCATTAATGAAGATATTAAACAACACCGGTCCCA
>VYZX01012560.1:3722-63659 GCA_013401335.1 Brachypteracias leptosomus
CAATTTCAAACTGATACCAAGAACATTTTTTGTAGAGCTATGTATTAAATGTTTCAAACAATACATTATGATCCCTATGCAAATACTGCATTAACTCTAGGGGAATTAAACATTTATGAATCGTAACCAAAAAGGCAGTAAAATATGCAAGAAGGTTTCACTGCAAAACTAATGGTTACTAAAGAAATAAGATAAAATCTCCTGTTAAGTAATCAATAATGCTGTAAATTAAATATAATTTTGTGATAGGCTAATCAAAGGGAATAAAAATAGGCTTGCATCTTTGATCATATCAAAGCTAATATTTGATTTTCTGCATTAAACTTTTAATTTCACATACTCATGACCATATCAAAATAAAGTTTAAGGCTACTTGACAATCTTACTATGCACTTGAAGATCACCTTTTATGATTTAAACCCTGTTTTGAGTACTGACTTCAGAGATCTTCCCACGCCTCAGATCTCTGTCAAGGAACCAGTTACACCAATATCCAGCTGAAAAGTTGTTGTCATTGGCAAGACTGGCTTAGAACAGGCGTTTCACACACCTCTCAAATCACTACAGTGACAATATTTTAAAATTATTTAATGTTTGCTCTTCTCTCTATCCAGAGTTGTCTAAAAAACAAATTAACTACTCTTCAACTCGAAGGTGAACTATTCCTTTAAAAACAAAAAGCCCAACGCCCACCTCCTTCTAGCAATTCTGTCAGTGAACAAACGACTGACCAACTTGTAGGTTCTTTGTAACCCGGCCTTTTCTAACGCAGTAACAAAAAAATCCAATACTATTTACCTAGAACAGATGAATCCCTCTAAATAGTTTCCACCCACATTAATATTGCCCACAGAATAGCCAAATCATACCCTCAAATTCAACCACAGAGTAATCAGCAGTTGCTGAATCCTGTCACAGAGAACAGGTCAGGCACGTAGAAGCTATTTTTAAATGATCCTAATTACAAGATAGTTTTAATTGTGGGCAACAGCAAGAGACCTAACGTTAGCTCTAAGTTCCAACACCTGAAAACATTTTTAATAAAGAAGAATCATACAAGCTCAGTAAAAACTCCCCTCATTCCACATCTAGGTACAAGATTTCAAAGGTCCCCAGCACAGCACAAGACGACCATGTTTGCCAGTCTTGGTGAAACAATCCCACACCATGACTCTTCTCTCCAAGCAGTCTATTTTTAAGAACAAAAATAAAGCTTTCTTCCATCCTATTTTTCACCTTTTTTGTTTTTAAAAGACATTTCTTTATAGAGTGTTAAATGGAACTGTCATTTAAGGTATGTTTATGAAATAAATGGAAAAATTAACTAGTCAATTATTCTTCAGCTTCTGACAGATCATATGAATTGGTATTTTAAACAAACAACGTTCTGTATAAAAAAGAAATAGTTTTGTTAAAAGTGATATTTTTCATTTGGGAATGGGATAAAACCCCAAACAACTGATTTCAATCATTCCACTTAATGAAGCAATAAAATAGTTAAGTCATACAGAGTTAAGAGTACACCCATGAGACAAGTTTTGCAATTACTATTTTCCTTAATCCCATCAGTGCTCTTCAGAAAAACACTGCAGTCATCTGGCAATCTCAAAAACAAATACAAAATACTTCATCACCAAACAAGATCTTGCATCCCAAAATTTAACTGACAACATGCACTTAAGCTTCAGGTGGGTTTAGATCTTAATCAACAACTCCTCCCTGAAGAAACAAGTTTTTAAACACTTGAGGAAAAATGGAATTAGAGCAGTCATTATTTCCTTTTGGAAAACACAATTTTCTGAATTGAAACTAGCTGTAATTAAAAAAAAAAACAACAACCCAACAACCAAAAAAACCCAAACAAGTGTTTAAGGGTTTGAAGTCTTGGCTACCCACATGCTGATGTAAATTTGTAATGTTAAAAAAAAACAACAACAAAACATATTCAATCCACTATCTTTTTCCATACATTTAACAGCACATTACCTTCCTATGTACACCTTTGATGGCGCTGGTAGCATAGAAAATAAGCTCATACATTGACAATGAAAGACAGAAGCAAGTGACATGTTCATATTTGTACAGTAGTTACTAATAAAGCTCTTTGAACTGCTTATTGTAAAAAGCAAACTTATCCCCACAATTAACAAGTGCCCATGACAATGCTGGATAACTTCAGATGACAAGCTGCTGGCCATAGCAACGTCTAGCAAGGTCTTTGAACTTTCTTTTTCTTGTTGATGGCAATGTGCTGTGGAATAAAAAAAATCTATCTCATCTTTAGCCTCTTAAGACTGCCTCTCACTTAACTTGCTGGAAACAGTAAGCTGGACATTCTACACAGTAAATGGGAAAACCCATACTACACTGTCCACTAGGCTAAAGCTGAAATCAAATTCCTGTGAATATGTGACAAAATTTCCTCATTAACAGTAAGTTGTTGATTGAAATTTAGCTGTACTACCAAATATCTGGATACTGCAGCAATGATTAATAAAATTAATTACATGAGGAATATCAGCTAATTCCATGCTCTTTACAACCTTCAGCATACACAAGATAAAACTAGAAACTTTTGTGGAAGACAAAATCCGGTATTTTGGCCTCATTGTTTTCCAATTTTACATGTCTAAATATAGAGCATGAACTTCAACTCGGACAAAGTCCAAACCATCAGTGCTAATATTTTTCTTCTTGCCTGACTAACATTTGCTTTACACTTCTTAGGATTTACCTGAGATATTTCACAATAAAATTTTTTTTAAAAGTGCGAGAATATAGTTTTCTCTATCTCAATATCAATGTTACGCTCTTCTACTCACATAGAAAGGATTCATTTGATCAAATGCAGATTTTTACATCTGACCTGCCAGGTAAACTTCCTATCTGTTTACAATATACAGATCCCCAGGGTACAATTAATCTGCGACTTAAAGCATTTACTAGGGGTCAGTTTATATCACCCTGAAGAATGATCTATGTCTCCAACCTGCTATAAATCTCTGATGGCTGTCATACAAACAGTGGAGAGCCTATTTGTGATACTTTAAGCAATTGCAGCCCTCAGGTGTCAGGATCTACTGTATTGGAAACTACTACCCCTCCCCACTAATCTGGCTTTCTGGGATGGACTATGCACTGCACCTCAACACCACCAACACAGAGATGAACATGTTAACAGAAACTATTGATTTTGATAGCTTTTGTGCAAACGCAGAAGCAGAAGTCAGAAGCACCTGAGGCAGGTGTAGATTTCATTATGCTGATCCAGCAAGAGGAACACCATCTTCCCTGCCAAGGCAATAAAGGAGCAAGGAAGGATACATTTCACTGTTCAGCGGATGCAAGTCTGTGCTGTAGCCAGTGTGTTTTCAAAAGTTGTGAGCTAACTAAATGATACCAATGATTAAATCCCCCAATCTGTAAAATATTTGGGATTTCTAACAAATGTTTCACTGCAAAACTGTGCTGTGCAAACTGTAAGAGCAATCATTTCTTAATGAATCATAGAATGCCAGGTTGGAAGGGACCTCAAGGATCGTTTAGTCCAACCTTTCAAGACAGAAAAACACAGTTTAAATGAGATGGCTCAGCCCCCTGCCAAGCTGAGTCTCAAAACTGTCAAATGTAGGGGAATCCACTACTTCCCTTGGGAGACTATTCCAGTGTTTAATTGTTCCCATTGTAAAGAATTTTCTTCTGGACTCAATTAAAATCTCTCCGGGAGCAACTTGCAACCATTCCCCCTTGTGTTTTCCACGACTCCTTGTAAAAAGGGAGTCTCCTTCATCTTGATAGCCACCTTTTATGTACTGGTACCTGGCGATAAGGTCTCCCCTAAGTCTTCTCTCCTCAAGGCTGAACAATCCCAGTTTTCTCAGCCTTTCTTCATATAGCAGGTCTTCCAGCCCCCTGATCATCCTCATGGCCCTTCTCTGGACCCTTTCCAGCCTGTCCTGCTAATGTCATAAACCAGCATCTATTCTAATTAAATGAAATTTAGTTTATATTGCTTCAAAATTAAGTTACAGAATGTCTTCCTCTTCCAAGAAATTAATGGAAGTGAGAAAGACAAAGCGAGATCTTGAAAACTTAGCCTTATTTCTACAATCAAGCACTTATATTTAACAAAAAGGAGTAACAGCTGTTAACTTATCGTGTAGAGTTTAGTGACAAAGTTTTCCTGTCCTGTGAAAAATGCCAATATTTCAAAATATTTCCTGTTTCACATCAGGAAGAACTGAAGCTCTCTCAAGGTTTTTCATGGGGGAAAAAAAAAAAANAAGGTTTTTTATGGGGGAAAAAAAAAAAAAAAAAAAAAAAAGGAGGAGGGAGAGATCATAAAGGAACCGACTTCAGAACAACACTTCTCACATGAGTTTCTAAACCACTTACGCACTCAGGCTACTTCTTATTATCAAAGGTAAATTCTTTTTAATTTTCTGAATTGGAAAAGTCTCCTAATAAAGTTATTCATTTCTTTGACATTTCAACAAAACTACCACCACCTAGGAATGTTTCTCTCAGCTACTGTGGTATAGTGACAAATGTCAGGACAAATACCAGTTCTGTGCGATTCTAAGCCTGAACAGCATTAACAGGTGTACAGAAGGAGAAATTAAAAGTTTTAGTGACCACAAAACCAAATATTTCACAAAATACCCTTACAGATACCTCAACAATTTTTTCCCACTTATACTCAATATGGGATTTCCAGGGAGAAGTAGAGGGTCCTGTAAATCATCTTTCCAGACTACACACAAAACCTATAACTGAGGGTCATGCTGCACAGAATTTATTTACTTGATAAATACAGCTCTGCACAATTACAAAGATATAAACAACTCTGAGGAAAAAAAAGGTTGCCTCTGTATCAAGAGAAGGCATTTTTATCACAGTAAAAATCAAACATACTTGGCTGTTACAAGCAACTGCAAACAAATACCATGTAGCAGATGTTCAATAGATCATGTTTAGCTCCCTATGAACCACTAAATCTGCTTTTATAAGCCTGTCTGTCAGGCTTGACAGACATCAGCATCCGTGAAATATATGCAACATACGCGCATATAAGCAACCAATACACAATCCAGCCCATGGCTGCAGGTGCCTAAAAGATGCACAGAGGAAAATCCGGTAAAATCTGGGGTCACCCATGGTACCAGGCAACAGAACCATGAGCAAGAGATTAAAACAAAACCTGGTGTTTCCCCATCCCCATGTTGTAACAGGGTAGTAGAAGAAATTCAAGCCTCATGAAAACCCCTAATTTCTCTACTTTCTAAGTGCTTGTGTCAAGCAAGCAGAACTGTGAAGTTTCTCATAAGTGAATAACTGAGAACTTGAGAGCTGTTTCAGCTTTTGGATTTTACCCTGGTGCATAAGGTAATTAAGATTAAACTAATCCATTTGGGCAGGAAACAGGAGTAAAACTTCAGAAAAACATCAGTCTTATGCTAATGAGATACACTCCTAAGGGAACACATTACACCTCGGTATGTTTTGTTCTCATTTAATGTTTTCTTCATGAAGCCAAAGCTTATAGCCCAACTCAAGAAATTATGTTTATTTTTAGGAACCACTGGACAGGTTTTCACTGTCTCTGTCACTGTCTGAAAGTAGTCTGAAACAACTTATTAATGATTAACTAATTTAACACATTCAATCAGTGTGGGCAAGGACCAATCACTTTAATTAAAAAAAAATACACTTCCCCCCCCCCCGCTTTTGTTAAAACTTCATTAAATCACTTTAAAATATATGACATGCAATACTACTATAGGATCCACAGTGGAGGAGTGGGAAGAGTATCCTATAATTGCAAAATACCAAATCTGCCATGGCATTTATGATTACATGCTTCCCTTCTTTATTTATTAATTATCAACAGACAAGGTGTAAGGGGAAGGAAAGGAAATCAAAAAGGATAAAAAAAGAAGATGAAAAAATATATATATACTGTGATCCTGTGATATTCCCACTAGAAGTATTACTAGATTAGTAACATTCTGAAAATAGAAAAAAAGTTAGAGTTAAAAAGTTAAAATTCTTGAACAAAAAAATGAAAAAAAGCACTTAAATTAAAACAAAATAATTAAAGCTGAACCATATTGTACATGGCAAGTGCTTGTCATAAATACACTGGCATGCTCTGAGACTATGATATGACATAAGGTAGAGTACAGAGGTACATACAAAATCCATCTACCATACTTACAACTAAAAGTGGTTCAACAAATGTAGGAATTAAAAAAGAAGTCAAGATTCAGCTTTGATCAACCTCAAGAGTTATAGTTTTTCATCAAGACAAAAAAAAAAATATCTGACTACGCTTTACCCTAGTAATTCCTTAGTAACTGCAAAAAATTTGTTGTGAGGCATCCCTAGTTAAGAAATACTGCTTTTGCACTTTCACAAGTATGCAACTTCTTCAGAAACATTAGCTTGCAGTTTTGAAGCATACTGCCACTTCTCCACTACTTCATCTTCAGAAAAGAGGGGAACCATTGTGGGAAATGGAATAAAATGTTAACAATGGCACCAGTTATAAGCAAGTCAGATAATACACTGGCTCGCCTCTTACAATTGCTCATTGAGACTCAAGGCTTGCTAACATCAGCAAGGCAAATGAATCCTCAAAGAAATCAGCTTATTAAAATCAAGCCTGTGTAACTTCTATCAACAGCCATCTCAGTGTCTCAAGGAAGCATCTATTTTCCTTCAACACTTCTAACAGAAGGTAACTTAAGATTGTGTTACAATACCGGGGCCTTCTTAGATTTATGCATCCTGTGCAACATAATCATAGAGCTTTCAGAAAGACCTCAACATACTTTTTCTACCAATAAAAGTAATATGCAGTTCTACCTTAGAATCTACAAAGCACCATGCAACAGTAATTCTAGTACTATTTGCTTATTTAGACAAAATGGAAACTAGCTTCATGGAAGGCAGAGGGGAAAAAAAAAAAAAGAGGACAATATAAGATTCTGGGATGATAGAGATAGTTCTGTTTCTGCTTCATATGGAGGTGGGTGCACTGCACTGTTGAGACAAGAGACTTTCTCTGTGTAATAAAGCTGTAAACATGCATCCGTGGTTATATCTTTTACCTTTGCTTTTTCATATCCAAGTTATAATTCAATTTTTACTAAGAAATTACAGATTATTTGTTGCTTTTTAAATTCTCTTTAGCAAATTGTCAACTTCGATTTTGTCAGGGCAACGTACTTGCCAGTCAGTAACAAACAAAAAAACCCAAGAAAAGATCCTTTAGAGGTCAAGCACATACTAGTATTACAATTTCAGAATGACCTTAAAGGCACTTAGGAAAGAAATTAACAAGTCTGCTTTTAAAAGCATAAAGAAATGTAGGGAGAAAAGACTCCAAAAAAAAAATTCCAAAGTTGAAACAACCTCATGTATGAATTACTACAACTAATTGCTAGTAACTTGTAAAGACAACATACTATTGGAGAAGTAGGTAATATGGGTGGAGATCACCTTGTTGCATAGACATGATGTGATGAACTGTTTGGGCTTTAACTCTCTCTGTGAAAATACATACAATGTTGAGCAAGGTAGAGAAACTAGAAAAATCACTGTAAAGTTTTCACTAACACATGACTTACAGGACATGAGAAGCAAGTCAGGAGTACTGAACTAAAGATAAAACACAAACTACCCTTTCATACTAACTTGCTTTTTGCTGAGAAGTAAGCTTATGTAGACTTACATGTAATTCAAGCTCTCATTTACAAAAATTAAGTTGTTACAGAGATGGGTTTTTTGTTTGTTTGTTTTGTTTTTTTTTTAAAGTTAACAGTGCAAATGTTTGTCATTCTTAATCTTCAGGCACTCTGAAATAACAGAGAAATCCATACAGCTCAAAGCTGGGTTCTTTTGCCAGGATTTAACTGCTAAACCATACTATGTTCCTTCACCTAAATATCAGAAGAAAAAGAGAAATCCTCCCTTCAGTTTTGGCTCACCAAGGACAAAATAAACAGTGACTCTTGATCAGTGACTACATAAGTAGAGATCTGCGCCCAAACACCATGGACAGGCTCTCATGGAGACTTCTGAAGTCCAGGAAAATAGAATGACCGTGTTACTTTAACAGAAGTGTCATACACAGAGGAAAGGCAAAAACTAGCGCCTACAACAGGATGAGTACTTATTTCCTAAGTGTCCTTCTGGAGGTATGCACCAGGTCAGCAAAGAGCTGTGGACTCACTGAAAGAACAAACGGATGAGTTTTTTGTAAACCATGTACAAAGAACATTGAACAGATCATTATAATCAACCCGAGGAAGCTACAAATTTGAACAAACAAATCTCAACTCTGACACTCATCTGAAAGCATTTCTGGAAGGTTTTAAGCATTCCAGTACCACTCATGAGAACCCTGCATAAGGGCGTTAATACTGATGACAAAATAGATTTTCAAGGACTCAGAGTAATTCATTTTATAACAGCTTTTCCCCAACACTTTTGCTTAGTGCTCCAGCCTGAATTATCCCTCCATAGCTGAAAGACAGGCGGTATGAACAGTTCACAAAGACCTGTCCCTCTCTAGATCACCATTCAATCTCTCCTGGCATTCATGACCTGGTGTTCTCCCCACTCCTGCAGATTCCCCGTTTGGAAAACACTGTTGTACGACTTGGAAGCTGCCTGTGGTGAAAAGCCTCGCCGTAGCTATGAGCTACCAGATGTCACACGAAGTAGTAACGAAGGGCACCAGGGACCCACGTCCATCCACAGGTGCAGCACACCTTCAGGCAAGGGCACGTTGTCACCTCGCAGCATTACCCGAGCCCTCCGATCCTCTTCTCCTGCACCCCACAGGAAAAGCTCCGAGAGCTGCGCCGCGAGCTCTCCGGAGCCAGGAAGGGGTCTCGGCTGCCGAGAGCCGCCGGTAAGACGTCGGCAGACCCCACCGGGGGTCCTCGGCGCCCCTGGTCGCCCGGGGAAGAGCAGGAAGCGAGCGCGGAGCTGCTCCCAGCCGCTGCTCCCGGCCACCCCCTCCCCCCGACACACCCCCTTCGGCAGCGGTCCGCGGCCCTGCCTGCCCGTCCGCACCGCTCCGGCACCGGCCGGGGGGGGACACCCCGATCCGCGCACAGCCCCCCGCGGGGACGGCACCCCTCCTCCCGCCGCGGCACGCCGGCTCCCTGCCGGCCCGGTCCATCCCGCCTGATAGTCCTCCCGGCCCAGCCCGGCTCCCGCGGTGAAGGGAGCGGGGCGGCTCGGCCTGGGCGGCGGGGAGGGGGCGGCCCTCTCCCCCGCGGTTACCTTCCCGGTACTTCTTGCGCAGCCGCCGGTGGACGCTCTTCACCACCCCCGACAGCTTCTCCTGCTCCAGCTTCCTCTCCTGCTCCGGCGGGGGAGGCAGGGGGGCGGCGGCGGCCCCGCCGGGCCGGGGCTGTAGCACGGCCTCCATGGCGTTACCGCTGCTCCGCCGCGCGCAGCCCGGTGAGGGGGCGGTGGGAGCGCTATGGGAGCGCGGGCATGCGCGCCACCGCCCCGGCCCGCGCTGCTCGGCATGCCGGGAGGTGGAGTCCGCAGCGAGCCTCGGGGCCGCGCCTCCCCCGGGCGACAGCGGCCCCGCTGATGGGGCCCACCGCCGTGCCCGGCGCCCACGGGCCTCCCTCGGCTTGCGGGGCATGGGGTCGGCAGCACCCCAGAGGTGCGCGCTTGGTTATTTCCAGGAAAACGTCCCGCACCCCACCTCTGGAGCAGGTCTCTCCGCGGTGCTCAATAAACCAGTGGGATTAATTAGGTGAAAAACATGAATCATGGAACCATTAAGGCTGGAAAAGACCTCTAGAATCATCAAGTGCAACCTTCTCACAGGCTCCCCTCTCCCCCCCCGCATTACCCTGGTTCACACGCTACCCCAGAGACCCCATAAACGGTGTGGGTATGAATCCTTCAAAGGGAGTGTGGTAAAATTAATTCCTCACCTACAAAAGACCTTGTGGAAACAAAACAATTTTAAAAAGCAACAAATTCACTGTAAGGTCAAGTGAACCTTGGTAGGTTGGTTTCTGTGGTGTGGACACAGGCGTTTGAGAAGCACAGTTCTGCACGGGTTTTTTTTTGTCTTCGTGGAGGTGCTGGGCCTGTTTTGTGGCAGTTTCTGATGTGTTTTGGGTGGAAATACACCGCAGGAGCAGCAGCTGCAGACAGCAAAACTGCCCCTCAGAAGACCTTTGCAGCTCTCTGCTCATCTTGAGCCCTTCACCAAACCCAAAGCACTTCAGTTCTCCCTTGCAGTCATCATTGGAGATAGGATAGACAAAACCACCCTTCACAAGATCACAGCAGGGAAATCTGTCATGCAGTTGCGTACTTGTTTGACTTGGCCATAAGCAGCTGATTGTCTTTTCTGAAGATGTTCAAAAACATTAAGGAGGTAATTGCAGCTACAATTAAATCAGTGACAAATCTGACTTGGGTAGGGTCAAGATTTCATCCTACTGAGAAGTCAGTGACACATGGGACTTTATGCAGTGGGGCGTGTAACAGGTTCTTATCAGCACTGTGTCACTCCTGCCAGAAAGATTTTACAGCTAATCACGGAGCATGGTGGTGTTCTGCTTTTCTGATGAAATTCTTTTTGAAGGTGCAGTTATCAAGACAAAACAGTGATGTCCACACAAAAGCTTTTCATCGTTACTGACTGCAAAGCCATCTCTGTTCACTTCACTCTGAGCTATCTGGCAAATGCTGCATCGCACCCATTGCCCTGAAGGTGGGTTGTACATTATGCCTAAGGGTCCAGGTTTGTCAGTACTGTTATTTTTCAGTAAGTGCTTAAAAAACTTCAGTGTATTTTGGATCTTCTATCGCCATATTTACACACCATTATGTATTTTATTGTCAGAATATTTCAGTTTGGGTTTTTTTTTCTCAAAATATAGGAGAATGATGGAAGGAGTATTTAAACTCTTGCTACTGACATCAGCACTAAGACAGAAAAGTGTAGTGATTGTGTTACTATTCTACTTACATTATACTTTTAATTTTGCAACTGAAAAAAAATTATTACATATGATGATAAAATTATTACAAAACCAAATACCAGTATATATTAATTTTACTTTGACTTGGAAAACATCCAAAAATCATCCTCTTGTATGGGTTATTGTATTTCATATCCACCGAACTGATCCAGGAAGTTAAATCTGAATTAGAAGGAAGACTTGCTGCTGGGGTTAATGACAGCTTTCTGAAGTATTTCTATTTCTAGTTTTATATGCAAGTTCACATAAGAAGAATTAAAGTAGTGTAAAAAGAGTTTACATTGATAACTACTGAGAACCTTCTGGTTAAGTCAAAGTAGGAGTGTATCTGTGGTTTCAAAAATTGGAAGTCCAATTGTAGAATTGGAAAGCTGGGGGAAAGTTGCACTTATGTGAAAAGTACTCTCTCAGAATAATAATAAGTTACTATTTGAATGATGATATCACTGTTGTTTTTCAGTTCTTAAGAATTCTTTCTAAAACAAAGTATTTTAAATACAAAGTGGTTTTAATTTGTCGAAATTATTTCAAAATTTATATTATTAATATTAGGCACACTTTATGACTTTGCACTTTACAGTTCTTACATTACTCCTTTTTTATAAAAGCTAATGATGATGTTGCCTTATATTTTCCGTATTTTGATTATTTTCTGGTATTTTAGAAATATGTAAACACGGGAAAGAATCCAACTCAACACTTCAATGCACAGACTACCTTTGTATCCAGGCGTCCAAGCTATTATTAAAAAACAGGAAGTAGAGAAGTATCGAATTTTTAACAAAAGTGGTTCTAGACAAAAATAGACCAAGCTATAAAATACATTCTTCTTTCTTAAAAAAGTAACTTGGAAGTTTAATTTCAATAAGCAAGTAGACAGCATTTACCAGATGTCAAGTGTTTCTAAGAACAGAAATGAAAGGATACCTGAGGAAGAGGCTTTATGCTTTCAGAACACACAGATGCTTACCTCAGAATATGTGGTGAGAGTTGGTGCTTCCTCAGAGCCCTGCATGGAGCTTACCAGGGGGTGATGGAGCAGGTGATTAAAACAAGACCGGTTCTGGCAGGCCTGGAACTGATGACCTGGTCTTCTGTCAAGGTGGAGGCAAAACATCTGTGCTCAGTACATTTCTTGAACAAATGGTACAGGAAGAGTCAAGGAACAAATGAAGATGAACATAAATCTTATGATTGTCCTCGGGGCACGAGAGCAGAGCGAGTGATAAGGATGTGTGCACTTACACCAAGGGGATAAGACAATAAATTACCTGTGTCCTGATGGGGATGATGGAGTTTGAACATCTGGGGAAAGAATTGTTTTGAGCAACTGGGCTTACTATCTTGAGTGTAGAAAATAGACAAACAATCCTCTGTGTATTACATACTTTTTTAAAGAACAGAGCCAATTTAGGGCAGACTAGGACAGTTTCTTTTGGCATTTCTGCAATATTTCAGTGCTCATCACTTTTCATGGATAGCTTTAGAATCAAAAGTCTTGATTCACAGACCAGGAGTAGGAATAACCTCAGCTCTTTCCAGTACATGGGTGGCTGGGACATTCACTGAGGATGTGGGAAAACCAGTTCACATCCCTACTCTGCCCAAGGGGATCTGAACCCACATTCACTAGAGATTATACAAAGTGGAAGTGCTCTTCCTTCCCGAGGGAAGGGTGACAGCAGCCTTTCAGTCTTTCTCCCCAGGGAAACTGTGGAAGAAAAGTTACATAAAAACTTTATGAGCTGCACAAATCGTCAGTGCTCTGTTTCCACCTCTATTTTAGTGGTACTTTTGACAATCAAGTCTTGTCAGCCTCTTCATCCCTCCTAATTCATAGATGCTGGTTGTTTGAAAAGGAACCAAAAAAATGACACAGCATCAAAGAGAAGAAACCTTTCTAGACAACACTCTCTCCAGTGTGATGACATCATCATAAGAGTCTCTAATGCAATGTAATCTGCAAAAATATTGCCAAAAGCATGTAATGATTTTAATAGAATACTGAAACACTGTGGTAATTTAAAGGAATAAAAGGTTCTTTGTCAGATGTGGAACTGTTTTTACTATGTGTATCCAAAGGGAAGACAAACAAGCAGCTAATAGTATATTTGGGTTGAATTTAAGATATTTTTTCTTCAGTAATTGTGAAGTCCTATAAGCCACAAAAATAAGATAATTTCATTTTAAAAGTGGGAGTCACATCTCTGAGTTTGCACTGAGGCAATTATTAAGAGCTGGCCCATTATTACATTTCTCCTATTAAGAGCTGGCCCATTATTACATTTCTCCAGACTACACACTTTAGTAATTTAGTAATTAAAATTACATAGTAATTAAAATAGCTACCCCATAACAATAATTTTATAACTACAGATCCTGGATTCTGTTCCTGGAGGTTGACACTTCTAAAAGTAAGTTTACATCAGCAGTCCCATTACTTAGTCTCCTGTGTATTTTGATGGAAAAAATGGGGCTTGATACTGACTTCAGTTTGCATCTGAAGTCCCAGTATTTACAGAAATAAACATTTTGCTTCTGGAAAACAGAGAATTCTTCTATTGAAGGATCAATAAAAGTTGCTTCTTATGTAGGCAGAGACACCCGGCTTGGAGAAAAAAGCTGAAGAACCCTTCACACATGGAGGCTCATTGTGGAGTCTAATTACGTATCCTCAAGACCACAAGAATTAGATACTGAGGAGGTTTTATGTATTGAAATCGTTTCTTTTGCTTGTTAACTTGTGTTGCAATAAGACAGGAATAATTTTAACAGTAGCCAGCATTTCTGATAAATACATTCATTGCCTCCATTGTGGCCAGCAGATACCATCTGTGTCTATCCCTGGAAAGGAGCTGTTTCTTTTTCACACAGGAGGGAAGAATTAAGAATTTGTTAATTCCTCCTGTCTGCCATTTGTGTAATAGTAAAGTGGGAATTAAATTCCGTGGAACTACTGAAAAGTTTACTGAAAATATAAAAGTACTTTATACCTGAGTTACTCTGAACGTTATGTGCATGTGTAGAAAGTAAAATGATTCTTTAATGTGGGGGACAGATTACACATTTTTCAAATAAACTTCATTGTACAATGTCTTTGCAACATGAACGCTGCAAACATATTTAATACTCTATTAACAAAGATCATTAAACATAACTTATTGAAAAGTAATCCCAAATTCCCTTAAAAATCAGTTTTTTTCATTGATTTTAGTCTGAGCACATTTCCTTGTTATTTGGAGTCTATGAATTATTAAGTGAAGAGAGTCAATATAATGATTGCTTTAACAAAGACTACTAGCTACTCTTTCTAGATTGAGTTTCTTCCTAGCTGATTTCTTGCTGCCATAAAAGATTAACTTATAAAATCACTTTGATTTAGCAAGAGATGTCAAAACATCCAGCAGGTCTAACTGGTTTTCTCCCAATGTCAGTCAAAATAGTATGTGGTTTTAGCACTGATTCAAGTTTCTGTCAGCTGTTATGCGTAAACTTGCTGAGTAATCAATTCAGGCACAGTAACTTTAAGAAAATTCAGTGCTACTGGGAAAGCTTTCATATTTGATTATTTGTGCATCTGTGGAACCTTATAGCCTTAAAGAAGTTCACAGTTTTGGGGATTCAAATCCCAGTCTTCCCGTATGGGTCAGGTATGTATGATTCCAGTTCAGCAATGCAGCAGCTGTACATTAGGTCATTTTCAACTTGGGAAATACTACAGTATCCCTGTAATCTTGTATTGCAGGTATGATAGCTGACTCATAAAATAAGATGACCTCACAATCTGATTGGAGATGTGGGTGCTAAAAAGCACTCAGAGAAAGACTAAGAAGCATGTGAATTTTTAAGACAGAAAAAAAAAAATCTCTGGAGAATAATTTGTTTGTGTGATGCCGTGGATAGATCAGGGTATGCTGCATCATTTCACTTTTCTCTTTCTTTCCTCTCCTAAGCCCTGAGAGGGTGTGGGAGAAGATATTTTGGGTATCGTTAGATATGATCTATAAAGGAATACATCTCTAGTACGCATAAACTATTCTTGTCTATTCCAAAGATTGCCCAACTCCTTTTAATCTCTTCTGCCACTTGAATACTGTCATGTGGTTTATTTGGGACTCTACTGAAGTTCAAGTCAAGTTTTCAGTTAAGAAGACGAGAGAACAACAACAAAGTCTATTCATACAACATCAATCAGAGTTCTATCTTTGGGACAACATACTGCAGGCAGTATAATTTACTTCAGGAAGAGCAAGGAATGCCAAAGCTCTTACTTGCCCTGCGCACGGGGTATTCTGCTTGTGCACAGTTCATGTTTTAGGTTTGGGTGAGTCTTGCCTCTGTTACACTAATGCTTAAGATATTATTAATAAAAACAAAGAGTTAATACTCTCTTCATTGGTTTGAAGGATCTTAGGAGCCTAAAAATTGGTGGTAGGACAAATGAAACCATAAATATTGTGCTGTTTCAGAATTTTTGACAGTAAGTACAAAAAGACTTGCAATAGTTCTCCCATATGAGCACCGCAGACAAAGATTATCTACTGCTAGAAGAATGGTTTCTCTTATCTTCTCCAGAGCATCTAATAAAACATCACAAATACCATGAAGTAAACATTCTCCACACCAGATTTTTAAAATATTTTATCTCCTGTTACTATGGAATAAGAATGATCTGGTAGCAGCTGCCTTGGGGTATGAATGGGACTACAGTCTGCAGAAGAATAGAGCGGTTCTAAAATTGCTTATTAAAAGACAGGAAGAGTTGTGATAAAATTAAATAACTATTTCTGTTTGTTGAGGATACACTGATAAACTGTTGTGTTCAAAAATTGGGAAAAAAACCAGAAAGGTACTGTAGCAGTTAATGGAGACATACATTTCATACTGATGCTCAGATTTTAGTTAAGACTTGAAGCCTTTCAGACTTCTGACAAAAATGTCTATAAACTCTTTCTACATGTAAGAGTGTTCTTGGATATTAACCATCTTGTCAAGTCTGAAAACATTTCAATAGTAATCTAAAATATGTTTTGAGCTACAAATAAATCATTACACTAAATCCAGGTTAAAAAAATAAAATTGTCAAACAGCAAGGAAGTTAATGTCTATCTTCAAATACCCTTCTTTCAGTTCCCATTGGGTGTTTCATGGGCAGAGAGCTGCAGCAGCACCTCTGCCCCAGTCCTACATGAGACCAGGGGCTGTCCTGCAGAGTTTTTTTGCTGTTCTGCCATGCTTTCCCTCCTCAGCTGGTCCTAAGTGACTCCCACCATCTTCTCCACCTGAGCCCCTGCGATGGCAATGCTGCCCCCATCCTTCCAGTGCCTCAGCCTCATCAGATCACTCCACGCCCCTAGTCTGACTTCTAGTGCCCATTCCTGTCTCATTTTCTTGCTTTCCTGTAGGATTTCCACAACTCCCATCACTTTGTCACTGGGCACAACTTCAGTCTCACTAAAAGCAGCAGAGATGAGCACCTGTGCCAAAGCCCAACCTCGCAGCCATGCAGAGAAATGTGGAGTTGAAATGGCTGCTATAAACCCAGTTTGTCCAAAATAGAAGGTGTCAGCCATATTGAGGAAGGAGGAAACGTGAGGAAAAGTTGCCATCTGCCTCATGGCAAGGTTCAAACTGCTGCCATCAGGAGAGTTGGCAGCGTTGAAAACAAGAACAGCTCATTTTTCCAGGGAGGATGGGGTGATGTGGAAATGCAGGCTGAGAGATACATCCAGCAAACCGTGGAGGAGATATACACAAAGTTAGGGTGGCCACCACAAAACATTAACCTTTGGACTCTGAGACCTACAGCATTTTTGTGCTTTCTCCCCAGGCAGCTTCAAAACGTTTCAGAGCATGACTGTAATCTCATTGGCATCCTAACAGGAGGGGGAAGAAGCACCTCCAAGCCACACGGCAGCCTGCACCTTCATCTGGCTTTGGCAGAATCCCAGCTGTATGATCTGAACGGCTCCGTAATTAAAACCACATAATATTTTTCAGCCCCTACAGATGCTGTATCTTTTTCATTGATGAAAAAAAAAAGGGGGGGAAGGGAAAGGTCTAACTACAAATACTTAATTTCTTCAGAGTTGTGGTCATCAAGTGAAACCTATGTCTTTACAGAAAATGTAGTTCTCAGCTAAATTTTGCTGGTGATCCAGTATTGAAGTCCTCACATTTGCCAATTCAACTTGTTCCTTGAGACACATTGCATGTAGATACTCTGTCAGAAAAGTTTTCAATCCAGTGCAAACACTCCTTTATAAATATTGCAGAGAAATGACACTGAGAATGCTTTTATAATAAAGTGTCTATTTAGGGTACTTGCTTTTCTGCACGGGTCACCAAGGAAAAGACATTTTGGAAGCCATAGTGGCAACATACTACAAAATGGGGAAATTATAATATGGGAGGTAATGTAAGAAGGTTGTAAGAACCAGAGGCAGAGCTCCTGCTTGCTGGAACATGAAAGGTAGATTTTTGCTGAATGACTCCTTTAAATCCAAGCGAAATAGCTGTCAGGTCTCAGGTCATATGCTCAGTAGGAGCATAATTTAATATTATAATGTTATAATATTTCCCTCTTTGGGAGCCTGATGTGATCAGCAAAATGCAGCATGAGGCTTATCACACAGCCTAACAGGTACTTGGAGCATTGCCGTCCTTGCCTTTTCAGAAGCTAGAATGGTCTCCTGGAGGCTTTTCTGCATAAATAGAAACAGCCTTTTCTTAGAAGACATAGAAAGAATTCTGAAGCACCAAAAAAAGTAATTTTGGCCAATTTTCTTACATAACTTGTGACCTTTCAAGCTCTATTGGTAGTCATAAAGGTGAATTTTATCCATCATTACTTAAAGGTCCCTGAACTGGAACTAAAAGCATGACCAAAAATGTATTTAAAAAAGAATTTTTAAGTCTGAATTTTTATTAACTTTTTTTGGCTGTTCTGAATAATACTAAAACCTGTATGAAAAGATAGGAAGAATTTTTTTATTTAAAAGTATTTCAAGTTGTGCTTCCCTTTGGCAAAAGGCTACCTTTATTTTTTTATCATTCAGGCTGAAGTCTAAAGACCCATAGATATATAGAAAGATCTAGCTGGCCTTAGAGTTGTTGGAGGGTTGTCCACATGTGTAGTTATTTATACACAGTTCACTGTTTCAAAAGAAGTTGCTTGTAAACCCACTTGGGTGGGACAGAGTTCTATTGGTCCATAAAGGCTCATTTATGAGAGAAGCAGCTCAGATTAGGTGGTGTGAAAGACATTGTTATATTGGTTATATTTAAATCATGTTAAATTGTGTTTGGCAAGGACTTCTGGGGGCACTTGTAATTTCACCCTCTTCCCAGATCTAGCACAAGGCATCCTATGAATCCTTGTTGACTGATTTTTTTCAGGCTACCTACAATCTCATATTATTCTATGGTCTTGATGCTGCTTAGGATGCCTAGGATTACCTAGGACAAGGATGCATTCTTGGTCATGTTTTATGCCTGATGGTTTTCCTTAATTTTAGTCTGTAATTTGTGGCAGCTCAGCAGTTACTTCATGAATTACCCTTATAATGGAGGCAGAAACCTCTGAAAAAGAGGCATGCATCCAGCTGCAAAAAGCAGCTTCTGTAGCTACCCCAGTGTAACCTGCGGGAGCCAGAGCACTAAGAGAAACAAGACAAATGGCTATTGTACTTTAAATTCCCATCTGGTATGTTCGTTTTGCAATAGCTTCTTCATGCAGATGAACATGAATGGGACCCTGGCCAGTTTTCTTTTGTTGGAGGAAGCTTTTGCTCCCAGGGTTGAATGGGTCTGCCTACATTAGCAGTTAAGAGCACTACATAAATGATGTGAATCACCCTTGCCTGTGAATCTCCTATGCTCGATGTTCTTTATGTTACATCACTTAAGTCCTTTGGAGGACAGGAACTAGATTTCTTTCCGAAGAAGCTTAGCTGGAACTTGCACACTAAGGATTTTTCTAACACACCCCAAAGGTAATGGGAACATGTAATCTTTGGGCTGTTGAGAAAGAATACAGAGGTTGATCCTGTTATTATTTTGAACTGTACTTCAGTATAATTTCCTCTTTTATCCTGAGTAAGAGAAATACCAACACGAAGGTGATCTTTTAAAGCTTTCCTTTGCTAAGACTTCTATAGAAGTGCTAGGGTTTCCTGTTTGCAGCCTGAGTAACTTGATGAGATTTTTGAAACTGTAAAGAGAAGGACTTTCCAAAATGCCTGTGTTATTGGTATGGTGTAAGAGACTTCCAAAAGAGTTGTTTAATCCTCAGTGAGTCATGTTTTAAATGGAACTTTATTTAAAATAAATTATCATCTACATTCTCTCCACTCTGGAACATGTGCTCAGTGACTAAAATACTTGCTGTTCTGATATTTCAAGTTACCAGATCATCTCAAATGTTTCTGAGATTCCTCTTCCTATAGAACCTGGCATCTGAATGAAGGTGACAAGCAAATGGCTATAGTCTGAAGTCTTCTTTTGCTGTTGGGGATTACTGAATTCACATGTGCTTGCTGGGTCTCAGAAATGACTGACATAAGCAGCTACCACTTCTGACAGTAGTTGCTTATCATGTCTAAATTTGAATCTATTAAACTTAGTGGCAAGGCTTGGGTCAATATGCTTAGTAAGTGATTTGTGATCACTATTACTCTGCATATTCTCTTTTAAAAATAGTTTTACAAACAGTTGTCTGCAGACTAATTTAATCTATCTTTCCTCTAACACAAAACCAATAATGGCCATTGGATTGCATGTTGGCATCTGGTGTGTAAATGTGCATATCTTGGTTGATAAATGGGCAAAATAGCTGCATAGTTTTGGAATAGGCCGTGGTTATGACTTTGGTAATAGTAGTCAGTGTGCTCAGAGGAAATGTTTTCTCATTTCAGTCCTTCACCGTTTCTTGTGTGATGTTCTAGTTTCACATAAGTAGGAGTCTGATGTGAACTTCTTTCTAAACATACTTGCAGAGTTGAGTACTTAAATAAGAAGACTAGAAGAGATCGCAACCAGAAGAGATTTGTAGACTGAATAAAGCAAAAAATAAAGAATCATTTAAAAAATATATAGAAATTAATTGGCACATTATACTATTCTTTACCTTTCATGTAATTGTGTTGAATGGGGTTATGAGTGCCATAGGAGCAAGCACAAGCCTCAAAATGGGCATCTCAGCCAATGTGCAAGACTCCATATTCAGGATCATATGACGGGGAGAATTCCTGATATGTAGGAACTGTTCTCTGTTTTTGGTCTCACTGAAGGGTGACCCCCTACCATCCTACTGTGGCTCTTCCCTGGCTCCACCACCTCTTATGCTGGCACAGCAAACACAGCTTACCCAGCTCTGTCTAGTATAGAGGTTACCAGAATGGAAGGGAAGCATTGTGCTGTAAATTAATGAAATTTGGACTCCAGTGCAAGGAAGCACGAGGCAAAGACCCATTAAGTGAAGGTCACACACAGTCTAGACAATCTGGCAGATCTATGAATAAATTGAGGCTTACATATGAAGTGGGATTAAGGCAAACTGGGCTCTAGGTACACTACAGGCCTAGATCAAGTGCAGTTCAGCCCTTCAGTACTGCACATGATTCACTCTAGGCAAAAAAATAAGATCATTAATTGTATTTGGTTCAGACTTGGAAGAATTTCTTAAGAAAGAGCAAGACTATATTTTAAAGTGTATATTCTCAAAGAAAATAGGATGTTGATGCAAATATATCATCTCACCATAGGTAAATTGGCCTGTAACATCTATGCCTTGAGCTAGTGCTATCAGAATATCTCTTCTAAGAAAAGATTTTTTTAAGAGTACCCAGGGGGAAATCTGGTCCAGTTCCGTCACCTTTAATAACTCAAAATAATTGAGTTATCTGTTTCTTGTCAAGTTGCACATTTTGTGTAACCACTTTGCACATGCTAAGAAAAAGACCCTTTACATTATATAGCGTGTTAGACTTACTATCTCAGAGGAGCATTTATTTTAGTCCTCAAGTTCCTCTTGTCACCAGGTTTCAATGTGGAGATGAAGCAAAGACAGTGGTTTTTCAGCATTTTTGGCACAGGGTAGCCTCTGCTAGAGTGCCACAGAGATCCTGTAATTCCCAGGACACCTTCCAAAATTAACCAAGGGGCCTAACCTGCAGTGCAAGTTTTGAGTCATCCATCTTTGAATAGTTGAGAAAGAAGTTGTTGCCTGCCAATAGACCCTTAAGGCAGAGCAAGGTAATGATGAACTGGGCCATAAGTCAGGTTTTTGGTCTTGATACTGTATGGTTCCTGGCTTCCAATTCAATATTTTAATTGCAAAATAATACTTCATAATTGAAGAGTGCATACTTTGAAATGGTAACTTTAGCCAAGTATTGATTCTTTTTTAAAAATTTACAAGATTTGTTGTACATGATTCTTGTACAACGAATCATTTACAAGATTTACAAGATTCAGTGATGGGAGATGACCTAATGAATCATAGAAAAAAAGCAAAAATTAAAATTTATACTAAGTATCTGTCTTTCTAGATTTCACCAGATTGATTTTAAGTCTATAGGCTAAGTGAAGATAATGTCTATGAGTCTGCAGTTTCACAAAGATAGTTTGATTTATAGTATGAAGCTGAATTGTAGAACGTGCAGATTTCCTGTAAGTAAAAAGTGTAGATTTCTCATGGGAATCAGTTACCAGTAAATGGGAAGTAACCAAATAAATACAGCACTTAGAGACAGAAAACATAGCAGAGGAATGTAACATTTTTCTAAAGCTCACAATGTATTTAAGATAATGAGAAATACTATAAGGGTGTTCTGCAATCACAGAAAAGAATTGCAAACTGATTTTTAATATGCTTAAAAAATTTAAGAAATAGAAACTAAGAGAACAAACACATTTTAATCCAATTATTCCGTTAGGTGATCAATTAGACAACATAGCAAGGCCAAACAGATCATAAAATCAGAGATGTTTGGGGTTGGAAGAGATCTCCAAAGGTCATCCAGTCCAACTCCCCTACAATAAGCAGGAATGTCTCTGACTAGGTCAGGTTGCTCAGAGCCCCATCAAGCTTGACCTTGAATGTCTCCAGGGATGGGGCCTCCATCACCTCTCTGGACAACCTGTTCCAGTGATCAACCACCCTCATATTAAAGAACTTTTTCCTAATGTCTAACCTAAATCTACCATTTTCTAGCTTGAAACCATTACCCCTCAGGCTGCACCTTGAGGCTCTTCAGGTGAGTGACGGAGAGGACGGTGGCAGCCCCAAATCAGGGCAACCCCCCACAGAGCAGAATTAGTTTCACCCCTCTTCCCCCTCCCCTCTTCCCTCCCAGGGGAGGAAGAAAGGCCTCACACAAAGTTGGAAAGTTAAGATTACAACTTTTAACAGGGAGTAACAAAAAGGATATCAAAGGAAGGGAGATATACAGAGGTAACAAGGGAAGGTATATATACAAATATATACAACACCGATCCTCGGATGTTGTTGGATTCCTCCCAAGCCATGTGGAGTTGCAGCAGCCACAGAGACATGCAGAGCCAGCAGCAATTCCAGCGAGGAGGAGGTGAGCAGAACTTCCTGTGTCCTTTCATAGAATGTGTCAGGAAGGGGAGTGGAATAGCCGCTCCACCTGTCCCTCCCCTTCCCCAAACCTTAAACCACAACATCTTGTCACTACAAACCCTTGAGAATAGATCCACCCCCACCTTCCTCTAGGCCCCTTTCAGGTATTGGAAGGTTGCTATAAGGTCCCCCTGGAGCCTTCTCTCAATAGATCAATGGTTCTGTATTCAAATGATAACAAATGTGTTTACTTACCAACATTTGCATCTTTAAGACAAAGCATAACCTCCTTTCAAGTCAGTTAAAATTCCAAGTCTTGGTAATGTTGTCTCTTTTTTCTCTAAATAATTACTTTTTCATTCATTTGTGATCTTGAGCAGAGACTGACTGTCAGAAAGGAGTCAACCATTGACATTATGCAGCTTTCCTCAGAACATCCTATGGTAGGAGATATGTTCATAGAACTCATTCTCCTTCACCCTGAAGTCACAGATTCAGATCTATCCTAACTGGAATTAAATATAATTAACTTCTCATGGTTGCTTTTCAGCAGCTTCTTATCCGTCAGGGACAGTTCCTAATGGACAAGTGCCTGTGTGGCAGCTAGATCACTAATGTCATCTGCAGGTTGTTTCAGGAGTGGTGGAAGGATCCACCACTAAGACTAATCTACCACAGTCACAGGAGATCCTGTGGTATGTATGTACTTCATAAGCATCCACAAATCACCTACTTTGCATGCAACTGTGAATTTGCTGCATTTGAAACTGAATTGAACTAGACTTGGACTAGAAGATCAGAAAACATAAGGGAGGAAGAGACTACTTAGGAAAGACTGCTTCGGTATGGAATAAAAATACCTTTGCAGTATCAAAGGACTTTATTCTTTAAAATAAAGGAGGAAGGTCTCAGGAAAGAGGAAAGTGCACTGCCACTTCCTCAGCCATTTGTAGAACGTGACCAAGAAGCATCCGTTCCCAGGGCACGAACCTGAGAGCTTCTACCAACGCTACATTTAACGTTAACAGTCACTTTGGTCCTTGCACTGATGAATTCAACAGGAAAAACTTCCCATCATAAAGCTTGTGCAATGTGAAGATGGTTCTTTTTAGCCTTGAGCTGTGTACAGCAGACATAAGATGCTCTTGTTCTGCCTAGTGTAAAAGTAAGCAATAACACACTGTATATAGTAAATACAAGAAAAAAACAGGTTTGTCATTCTGAAGCCTGAGAAATCTTGGAAATGCTTCTTAAAACACACTTCTCCTGAAACAACTTTTTTCAAAGACAATAACTGATATGACTGGTGATTATGATGATGTTGTCTACAATAAATTAACCCCCCCTCAAAATCTATGTATTGTGCTGTCTGTTTACTCCAGGGAAGAAAACCAGATGGAGCCACAGCTGCACTGGCAGCAGATGTCACAACCATAACGCTCATTGCCTTTAGGTGTAAGATATATGAAGAAACCTATTTACATGGAGAAACAAGACACTAGTACAGTACTGTCTGGGCTATGGAGACTAAAACCTAGAATCCACAGCTGAAGGTCAAATGAAAAAAAAATCAACTTTCTGAGTCTAATTGTAAGTTTAGCTGATATACAAATCCATCCATTCTGCAAAACACAAGCAAAAGTTTAAAAAACAAATCTACTGCAATACTTTGTCTTCCTGTTACTCTGGAAAAGCCTGAACAGCCTTCTCTGGGACTATACACACCGTGAAAATTCATGGCACTCTAAGTAAAATATGCCATCAGTGCCTCAATGTTTGTATGCAATTACAAGATATAGTAACTGGACAGAGGTTAATTGCAAAATCATCTTCAAATTCTGTCTCCTGCTCCCCACATGAAAAAGCTGTCTTTGATTAATCTTTGCAAGTTAGAAGTCTCAAGGAAAACTACAGGTTTTGGTGGGAAATTTAGCTGACAGAGAAGTTCAAGAAATGCATCATAATTTTTCTGACTGGCAGTAGGTAGGTGTAAAGGTTAATGGGATCCAAAGGCACTCTGAGTTCTGGGAAGGGAAGTGGCAAGAGGCTCAGCTTACTGCAACTCAGAGCAGCTGTGGGATGTGAGAGCACTGGGATTTTCTCAGCCTGCTTTCCTGTCACTTGGTTTTTAGCTGCTTTGCAAAGTCTAAGTTTCAATGATTGGTGTTCTCAGCTCTCCTTGACATTATGTCTTACTGACAAAACTGCTAGGAAGAATCCAAGCCGCCTCTTTCTGTCCGCAGTCGCATGGCCCAGGTCAGGGCTCAGAAGGCAAATTCACTCAGCCCTGTCAGGAGTGTATGCAGAGAGTTCATTACTTGCTGTGAGTCACCCACCCAAGTTGCCAGAGTGAAAAAGATCTTTTGTATTTTCTGCCTGCTCCTGGCTCTTGTTGCTGTTGTGAGACAGGAAAAACAAGGCATCCTTTGACTCTGTTTTTATTTTTAGATGTATTTTCTCCTCTTCCCTTATTCAGTATTTGACATGTAGAAAGCACTGAGATACAACTAATTTTCTTGCTGCTTTCACAGACCAGATTCCCAGAAGTGTTTCAAAGGAACCTGAGGACATCATCTACCCATCTTCTGCTTGAAGCAGAACTCATGCTGCAACTAAATCCTATCAGCCATGGCTTTGTCTAGTGAGGTCTGAAAAACTTTTCAGGGATGAAGGTCCCTTAGCCTCTCTCAGTTTATGCAGTGTAACATGAGCAGAAACAGAAGCTGACCATAGGCTATTTTCACAAGTTTGCTGTTTGGTACAAATGCAATACACAAAGGAGAGCCTGAGTAACCTGTCTTTTGAATCTGGAAACTAATTTTGCAGCAGTTAGCCTTGTTAATACAAAGTAAGTCATGCTGTAATACGGTGCTTGGTTCTTGTTTTATTTTGGTGATTTTGAGAAAGCATGAACTTTTAGAATCATATCAACTAAGAATGTCATCTTACTCGCTTCATGTGGAAGTTTCAAGGTATTGATTGCAGGATTATAATGTAAAATGTAACTTCAGCATACTCCCAAATTAAATAGCTTAGAGCCCCTTCGCCACGTAGAATAAAATGCAAGAGTTTTCCAGCTGCATTGAAACCAGAGATGGTAGAGAAATGTTTCAGAGAGGTGTGGCCAATGAAAAGATGCTGGAGCAGGGGCAATTATAACAAAGCAGCAATTCTTGTTTTCACCCTCAGGTATGAAGGTTGCACCAGATGCTGGAAGGAACATTTACCTTTCACTGATAGGACTGGAGCTTCTGGCACAGTCTTTTATTTTCTTCTCTTCTCCATTTCCTCTCAATCCACAGCAAAGGTTTTCTGAGAAGTGATTATGATAGGATTAGTGTGTAGTGGGAGTAAATGTGCTTATTTGCAGTGTGACTATGGAAGATGGAGTTAGGAGAGTAGGGGAATATTCTGCTGGATTGTCTGAATTCTCAAAATTCTGGGTAAGGGCTGATTGAGTTGGTTATTTTTACTTAAGGCCAGTTCCCTAATCATAAGTTTTGAAATGCAGTAATGCAGAGGAAGACCTGAGGGTGATGGAGAGCAAATGAGACAGGAGTTCACAACGTGATGAAGTTGCAAAAAAATGAGTACTGTACCAGATATATAAATAGGATATGACTTTTAAGGACAGGAAAATAATTCTGCTTCATGCAGCTTTGCTTACACTTGGGATGTCATCCAGAGGGACCTTGACAGGCTTGAGAGATGTGTCCGTGCAAACCTCACAAAGTTCAACAAGGCCAAGTGCAAGGTCCTGCACATAGGTTGGGGCAATCTAAGCACAAATATAGGCTGGGCAATGAGTGGATTGAGAGCAGCCCTGCAGAGAAGGACTTGGGGGTACTGGTGGATGAAAACCCGAATAGGAGCCAGCAATGTGCACTTGCAGCCGAGAAAGCCAACTGCATCCTGGGCTGTATGAAGAGAAGTGTGGCCAGCCGGTCGAGGGAGGTGATTCTGCTTCTCTGCTCTGGTGAGACCTCATCTGGAGCACTGCGTTCAGCTCTGGGGCTGCCAGCATAAGACGTGGACCTTCTCAAGCGGGTCCAGAGGAGGGTCACGGTCAAGGACTGAAGCGCCTCCCCTATGAGGACAGCCTGAGAGAGTTCATGTTGTTTAGCCTGGAGAAGACAAGGCTCTGGGGAAACCTTATAGCAGCCTTTCAGTACTGAAAGGGGGCCCACAGGAAAGACGGAGAGGGACTCTTTATCAGGGACTGTAGTTATAGGATGAGGAGGAATGGGTTCAAACTGAAAAAGGGGAGGTTTAGATTAGGTATTGGGAAGAAATGTATTACTGTGAGGGTGGTGAGGCACTGGAAAAGGTTGCCCAGAGAAGCCGTGGATGCCTCCTTCCTGGAAGTGTTCAAAGCCAGGTTGGATGGGGCTTTGAGCAACCTGATCTTGTGGAAGGTATCCCTGCCCATGGCAGGGGGATTGCAACCAGGTGATCTTTAAAGACCCTTCCAACCCAAACTGTTCTGATTCTGTGAATACTGTGTACAGGTTTAAGATTTTGAAAATTTGGTGGAATCCTAGACAGCTGGCAGTAATCCTAAGGTTTTGGGAAACCATTCCTATGGAAATGACAAAGGAATTTAAGTATAGAAAAAAAGTTGAGACTACAATCTGTTCCTCAGCCTGGAATAACCTATGATATTTGTGTCATGTGAGACAATTGCTGATGTAGATCAAAGGGAACATCAAGAAATCAAAGTAACTGTCCTGCTATTTAATTCTAAATAAGCTTTTGGAGATTTGCCTTGTTTCAAGAGTGGACTTAGGTACCAGTTTAGGTCAGTCAGGTGTTTCCTACATCACAGAAAACTGTCAGATGCATCAAAACCATGATTGTGGTAGGCACTAGACTCCCTTATATCAGCTTGTCTGCCAGCATGTCTTAAAAATACAAAGTAGTAATCTCTAGAATTTTACAGCATGTGAGTTACTACTTCTGAGCAAACATAAGTGAAGAGTATGTATTTCTTTCCATGTATAGCCATGCACACAGATATCAGTATATAAATCACAAAATGTGATTTATCTAAAAACATGAGTCTAGAAATAAGTATTGGTAGAAAGGCAGGTTACTACAGACCGGTATGTTTGCTAGCTCAAGGTGTCTGGCCATTTGCTTAGTATAGTTAGATGTAAGCATACCGGATTATAAGCAGTCAAACAGCTGATGATTTAGGAGTTGCTGGAGTGGATGCATCTACTAACTCCAGCTTCAAAGTTTTCACAGGGCTTGTTTACAGTGGTTTTAGTATGTACTGCATAAAAATACTGGATTTAACTATAACATGTGAGGAAAAAACCCCCAGCATAATTATTTTATGTAAGCGTGTGTATGGATTATCTTAACTCTACTTGTGTCCAACTGCTTTACAAAAAAAGCAGACCCTTACCTAGTCTGATCTCTATCCTTGGATGTTACGTCTCTAACTTGTCTTCTGTAGATAGAAACATCGTGTATGTCAAATACCAACAGGATGTCAGGTATATTTTAATGCTGCTTTAATGTATGAGTAGAGGCTGTGTGACTAATGCCAAGAAAAATACAGTCTTTAAACTGCATGATATCATAGCCCAGTTTTGTTCCAAACCAGGAGGAGACTAAGTAGCTGAAAGAGTTGATAACTGGAATTAAAACTTTTTGCTTCTAGGCATAATCAGTTAGTAAACAATTATTATCTCTTATTAAATACCCAATGAGAGAATTAAAAGACACTATTTTTATGGGTGATCTCTACATCAGAAAAGCAGTATGTTTCAATGAAGTTGGAACAAAGTTGAAAAGCTGAACAAAGTTTCAGTTACTGACTGTTCCTTTTAAGGATGATTTTTTTTTTCCTAGAAAACAAATATTTATAAACATAATAAATTGTAAGCTTTCTTTTCTTTGTAGAGAGAAGTAATGTTAAGTTAGATCAGATGCATTCAAGCTCTACTGCCATCCTTTTCCCAGTGTTTCATCTCTTACACGCAAGCTACAAGAAAGCCAGGGATAATGTGAACGATCTGTTTCTAGTGATGGGAGTGGAAGCTTGCAGCAAGTAAAGAGCGTTGCTGCTCTTCAGTGTTTTGTGCTCTTGAGGTGCCTTTCTGTCACTGCTGATGGCTGAATCCCAGATAGGGGGGCCTCTTATAAAGCAGATTGGGTTGTTCTCCTAACTTCTTCAGTGCTGTCATAAATGCATCTCATCAAGTATGAAGTTTCCATGAGCATGTGACCTGTCCTACCTTCACAGTCTTCTCTCCACAAAACATTCTATTCAAGATCACCTTCCTCTTCTATAAGGTCCTTAAAGACAATTTATGGTATGCATCTGGGTTAAGACAGCAGCTATCAGGTCAGGTACAATGAATCTGACTATCATAACAGAAAAGCGAGGGGATGAGGCAGCGCTTTCCTGGAGACTGATTCAGGATCACGTCTGATCTCATTACTCTTCGTGCCAGGTAGAAGTAGAACTCAAGGCCTGCCTTCATGTATAAAAGCTCATGGACTTGATGATGAATGAATGCATACGCAACTTTTATCACAAAAAATAAGATGGGCTATGTACATGACAGATACTGTTGGGTTGGTTTTTTTCTTTTCCTGCTGTGTTATGATTTGAAAGCATGGCATGAACAATGGCATAGAAACCTGAATGGTGCTGCATAGCCAGGGCTACTGTTAATGCAAATTCTCTTTTTCCAAAGGCCTAGTCCAAGACACAAGTAAGGACTTGATACATACAGATCTATATATGAATATCTTCTACATATGTAGATGTCTCTCACCCTCCTTCAGTGTTCATCTTCATGAGGGCCCTGTGCCCTGGGAAACCAGTTTAGATGAGTACTGCAGGGTTCTGATTGATTGATTTTGTGCCTTGTCAACATTGGCCTCATAGTAATTTCTTGTCCTTTGGCACAAATGGTCTGACAATAGTTGGAGACTGTTCTGGCTTCCTCTATATTAACAGCAGAATTTGATCATCCTTGGTATTTATATGTTGCAACTTTGCTTAATTACCTTAACACAGTATACGCATAGACTTCCATGACCAACTTCTTAAGTTATGGTAACCAAATCTGACTTTGCAATTGGTCCTAATGCTAGGCCCTAAGTTTGCTTCTGATGAATACAATTTATTCTGTCTCTTGGGTCGCTTTTAGTGCTTTGGTTTCCCTCAGCCTCTAATAACACAGAGTTAAAAACATCTATGCCTCAACCCATTGTCTTGCAATCAACTGAGAAATCAGAGAAGCCCTTTGACTGAACTGGCTTAACTGCTTACTGTACTGGCTTCAACCTTGGGCAGGAGTTTTTGTTTCAGATGTCATCACACATGGGAATATTTAATTAGTCCTTCCTTTAGTCTGAATGAAAGGTGCTTACCAGACTTGTGTGAGTAATGGATTTTGTTATGTGGCAAGCATAAAAATCAGATGTAAAATTGTTTGGTATTACTCTGCACTCAGTTTATCATTCTGACTGGAAATGAAAATGTAATTTTGGAATGAAACTTATTTTAATTAAAAAAGCATTAAAATTACTCACTTAATTCAGCCTAATTGTAATTCTTTCCAGATTTGCCTTTCCTTGACATAGTTTCTGATCTCTGAAAATGTGTTCTACCTCTGAACACCTCTAGTGTTCAGTATATCCATTTACTTTAACTGTGCTGGTAAATTAGTGGCAGCCTTTTTTATTAGTACCAGAAATAGGCTTCTGGGGAGAATAGCTTGAAAGTGTCTTTTTCCATCAGGTATTACTTTTCAAAACCATTTTTTCTTTGGGGTTTATTTTATGGTTCCTCCTTTCGCTGATTGAAATATACTCAAATACTGAGCAGTGGAGAAAGCTGTGTATTACTCTTTTCCCAGAACTTCATATAAATGTGAAGGTGCTCGTGTTTTCTTGTATTTATCTACTTACGCTAGCAACTCATCTTCTCTTACCACATGCTTAGGCTTCCAGACTGTGTTCAATATCATAGTCAATTCTGAATCACTGCTCATTTCTGCCTCAATCTTAGACCTAGTACTTTCTCTCTTATGTACTTAGTAAAGCTCTTTATAATCCTCTTACCCATTTGCCCAGTATTACTAACATGGAATCTTTTTTTTGATGTTCTTGCTCTTTCTCAAGTCCTTGAAATTCGTTTCTTGGGATATAGCTGTTTACATTCTGAAAAAGATCTTCTCTTGTTAAGCTAAGAAAGCTGTGATCATTGGGATTAGTTCTTCAGAAAGGTGGATTCTCCCCTGCTTGAAATCTTTGATTTCAAGATCATAAAATTGTAACTTAGTCTTCACAAAGCTTTACACTAACTTTGATTTAGGACAAGAAAAAATACATTTGGAGAACCCACATCTAATGCAAACTTTCAGACATTCCCAAGGAAAGGTGATATTTAGACATTTTAATAGACTAGGCTAGATAGTGCTGACTCTTGTGCTTAAGGACTATGATGCTATGGTTTCTGTTGATGATCTGTCAGTAGAGCCATTGAGCCTTTCTGATATGCAGGTAAACTCCATGTATTTTGCTTTTTGAAGCTTTACATTGTTTCTCTTCTTGTAAATGATACAGCTGTATTCTGTGAAGATACAATCTTGTACCTTTATTATGCACTCAGCAAGACAGGCTTTGGGTCACTTTGCATGTTAAGTTCTGTAGAATCTTAATGTACTCTATAAACAACTCCTAATCTAAAAAGAATTGAGACGTATAATGTTGTATAATTCATGCATTCGTTTACAGAGGGTGCAATATGCACATGCTAGCAATTTCCTCTGGGGCCTGCAAGCTGAACTTAGAATTGTTTTGGCTTATATTCAGTGTAGTGTATAGAACAGTAATTTTCCAAGATATATCTTAATTGTCAGAAGAGGTGAATTACTATCCAAAGTAGAAAGTAGGACAAGAAAATCTATGTCATATAACAGTCATTACTCCAATCAGAATGTGAACAAAGAGGAGGTACCATGGAAGTGCTAACCTTGTCAGTCATAAAGGAGAACAACCTCAAAGTTGAAATTAATCTCATAGCAGTTATTTAAATGTTAAGAATATCTTCTTTTATCAAGTGTTGTCTGCTTTTAAAAGTGGTGTCTTACAAAATACATTAAGGATTCTAATAGATGATTGGTTGGGAATAAGAAAGGATAATATCATTATGTACTGAAATATTAGAAATTGTTTTCAAATCTATGGGGATAATGATACCAGTCTTACCCTAGACCTTAAATGGTATTTTTCCTGGACTTTTTAACAAGGATGATATCCATATATACCCATATTTGATTAATCAGATCTTGTGATAGTCCATTAGGAATGCACATGAAGTGTTAACAGGAGGAGTCAAGAGTAGTGTTGTGGGAAAGACCTCTTGTGAATGTTTGGTGAGTTTTTGATTTGTGTTTTTTTTTCCTTTGTGTTTTGTTTGTTTGTTTTAATTTATTTGAATGTGTTGATTTTTCTCAATCTGTTAGGTTTTTTTAATTGTAATTTTCCTTCTGAAAAGGCTTTCCTTTTCTTGGCTTTTTTTTTTCCTTTCTTAGCTATTTTTTTGTACTTTTTCGTCTTCCTGGTTTTGTCTTTTCTTTCCATTGTAGTTACGTTATCTTGAAAGGCCCTTGTCTCTGTAGCATCACTTCTTTGAGGTCAGGCATGACCTTTCTTTCCGCTGCTCAGTAGTTGTAACAATTTAGAAACACCTGACTAATTTCCACGATGATTCACACCTTGTCTACCAATGCTAAAGTCAGTGATTAGGGTCTGACAGGGATTTGTATTATTTACACTGTGCTATAGGTATTACATCAGCCCAATACAGGCAGGTATCTGTTTTGTAGCTGAAGACCCTAGGTCAGGAATTTCATTACTTCAGTCAGTGGCAGAGTTCAGTTGGAGCTGGGTTTGGCATGCAGCTCCTCATCATTGAAGGATTAGTCTTTATTCCTTTAGACCCAGCCATGTCTTTCACTCTACTGGTCACAACAGTGGTTGTGTAGCATAACAAGCAGCTCCTGGCAGTCTTAGCAGGAAGCGTATGGTGACACTAACCGCCCTGGAAATTTCAGAATTGGTTTCAAGATGTCTGCAAGATGCAGAGAAGATGTAGCCATAAACTGCTTTTCCAGCCCTGCCTGGCTACATGGAAGAAAATTAAAATGAAATTTCCAGAGATCTTTTTGTGTATTGAGTATGAGAAGACCTTATGAACATGTTCAGAGAAAACATTATGAGAAGACCTGTGAACACATTCAGAGTGAATTTTAACATTTCTAGCAACTCCAAAGCAGGAGAGCAACTGGATCCCAAAGGTCAGCTCTGAAACAAGCAGTCTGGCTTGGAGAGGCTTTGGGACACCAACAACCTCCTCTTATGCGTGCTTGGGTGAACCAACACTAAAGCCATGGGCATCATCCGGGTTTCCTACACTGCAATGGAGTGCAAAAGAATATATTTCTGTTATTTGGAGATGTATCCCTGGGGAAGTTTTGTCTCGGTTTTGCTTCTCTTAGCATTATGTGAGTGCAACCACTACAATAAGCAAGTTGATGATGCTTAAGAAATAAGATCCTCTTTGTGCACTTTTCTAAAGGGTTTCTTTTGACCACACACTTTCTTCCTCCTGCTCATGACAGCACTGGCAGCATGAAACTACTAGTATTAAATAAATATGTTAGTATGGTGCATTCATTTTAATTAGATGGTGAATTTAGGGCAGATTATGACTACAGTAATTTGGTTGAATTTGGAGATCTGAACCTCTTTGTTGGAGCCCTGTCTGAGGCTGTCACTGTGCTCATGTTAGTCAAGTGCATCTAGACCAAAGCCAGAGCTGTGCTGGCACACGTCCAGCTATGTCAGCTCTTCAGTGCTGTGTCCTATGTGCTTCTGCTGCTGGGGTAAGCAGGAGGGGAGTGAATGCAGATCTCCCTGTCAAAGCAGGCGATCTAAGTGAGCTCTTGGTTGAACTCTCCTTTTCAAACATACCTTCAGACTTGTCCACAAACCCTGTTGTCCCCTGAAAGGGAGCATCTGAGTACGCTCCCTTTTGCATAAGGAAATGGTGGATGGTAAAAACAATCCCTAGATCCCTATATGATTCGAACAACATAAATTCAGCCCCTGTCCCATGAAGTTCCTATGCAAGATGAGGCACAGCACAGAAATAAAATAAAATGGAGCAGGGAGCACAAGCTGGCAACAAGAAAATTCTAGTTAGCATGATAGAAAATGGTGTGACTGCCGGCCAAATCTGCTGCCTGTCCAGGTTCTGCTGACATCACTGTGGAGGGGAAGTTTTAGGAGGTTTTAGAAGACTTTGCAAACTTTTATACTGATATGCATGTCACTGGGGAGGAGAATTTTTGGAGGTTTTTTTAAGATTTGGCAGAATTTTATGCTGAAATCCACTTGTACATGAAGGAGGCAGGAAAAAAAAGGCCATATGAACCTGAGATAGAGTTGCACAAAAAATGCTTACAAAGTTCAGAAAGGAGGGGAAATAAACCCCAGGCACAGCAATAAAGCAGAGAGGTTCAAGAATTTAGCATGAAAAGAGTATTAAACAGGGGAAGAGCTGGTATTAAATCATCGCTTCTCATCTGCCTCTGTCATAAAGAGGGCAGCAAGATGCCAACCCTGCCAGACATGTCCTGCAGGTATCCTGGGGGCCATTCTGTGCCCTATGGCATGGCAGCAGAGGAGTGGACAGGTGGTGGAGGGCTGCACTACTTCCCTCTCCTCCTCCTCTGTGCTCTCCACAGCAAGGGCTCAACTACCTCTAGACTCTGCTCCCATCTTGACTTTGCCTTTTTCACCCTACAAAGCCAGAATGACAGCTCCACCACCTGGGAAGGTTTTGGCAAGTTGTTTTTCCACTGTTTGCAGCTCTACCTCCAACAGCACTTGTCAGACTCACTCTTGCCCCTTTTGTGATCCTACGTACATCCCTGCAGAGTGGTGTGAAATACTGTCAAGAAGAACAGCACTTTATACCCACTTTACCCAGGCGTAGTGACTGTGCAGAAGTCACCGAAGTCCACAGAAGCAGAGAAGAAGTACACAGTGTTCTGAAAAGTAATTAGTCACTGTATGCGAAATATCAGTGAAAACTTTAAGGGAGAAATTGCTAAATGAATCAGTCTTGAAGAAGTACACCCATTTAATCAAGTGGATTTAAAAATCAATCTGGTTCATCTGGTGCAAATCTCTAATGTAGATTCCTGTTAATGCTTTTAACCCTTGTGTATATCAATTTTGCTTGTGTCAGTAAGTTACTGATGAAGAGCAGATATAATAATGGCTTAGTACCCATGAATTAAGTGTTCCATTGTCTAAATTCTAAGTACTTGGCATAAAGTGCAGTCATACAGTAAAGCACATACAGGTTCCTTGTACAGACAATGGAAAGAATTAAGTGCCTAGAAGGGGATTTGCACCAACCCCTATACAACAGAATCTCCTCCAAGTTAGTGATGGGGGATGTTGAGTATAGGGGTATATCTGAACATTTGCCCCTTTTTGGACTTCTAATGCCTAGCCTGTAAAATGGGCTGTGAACCTCTGTCAGGAACTCAAATCCATTTTTGGATGTCTGCAAACACACATAATTTTAGAAGCTTTGCCTTCTGTCTGGTTGTGCCTCCTGCCTTCTGCATAACAGCTGAGCAGATGGAGAAGGTGCCCAGGGCAGGGGAGCAAGCCCAGGCCATCAGCTTTCCTCAGCCTGGGAAACTGCCACTGGCAACTGCCTGTTTCACAAGGGAAAGCACCTCCTGCCCCTTCTACAGATGTAGGGAACCAGGGAGCAAGGAGCACAGTCATCATATGTCTATAGAGCAGATAGATGAGAGTTTAGGGTGGTAGCTTAGGGGTGTGGTATTTCCCCAGAGCAAGAAAATTCTTGTTCCATAGCAAAGTCACAGGGTTTTAGCCGGTGAATGTAAAACAACATGCAACACATGAAGTTTTCAGGAAATAGGAAGTCTGGGTGGTGCTTCAGAGACAGCTGCCTCTCCCCCTGTACTGCACTAGCGCCTCCTGTGCCTTATCCTGGGCTCCCTTTAGAGGTAAGAGGCTAAGGATTCATTTTGATGTGGCCCCAAATTTATTTGGACTGAGGTCCAAGGCCTTGTCCATGTAGATTTTTGAAGCTGCCCTTTCTTACACCTCCATGCTCATGTGTTTTTATGTGAAGTAAAACCCTGCTTCTGCTTCCAGGCAGCAAAGGAGTGTGAGAAGAGGAAACATAGGGCTGATTGCTGAAACACAGCTCAGGATTGCTGCTACCTGATGTCTTGTGCTTCATGTATATGTCTGAAGCACAGTGTGAGGGAAAAAAGCAGGACTGAAGGGAAACAAGACAAGAGCAAGGTCAACCTCATACTACACCAAGTAGATCAGCAGAATTTCTGGGTCAGAATGGACGAGGCATCCAGGTGCCAAGCAGAGAGGTTTGTAGCATAAACAACGAAGCAGTGTTTGGCCTTCAAGGAGAAAGCTTAACTCTTGATTATTGTAGGCATACACTATCTGAGCTCAACAAAACAATCCTGTTTTAATCAAGCTCATGGAGAATTTTGCTTAGAGACCTGCTTGGAGAGCGCTGGGTTAGGCTGATGTCTAATTGAGTTACCTGAGTCTAATTCTGTTGTTGTAATTGCCTGGGGGAAGCAGAAAGGGCCGGTTCCAATTAAGATTTTAATGTTATTAATTTAAGAGGGTTTGAAGGGTATATGTAGTCTAAGGAATCTATCTAATTGATAGGAAAACAAGTTAAATATCCTGCCTCAAATTCTAGCTGTGATCCCTGTCCAGGGAATTCAGTTTTCTATTTTTACACTTGAAAGGTCAGGTCTTTGAGGCCTGCGGGAGGGCTGGCATAGCCTTGTCATGAGAAACTGAAATCCAAGCTGCAGCTCTGCCTCCCCACAATGAGGGACTGAGTGATGAATGGGTAGACACCCTCTTCTGCAGAAGAACATCTATATCTCATGTTTCAGCCTGGTGTGACGTCAGCGTTCAAGGACTGAAAGATTGCTGTTTACTTCATAGCTCTTTACTGAGCAGAGATGAATGCTCTTCTAGCAATCATATGAGGAATGTTATACAAAATGCTTGCTACAAGACCCCATCCAGTTCCTCTTTGTGAATTTCAGCTCACAACTGACCTGAAGTACCCAGTACTATATAGTTACAAGTACTACTAAAATCTGGCAACGTTCCTTTGGCAGATGAAGATTTTTAAATTTTTAGGATTGAGTGGTTGCTCTAGATGTTTGTGATAGTGCAAAAAAGTAATTAAATGTTAAGCAAGCTCCTATTACTTAATTTTTTTCTCTCCTAAACTTTTTAAATGAGAAAGGAAATGTGTTTTGAATGACTGCTAAAGCATGTAAACTGTTATCTCTTAAGCTATATAAAGTGCAGCCAAAAATTAATCCTGCAATACATTTTGGATTTGTATCTGCCAGCCCTGTAAACAGCTCCTGTATGGTCAGCTCATTCACTTAGCCTAGTGAGTCTTTTGCTATCTGAGGTGGCTTTTCAGGTGATGAAGCTTGTTCCAATAAGGTAGCAGTGATTTTCTAAGGAGCCAAATGGCAATTTGTAATAGAAGCTGCAGAGTTCAATTTCCCAGAGTTTGACATAGGGCAAGTCTGTCTCTGTGATCCAGAGGGAATCTGCTCATATGACCTGGAGGGCAGACCATCATCTACCTGCCTTCAAGAACAAGGCAATGATATCAAAGCAAAGCTCTGTCCTTAATGGGCTTTTTGAAGCCGCAGTAGCAGGGAAGGTGAAGTAGTGCAGCTCCTTCCCTCCTCCTGAAGAAAAGCCAGCACAGCATGGGTCTCTAGAAGTTACATGTATAAAGGCAGAGAAACTAGATATGATTTTACGGAATATGCTGCTCTTGGGAAGTTCTTGTTTCTGTTGAGTTACCTTATTTGTCACTGAAGCTTTAATTGTAAAGCTGCACTCTGCTTTTGATAACACTTCCCTGGTCTGCAAGTGGAGAAACCTTATGCTGCCTTTTCTACCTCTGCAGTCCCCGTGTAGTAACCTGTACAAACAGAAAGTGGTACCTCCATTGGTACTTCCATGATGTTCATGTAAATGAATACACAAAGTGAAAAAAGAAAAGTGAAGGTTGAATTTGACTCTACACTAAATAAAGACTGGGTGAAGCTTTAGCTACCCCATTTGTTAAGAAGCTCATTTAGCCTATTTTCATACTGTTTTGGTGGTCACATTCTGCAAGGACAGCAAGTAAGTTAGCTAGTAGGAGGGATTGTTAAAATGGAGATTAACTGAATACTGCAAAATGTTAGTGAAAAATCGTACTGAATTCATGTCTTCACATGGGCAAATTTATTGTACGGTTTACAATCACTTCAATCAAGTTTAAAAAAAAAAAAAAGCCCAACAAAGCAACATAACTAATCTGTTGAAACAGTTCATTTTTAATACTGACTGCTGGCAGCAAACTACTTACTAATGAGGTTCAGGAGGTGAATTATTGTTGAAATGAATCCTTGAATAGTTTTATATAATGTGTTGAAGAAAATCACAATCTGTTTCCAACATATTTCAAAGCAGAAAGAGAATACATTAATTTCCCATGTTATATTCCTTATAAAAAAAGCCCCTGGCCCTAATAAGCATTTCCTACTGGCCTTCTTTTTCCTGATAAGGGAAGACTTACCTAAAATAGAAATGAAATAAGTAACTGCAGTGAATATTCTACTAAGTACTGCAATAATAATATGGCTTCTTTCCCTTGAGAAATAGGTACTAAAACATTAACATTAAGGACTTCTGTTCTTTGGTGTAGCTCTGCTCTAATGTATACTGAAAGATAAATCAGCCACTGATAATCCTGTTAAAAATTATAATTTTCTGTGTATTTTCAGTATCATCTTTACTCATTTATAGTAATTTATTACCTAGTGGTTAAATTGTTAAAACTTGTTTTCAGAATTGTGAAGGAAAAAAAAAGACTATTCAATTTTCTCTCTGGTCATGTTTCAGCCTGGTAAAACTTCCCAATTTAATATACAAGTTTGCAAGTTCAAAAGAACCCTTTGGGTTATATTTATGCCTGCAGACTTTATGCTGGATGAGATAACGTTTGCCTGTGCTTTGGTGGTGCAAGTTGTATAAAGGTCTGGAGAATAGCTCCTAGCTTGACTTACAACCAGACTTGTAAACTTATCCTTTCAATTAACAGCCGAGGCACCAAAATGCCTTTGGGAATTCCAGTAGCTGTCCACTGGCATCACCGAGCACTCAAAGTTTACTTTGAATGCTGCGAAATGTATATACCAACAAAATATATAATATTGCTGTGCTTTTTGTAGCTTTGTACAGGGAGAGTCTGATGCTGGAATACTGTGTTTCAGACTGGAGCTGCTAATGTCAATAGCGATGGAGCACATACATACGTTATTGAAACACTTAAGTGTTGTGATGGTGAGAGCGGTGGCAGGTAAATGCCTCGGAGTCTGTTGCTTTGTAGAAGTCACCTTCATTTAAGTGTCCATGTTTCTTGCACACAGATGAGTTGCCTCAGAAAAGACACACAAGAGCCAGTGCACATGAGTGTGGACATGCCTAAATCTTCCAGTTAAAAAGTCATGATTCTTTACTTTCATCTTTGGCTTGGAGGAATTCATATCAGTTATTTCTCTTATGGCAAGACTTCCTGTATCTCCAAGCTATGTGGCAGGGGAAAAGGAAGCTTTGGTCTGCTTGGGCAGCACAAGTTTGCCTCAATCATGACTTTGGGTTGTTCCTTGTCTTCATTTGTCATTACTCAATGAGCTTTAGGTGCCATTCTGTGCTGTCCTGAGAGATGCACGCCCCAGGCAGGGGCTGCAGCATGGCCACTTCACCCACAGCACTCCACCAGTTGGGCCACTTTCTCCCTGCTGCAGCTCGTGGTGACTTCCAGTGATGAGCAGAGGTGACTGGGCTCTGGCAGGACTCCACTAGCTCTGGCTGGTGGGAGCAGGCCCTATGCAAGCACTCCTTGTTGGAAGACCTAAGAGTGACAACATTCAAAGAGGTAGTCAAAGGAGATGGACAGAGCTAATGGTTAAGAGAAGGGAAATAAACCTGACATGCCCAAGCCCAGAGGAGGAATAGAGCACAGGGAAGTGTGGCAGGACGTGCACACACCTACTTGTGCAGGAGGACTGTTGGTGCAAACCTTCTAAGATCTTTTGGCTGATGTGTTGGTTTTGGGTGATTTCATGGATTTTGATTTGGCATTAGAAACCCCTAAGCCAGCTTGATCAGTAAACTGCAGCCTGACTTTGCCCACCTGTAAGGTGCCTGGACACCAACTGCGGGGCCTTTAACAGAGCAAGAAACTCAGCTCATGACCCAGCCTCTAAGAAGGAGGTGCTATGTTACCCATCTTCCTGTACTCAATTCAGTACCTCAGAGCCCTAGCTTTCCTCTGTTTAAGGGAAATCAGCTGGGTTTATGCAGAAATCTATTCAAATTGCTAAATCTTTTTCCGTCCTCCACCATTGAAAACTGAATGTGAAGTAACCTAATTATTTGGTAACATTGCTTTTTTTTTTTTTCTTTCTATACTTTTAACTGTGCACTGAAAACAAAACCTACTTGTAATTTTCTCTAACTTTTGGAATTTGTTATTGGCTTTTATAGATTATTCAGTAAACTGAAATTGCTTTTTGTCTTAATTGGGTCTTGTCTGCATTCAACCCTGGCCAATTCTCAGCCAACCACCTAAATTGCTTTGTGCTCTAATAAGATTGACTAGTTGATACAAAGTAGTATAACATTTATTTTACACCTCATATTCCCTTCAGCTTGTGTAGAAAAATAATTTTTGAATTAACATATTTTTCAGCTGATTCTAGTGGCTGACAGTTTTCCAGAATGTCTTGCTAGCTAAAAATAACTGGGAAAGGACAGAAGACTGTTCAGTCAGACTCTTTCTTCAAATATTATTTTTTTTTAGCCACCACCCATCTTATAGTAAACTTTTCTGAAATCAGTTTTTAGGATTTTAATACTTTTCTCAAGTTTTAACTGAACTTGTCTGGTTTACGGACTGAGTGGGTTTTGTTGGCACAGAAATCAGAGGTTGTTGGAGTTTAATGGTTCTGTTTACACAGTAGTTAATAAACAAGTGTTCAAACACATCTTCAGCTCGGGCCTCTCCCACTCCTGGGTTTGTGTTGCTGTTTTTTTATGCAGTTAAGTAATCTTATATATTTTATTCAAATTAGATGTTATATCATTGGTAATAGGCACTTCAGACAGTCCTTTTCAATGATAATAAAACTGCTGATCCTTGTTCTAAAAAGAATATTTTATCATTTCTGACTTCCCCCAGTTCATAAGACACAGTAATGTGAAACTCAAAGGGGATACATCAAAGTTTTTTTTATATGAATATAGCTGGTTCCATTTAACTTCCGTAAAAAATATCCAAAGGTAATTTGTCTGTGTGACATATAAGAGATAAAGTATTTGAATAATAAAATTATTGTTTGTTTGTTCTCAGTCTTCCTAGAAATCTTGTTTACTTTTTGCAAATGAAGTAAAACTAAGTTTACTTCACAAATGAAAGTTAAAAATTATATAATTATGGAAACAGAGGGAGTGTGAGGTGGGTTACACCTTGTTGGCTCTGGAGAGATGGTTTAGCTTTCTGTTTGGCTGCCTCCAGCCCAGTTGGGTTATCTCCATAAGCACTATGGGTATAAGGGGCCAGTTTTAGACAGGCCATTAATTTCGGGGCACTCTGATACCAGCCAGCTGAAGTACAGAACAGATTAAGCCATGCTGACACCTCTTTGTCAAGGGGAAAAGCCTGCTACCCAGACCCCTGCTGTTCTTCTGTGCATGAAAAGCCTCATGCAGCAGCATCTTACTGTCCTCTGCATCCAGCTGTGCTGCACAAAAGAGCCACTGACTCTTCAGAGTGGGCGCATTGTGAATGTGCAAGGCACAAGGAGCTTTTGGGGACTATGCTGAAATTTTCTGTCATTTCCTGCTTAGCAGCAATTCTGCTCTAATAGGGAAGGTAATCAATGTCGCATGTGGTTTCTACCTCCTGACAGATCCCATTAGCTGGGATGGAACCGAACCTCCACTGGGTCTTTCAGTTCAATAGAAATCTACATGTGAAATCTGTCTCTTTTTTGCCAGCTGTGATTACATGGTAATGATCAGATATCTTCTCTTATATTACCTTCCCTTGCTTCCTTATATGTGTCACATCCTCCTTTCTCACTTTTGTCTCAGCTATTAAACTGTCAGAAAAAGCTAGCGCTTTCCTACAGTGTTGGAGCTGCATGTGGGGTTTTGTGTGAACATGGTTTTGTAGTTTTGGTTTTTGTTGTGTTTTTTTTTTCTTTCAACTGTCAAAAATTGCAACATGTTATCTTTTGATTTCCATTGCAGTATCTTTTACTACAAATTAATAGGTGGTTGCATGGCTGCATTCTTCTACAACCTTGTTGGGAAACATGGAAAAAAGCAAATTTTACAGTAATTACTCGTTCATGAAAACTAGGCTCTGGTAGAAGAGTAGGAAATATATATATAATTTACTTAGAAATATTATCAGCACTGTATGTTCATAGCTAAGAATATATACATCTTTTAATTGGTGCACACAATGTACTTGAGTACATTGTTTTCCTGTTTATATATCCCTGCAGTAACTAAATGAAAAGTGGAAAGTGTCATTATTAATGATCTGTAAGCAAGTATAAAGGTTGTATTTGTATGCCCCAGAAATAGGATTAAAAAGGAGACCTAATTTTCTAGTGCTGATACAGAAGAAACTCATATCCATTTTTATTTGGCAGTGCACCACCTTTATGTAGATTCATTACAAAGTTATTAAAACAACACTTTTGTTGTCAAACAACCTTAAAACTGAGGATATATCTAGACTTTGTTACTACTACCAGCCACATCAATAGAATATAAATATCATATAGGGTGTCATCGCTGTACACAAAGCAAACCATCCTATAAACCAGTGTGACACACCAGAGTGTTACATTGGTATATTTTATAGGAATTTTCATATGCAAGTTTAAATTAAAATAACTTGTCTTTTTATAATTATTATGTCAAAATATGTGAGAAACTGAAGTGCAACTGTAAGAGTAGAGTTTAAAATATTACATTTCTGTTACTGTTCTGAGAAAAAATATTTCATTTAAGTGTTCCTTTCCACAACCCCCAACCATTTTCCTCTTTTCATTCTAGGCTTGGGAGGAACAGCTATTTTTGAATCTATTTCTTACATTATTGTGTATTTTGTGCAAATGTCAATTTTTCTTCCACGCTATAGGAAATTTGCACTAGTGTAGTATGGAGATTTTTCAAGAGTAGAAGCTTATTCTGCTGGTGTCTTCCTCACCCTTTTATGCAAGTTCTAGGCAAATACATTATAATTTTAATACCCTAAACTGGCAGAAACATTGATTAGATGATGAGAAACAACAGGCCATATTTCCTCTCCCAGTTCAAACTAATTATAAAACTTCATTTTATAACATATTGAAAATGTGGTCCTCCCTTTGAGGGAGGTGAGATTAGACACAGTATTGTGTAGGTTGTTATGTGACCTCGACATTAATTCATGGAGCTTCAGGATCCATGGGGAAAAGGTGTTTTTACCCCAGTCTGCATTGTAGCTGTACTTCTAAATTCCCTTTTCAAACAGTTGTATTAAGGAGTTAGAGCTGGTGTCATTATGCAGATCCTTTCTGTTGAGAATAAGATATGTAATGGTAACATATCAGAAGATGAAACTATTTTAATAGCTTAGGTTTCAGCTGTTTCTCACCATTCAGAGTTTGCAAAGAAGCCAGTTGCATTGACCATATCTGTATTTCTGCTCAGCATGTGGGAAAGATCCTCCTTGGACTGGGGCTTCTCCTGTTTCTACTTTCCAACTTTAGCTCATGCAGTTAAAATGCCTTGATTTGTATCTCAGACATGAAACAGCGTGGCATGGAACTATCTGGTATTTTAATCCCAGATTTGGCTGCACTGAGCTTGGAGGAGCCATCAGGATCCAGCAAGTGGCTCTGGGCAGGTTGGTAGCTTGCATTGCCCTTGCCCTCTCGGCGCTGAGGCACCTGCCTGCATGGTGTTTGGTTTTGAGGGCTCCTGTTGGTTTGCAGCTTTTGCGAGTGTTACTTCTGTTACTTTGCTTGTCCAGTTTCCCCCTGCTACTGTTAGCCCTGTGATCTTTAAGGAAGACTATCTCTGGGCTATTTACTTAATCGTTGATCATGAATGGTAAAATAATTTCCTTTTAAGAGGGGTATAAACTGATAAGTTTGATTATTATCTCTTATGGTCTCTACTTTTCAAGTGTGAAATTAGGTGTTTTGTGTATCGTTTTTTATTGACAAAATCACCTTTTAAAAAAAAAACAACAGAAAGCAGAAATCATTAATGTGAGTAAAGTAATAACCGTTAGTGGTTTACTGTGGGATTTATCACTACAAATAAGTAGAATACTTATTCCCCTGTGCCCTCTTAGCAAATTTCAGCTCTGTCACCCATCTTTCTTGAGTGTATAATACTTATTTGGTACAAAATCAGTGTGGCTTTACTACTGAAGCAATGAAAAAAAATCTACCCTGTTTAGTAGCTGTTCTGTGGATATTAATTTTTCTCTGCACTGAATGAAGAGGCACTCCTTTGCTGCTTATTCACATCATTATTTCTGATTGAATTGGTCCTGTCCACTGAGCCTTATAAAGGATTGAACAAAATTTAAATATCAATTGCATCTAAAGTGTATATAAAGTATTTGAACACAAAACAAACAAATGAATGTGTAGAAATAAATACTGCAGGAGCTACAAGATTTCTGGAGGGAAATTTTGTAAATGATCTATTTTTCTACTGAAGATTACAGTACAGTTCTAGCTAATTATCCTCAGACATCTTTTTTATTATTTCCTCTTTAGTGACAGCAAGTGCAGTTGTGTATGATGATGTTAATTCTCCCTTTATTCCTGAGAACCTCAAGTCTACAGATTTTCTTTGGCTTTCATCCATTTTTTGGTATTCTGGAACTTCTTCAGTGCAAGTTCTCAAATGAAAAGTTCTGCTTCAGCCCCTGAGGACTGCAACACAATATTGGACGTGGAGAGCAGCAGAGACCTGACAGATCCTATTCTTTCATCTTCTGGAACTTCTATTGACTTCTCATCCTTCCCCTGCCTGACAAACTATTGGGGGTAGAGGGGAACGACTGAAACAGTAGTATGAAAGCAGGGGTATATAGTGCTCTACTCAAATGTGCAGAAGTACAGGGATACACCCTTTATTAAAGGTAGCAATTGTACTAAATTTAAAAAAAAAATCAACACAATAAAAGGAAAGGCTAAATAATTGATCAAGAGGGAAACCTGTTAAATTGCTGGTGTGCTCAGCCTACGTTGCTGTAAACAGCAGAAGCCTTCGAAAGCAGCTACAGGACTGCTTGCTTGTCTTGCTTGAGGTCTTTTGCTCATACACCTTGTTGTAGCATGTGAACTTCAATAAAATTGTTTTGTTCAATTGCTTTTTTTATACTGTTATGTCTTGCTTTACAAATAAATTAAACAGAAAATAGCTGGGATTTTAAGGAGTGCACATCTCTCTGCAAGCAACTAGAGCAGAAAATCTTTGTAGTAATTGACCTGCTGAGACTAATTCAAATATTCAGTGGCTCTAAATGTCGTCTTGCCTTACTTCACCAAAACCCAAATACAGCAGGCTTCAACAGTAACTACAGGAACTGCTCATTTTCCCAGGCCATTATTTTTGGGTAAGGTAGGGAGGCAGAGGGGAGAAAGGCAGGAAGGATGCTGCACTTGAGCAGAGTTCAGTCTGGGAACCATTTTCAAGCTTTTTTTTTGTTAGGAAGCTTTAGGGCAACTCTGATTTGTATTTGAGAGCTGCTGTTATATTTGTTTCACCTTCCTAAGAGGAAAAACCATGCTGGAGCACTTTATCTGGGATGGCATGCTGCTGGTGGCTGCTGTACATTGATTCTGTACCTGCTTTTGTGATATTTTGCAAATCCTGAATAGAACAATTTTTTAAACTGTTTCTTCAGGCCTAAACCTAATTCTGTTTTTCTCCATGACTAACTTTTCTTCCTAAAGAAATTTCAATTGAAATATATGTCACCTCCACTGGCATAGTCGATGGTTAAAATGTCCACTGGGTGTTCATATCCCAGGGCCTTTCTCCAGGAGATTGCCACATCCGAAAGCACATGTGAAGCATAGGATAAGTGCAGTGATGAGACTTGCTCTGCCTTGTCAGGGACCTCATTACCCTGAGTTCACTGAGCATTGGACCTCTCCCTGGGCTTGAACCCCCATCCTGCCTATCCCCAGGTGCTGCTGCAAGCCAAATCAAGTGTAGCCCTGAAGAGAGGTGTGGAGGGTGGTTTGACACGTCTCACAGATCTGTGGCCCCACAGCACTGGTGTCTCAGGCACCAAAACTGTTCCTGTTGCAATCATGGTGTGCACAGGGCCTGAAGATGTGTTGGCCCCCTCAGCTGTCTCAGGACCCCCAGCCCTGACTCTGTGCTGCCTCTGCTTCCACCCAATACAATTTTTGTGGGGTTTCTGCTCCCACTCCTGTCCTGCCAGCAGCTATCTCTGGCTTCGTTCCTCAGTTTTTGACCTCCAAATGATTCTCTCTTGGGTCTTACCAGATGCTGGAAACACAGGCTATGGCTAGAACCTTGACTTGGACCTTCTTGATGCCATGCCTTCACCAAAACATCTTTCAGTGCCATCTCATGGCCCATGTCTGCAAGGTCCAGGCTCTGGGTTTGCAAGGCAGCACAGCTGCTGCTTGGGTTGCAAGATGACAGAGAAAAAGTAAGATTTCTTCTATGGCATGTTTGAATCCTGTGCACTGCATGAAAAGCATATGAGACATGTCTTTCCTTGTGCTTTTGCAGTTGCAAAGCATCTGGAAAAAAAGCTGTTGTACACCCGGGGCTGGGTGACCATATACTGCCCATACAAATCAGCTTTGTGTGCCCATGGTTGACTTATGTGGCTGTTCTAACTTTTTATGAAAAATCACACAGCTGATAGGGACTGTCCCAGACTGAATAATACTATCTGTGTCCCAAGGTAGTGGCTCCCATTCTGCTGTGTATTCACAATCCAAGAGATTGCAGGCAGACAACCTTTGGTTGCCCCATTTGAAGTCATTCACCACAAGCTTTCTGTGGTTTTGTGCCCAGGGCAAATCTGGATGTTTGGAGGTACCTGTTCCTGACAAATCCCAGGCAGGATTTTCCAAATTATTCATACTTGATATCAGACATGACACAAAGTGAGTATCTTCATCAGGTGAAGGGACCACGAGGTGAATGGAAGAAAGGACAGAGGTGATGTGGAAGGGACAAGAGACATGGAAGAACCAGCTGATTTTGCACTGACTCAATTGTATTTGTAATCAATTTTTCTTCACTATATGTAATTTTATTCTCTCTAACCATCTTTTGATCTGTTGGAGCAGCACTAGCCACACCTGACAACGCAATCAGTTTAATGATGTTTAAGAATGTTGACTTCTTACAAGGGGCCAGTACACAATACATGTTGCTCACAAAGCCTTCTCCTCCCTGGGATGGACAAAGCAGCTCTCCTTGGCTCCCGTGGACATGCAGGGGCAGAAGGTGGTACCCATTCCTACCCCCAGTTGCCTGCACCGTATCAAAGTGCAACAAGGGAGAGATTTAAGAGAGAGACAGAAAGAAGATGAGGCTAATGCAATTCAATTATGAGATTAAAAAAAAAAAGTAATCAAAGACAGCCATTCATTCTGCTGCTCATAAATGGTTTCTTTTCATTTTCCTTTATAAAAAAAAATCTCACTCCATTTTTTTACTGTCTTCCCTGGCTCCATGTGAAATCCACAGACAAAGTAATTGTTCCTTCTTTCCTCCTGTCAAACAGAAGGTGACATACTGAACAATTAAAGTTTTTTGTTCATAGCAAGCTTCAGTGTCTAAAAGAAGAGAAAAAGACTCAATTTTAAAAGAGTCTGGTGAGTGAGAGGACAGTCTGCTGTCTCATAGAAACCAGGTCTTAATTTGCAGTAAAGTAGAGGCCTTTTCTTCTTGAGGACTATGAAATTTTACCACTTATCACTTTTGATTTTCAGCATTAACACTTGCTGGGAGAGATAATCTGTTTTCTATTGTCCCAACCTGAGATGATTAACTAAGATCATTAACTAAGACATTTTTTTGCTATTAGAAATCCTGTTCTCAATGAATACAACCCTTTCTCAAGGAAGCCAGTCTCAGTAGCACCCCAGTTCAGACTGCCTGCACTGCAGGTCACTCCATAACCAATTACGAAGCTGTTACCAGGAGACAGACTGTGAAACAAAACCACATATGTCATAGAATCATAGAATTGTCAGGGTTGGAAGGGACCTTAAAGATCATCTAGTTACAACCCCCCTGACATATGCAGGGACACCTCCTACTAGATCAGGTTGCTTGGAGCCCCATCCAGCCTGGCCTTAAAAATTTCCAGGGATGGGGCTTCCACCACCTCTCTGGCCAACCTGTTCCAGTGTCTCACCACCCTCATGGGGAAGAACTTCTTCCTAACATCTAATCTGAATCTACCCACCTCTAGTTTTGATCCATTCCCCCTAGTCCTATCACTACCCGACATCCTAAAAAGTCCCTTGCCAGCTTTCTTGTAGGCCCCCTTAAGATACTGGAAGGCCACAATAAGGTTTCCTCGTAGCCTTCTCTTCTCCAGACTGAACAACCCCAACTCTGTCAGTCTGTCCTCATAGGAGAAGTGCTCCAGCCCTCTGGTCATCCTTGTGGCCCTTCTTTGGACATGTTCCAGCATGTCCATATCTTTCTTGGAATAGGGGCTCCGGAACTGGACACAATTTATTCACTTCATTCTGAGTGTTCCTGCTCTCTATTGCCTCTCTGATACACCTTATACTGTGCAATAAAAATAAATACATAAATTTGTCCACTTACTTGGAGTCTTGAACAGCTGAACACAGTTGCAATGGTTTAAATAAAGCTATAATGTGTGAAGTGTAGAAAATACTATTCCAGTGAAAAGATCAGTCCAAAATATGCTTTTCAACTCAGTTATGAATGTTTGGAGACATATCTTTCTGTCAAGTTGATCATGAAAAGGGGAAAATTACTAAACTTGAAGTAACCTTGTATGAATGGCAGATGAGCTGTAAGCGAAACATGTTGCAATAAATAAATATACAGTTTGGGTTCTATAATTTTCCATTGCATTAATTTGTCCAAATATATTTAGATCAGTAATTTAGACTGGAAATTAAGCCTGTTTATGGCAACTGCTGTATGTTGATGGAAATACCGTTTGATGTGCTATATTTTAAAACCATGTCATTGACTTTTTAAAACTGCTTCAAAGTTAAATGCACAAAACTACTTTGACAAAATAATGTTTTACCATACAATTAAAACATAAAAGATGAAAAGTTAAAGGTCTTGCATATTTTATGCATAAGATTTAAATTTTCAGAGATCATTTTAACTGACCTGAAATTACTTTTATAGTAAGACACTGTCTGATGTAGTCAGAATATCTTAACCAAATTTTACTTTCTCACCATTCTTTCTTTAGTTTTTGATTCTTCATTTATCAATGTATGCACTAACTTAATGTTTGTCATTTTAATTTTTCAGAGCCTAATTGAACCACCCTGTGGTTACAGAATAAAAGCAGAGGTCTCAGGAAACTCTGTGGGAGCCCCGAAATAATGTTCCTTTCCTAGAAGGACATACTGAAATTACAAGTTTGCTTTCGTAGCACCCATGAACTGCTTCTGAATGAGAGTATCCTTTGCCTGTGCACCTGTATCTGGGTGACCTTTGATCTCCTGACTGGCTGCCCATTTTGATTGGCTGCCCTGTCATGAGTAACCCCAAAACTTTCACAAAATCTTTACTCCTTGAAGAGGCCAGTGTTATTTCCAGGTTTATCCACATCAAAGATGGATAGCACACAAGTGAGTCAAGCTTTGCCAATGTCCTGAGCTTCCAGAGCAATCCATGGAAACAAATGATCACTTCCTACCAGGATGTCCTATCTCAAGAATTGCTGCTGAGCCTCAGGAGAAGACAGGCATGTTTTGCATGCTCCTAGAGATGAGTAGTAGTGAGGAGACAGGTAGGAGGGATGCTCACTGTTGCAGTTCTTGGTGCTGGAAAACAGCAGGCTCCAAACGTTGCCCATGGTTGCAAAGGTGGGATTCTGGCAGGGAGACTGGGATTGTCTTCAAAGGGAAGAATAATAGGGTGAGTATTTGAGGTAGGGAAGGAAACAGCACAGGTAGTGGGGGAAGAAAGCAAATAATATGAATAATAAAACACTCAGAAACTTCAATAGCTGTAAAATTGAATCCTGATTTTAAAGTAACAAGTAAGGCTTTGGCGTGATTAAAAATTTCATTTCACTGGGAGAGAAAAGTAGAATGGAGAAAGCAAATTTTCATTAAATACAGAGAGAGCTCTCATCCTGTATTTTCAGTTATTGACTCTGAAGGGGTGCTCAGAAGAAAATTAAAACCTAAACAACTACATAAATGTTTCTTGAATTCGCATCTCTTATCTAATTGAAAATCATCCATGGCAAAGCCCATCTCTGACAAACAACAGTTGGAGAAGTACCATGGATTCTGAATGTCCCTGCTCTTGAGTGCCTCTCCTGTTACACTTTATACTGTACAATAAAAATAAATACATAAAAAGGCAGGACTGCTAACTGGCTTGTAGATCTACAAGCTGCAATTAAATGACCATTGCACTGTTTGTAAAGACACTATTTGTAATCGTTATCCATTATAATGTGCACTACAGTGTTTATGAAGAGAAAATGCTGTAGGCAATTAACAAGTATGACACTTTCAATATTTCCATCCAATTCAAGTTTAACAGAGACATTATTCCTTATCCTAAATATTTGCTCAATTTTTTTACAGTAAGAAGTCATCTGTATATTTTTCTCTTCTTTCTACACTTAAAGGTACTTAAAAAATTACTTGAACCTGTTTAAAGTGTGGTTGGATTATAGTAATATGGAGAATTCACATCAGTGCTTTGAAAAGCCATAGGAATGAAACATCACTTTCCAACAGATTAAACTGTCACATTCTGCCCTTTACGCTTAAAAGCAGCTATATTCTACAATTCCTTCCATAAACTGCATTTTAAAAGCATTTGGAGTTCCCTTAAGCCATGATGTTCCAGTTAAAGGGTTGTACCAAAAGTTCAGTTTTGTTTAGATCTTCCTTCTATTCCTCAGATCTGTCTTTAGATCTTCCTCCTAATTTCTAGGATGTGAGCAATTAATACTCACTTGTTTCTGTGTCAGTTTGTTTTGTGACTTGGTAGTTCTTTTCCCTTCCTGTTGTTTATCACTGAGTCACATCCTCTCTAAGCCTTTGGTCTAATTACCAAACCAATTTTTTCTGGTATGATAACCTGTTCTTCCCTAGTCATCCAAGCAGTTTCCTCTGCATCCACCTAGTTTAAAAGTGGTGGGACTGAGGACCCAGTACCCACTCATTTAGGAAGTTTCCATTTTGGACTTCATCTAGTCTCTTTCTGTGAGCTGAATGCCCATTAGCAGTCAGTGCACTTTCTTTAAATGTGACTCTGGAGTCTATCTTCTAATTTATTTTCTTCTGAGTGAATCTGGTACATATGCTCTAGGATCACTCTGTGGTGTCAACCAAGGCAGCATCAGCAGCGTTTCACTTAAAAACCATCCTCCTGGTCCAGATTGAAATACTGCTGTGGACAATTCCCAATAAACAGCACAGGGCTTCATTGAGAAACTGGGATTTATTCAAGTATCCTTTGCCAAAACTCCTCCTTTTTACTTCACATACTGAGAGTCACATGTGATCATTGGTTGTTGCCCTCCACTGCTATCCATTATGATGAGTACTACGGGTTTTTATGGAGAGGAAAATGCAGAGATCACTGTAGGCAATTAACAACTATGCCACTTCTTACAACCCCAAATGTCTTGATATAATTTTCTCATAGGATAAGTCAATTAAAAGAAAATCCATTTTTAATAAGAAATAATTTAAAAATGCAAGTACTAAAAGGAGTGAACATTTATATACTTCAAATAAATGTGCTTCTGAGTTTTTGTTTAAACAATTTCTTTGTAATTTTTTTGGCTATTCCAAAATGGCATGATTTTACTAGGATCTAAATGTGTTGAAAGGCGCATTAACTGAGAGAGGGGAAAAAAAAAAGGAGCTATATATAGTTTTACTGTCCCTTTAGGGAACCATTGCTTGAGCTTCATTAATATGCATTTTAGCACAATCTAATTTACTCATATGGCTGGCCCCAGGTGTTTGGAAAGGCAACCAGAGGAAAATCAGATCGTACTAAAATTAGAGACAAGAAATATTGAATGCCTTCCCTTTTAGGTCCTTGAAAGGCACATATTAATTATAACTGGGTGAATTTATGAAAACTAATACTATGAACAGCTCTGATAGTAATTATTTTTGAAAAATTATCTCTACCAATAAGTGTATTCTGACCAAAGTGCACAGAAAATGTTCTGTTGAAGAAAATATGTATGTACTGCCCCCTCAAAACATTAAATTTTTAGTGTAGTGCCCCCATGACACTCTTCTGATGTATATTTATTCACTGAGAACCACAATACAAAGCCTCATTTCATGTGTGCTTTTTCTTGTATGGCTTCAAATGGGGCAGTGCATTAGATTTTGATGGATTTGCCTCATCCTGCTAAGGAGAATGCATCTCTGCTGGGTTACAAAAAGCCAAGACCAGCAACATTGAGGAGAGAAAAGTGAGAAGGTGTAAGGAAAAAGGTTAAAAAACTGTCTCCATATGCTCCGATTAAGCACTCTGAGCCTTCACAAAGTCAATGGGAGGCTTTGGAAAGCAAGTGTTCACAGCTGGTCTCTGAACTGCTAACGAGATGGAGTGGTGCAATAAAGGGCCATTGTATATTAATTTCCTAAGTGTGGTCTTGATTTGCAGCAGGAAGCGTAAGCAAAACAATGTCAAACACATGAGCCCTGAAGGTGCCTTTGGAGCCATGCTCTGCAGTCTGCCCTTGCCTGGGTGCTCTGAACTCTTCAACTGGGGAGGTGCTTGCCTGGGGAAGAGACTATTTCAGAATAAGTCTTTAGGGCTGAAACAGAGGTAGCAGAGAGATGTGCATGTTATGGAAACACTTAGTCATCTCTAGTGAGATTCTGATCTGAAATATCTGACCTTCCTGTGATTCAAAAATAGCGAGATGCCAGCAGAGAGGACAGTAACCAGACAAGTAGTAACACAGGGGCCTGTATGACCTATGCTTGGAGAAGAAGTGCTGACTAACATGTCTGCTCCACTCAGCTGTTTCCACCCAGGATATGGTTTACAAGGCTTCAGAGGAACTCAGCTTTCTGTTGGTTTCATATACCTCCCCATAGGGTGCTCTGAAGAGTTTTAATCCTCTTGATAGAAATTTGTAAGAGATCTTGTTATTTCAGCTGGGAGCCAAGTTTGCTTATTCGTAAAGAAGCTAAGTTAAGTCTGTTTTAGACAGGGTGTGATTTCATACTGAAGAATACTCACATGCAAATCATCAGATATTTGCCAGATACACTGTTCATTACACTTCAGTGAAGCACTACGGACAAACTTTATTTTGATGTGATAAGCAGGGTGACATTAAAGGTGAATACTATAGTGTGCTATTAAGATGGCGTTTAAAACATACTTACGGAAAGGAATAGAGTCTCCACAGAGGGTGCCATTTAAGAATAGTCCATCTAAAGAACATTCCCCTAAAGCAAAACATCAAAGAGAGGGTAGGAAATATGTTTTTGGCCGCGATTCTGGAAAGAAATTAAAGACATATGAATTTCATTAAATCACCAAGGAGTTTAAGAAGAAGTAGATTCAAAGTGTATATGAAAAATATTTCAGTAAGTGAAAAAGGAAAATAAAACATCCAGCGACTGGAGAAAAATAGAGAAAAGAAGACAATGAAAAAAGATAATGCAGAAGTAGCTTAGGGAAAGAAATTACATTGGTAGATGGATAAGCATACATATGGAAAGCAGATTTTCCTCTATCTGACCACAAAAATGAGCAAAGACTTTTCCCAGAACCAACCTGCACATAAATATGATCCTTCTGCCCTGACAAACTAATTATGGGATCTTTTATTAAAATAAAGAAAAGAAAAAGATGGTCAAAACCTTCTCCTCTCTGTATTCTTTATTTCTTCTAGACTGAGCCAATAAGCAAGTTTAGAGGAATGAAAACTTTGTCTTTAATGGTTTAGCTATGTTAGCAAAAGTACATGCTTTTGCAATATGTCAATAAATCACCCTCCTCTGAGTGTCTCAGTAACATTGATACATTAGTAGGAATGACCACAGACCTCAATAAGAAGAAGTTTTGCTGTGCCCTGACACTCCAGCAGCCACCCATGCATGTCTGCAACCCATGGCCATGTGTGAATGAGCTGCAGCTTGTGGAGTTAAAAACCCAGCACTGAAGAGGACTCAGGGAGGGAAGCCAGCATTCTGGTGCCAGCCTGCAGCATGCCCGAGGACCAGGCTCTTGGCAAAAACCAGAGCCTTGGTAAGTGGCCCTGTGCCCACTGCCTGAAGACCAACAGCAAGACCCTTCTCCTTGTCCGGATGCTGTCACACATCTGTGGCTGGGATGCAGCTTGCAGCTGAGGGAGCAGCAAGGAAAGGGAAGGAAAAGGAATGTGAGGGTAAAGAGAGATGGGCTCAGGGCTAGAAATAATGTCTGGGCTGTAATGTGGCAAGTTAGTGGTTCAGTCCCAGGGGGAAATAAGCATTTTTCAATGTATGGGCTTGCAGCACACAGTAAGTAGAACAGCTGCAGTGTAATACCATTTGTGTTTTATCTCCTGCTCAGTTCATCCCTTTCTCATTTTAATTTTTTTCTTTATACCACAGGTTTGAACACTTATTCATCTCTTCTTGGAACCAGCACTTTGTTTCACCTCAGCTGAAAGCAAGGAGTGTTTTGTACTGTATGTGCTCTAGCTAATGCTGCTGCAAGACTCCTCAGAGGTGAGAAGCAGGACCTCTCACAGCAAGAGAAGCCATACCCTTCTTCTTCCTCGCTGCATTGTTCAGTTGGATGCTGCAGGGTTTGTTTAGTGCATCTTTTTTCAACATTGCCAGTTAAATTGCTGTGACTGCTGTAAGAAAATACATGAGCAATGTGAATTGTATCTATTTCAGATGGCATTTTGATGAATAAAATCACAGAACAACAAAGATATAATCCAAATTATATTCTATGTGTCTTCATTACAGTTAGTTATATGGTGTGCATATATGTGTTTCTGCACAAAAGATTAGATCCACTAACAAGTACTTTTACCCCAATGTGTGCTGACAGCTATTGGTCAGAGAGATTGCATGCTTAAAAACCCCGATGAGTTGGACCGTGAATCTGTGCTTGCACTATCTCTTGATGGCTGGTGAAGTGTATGTAGTCCTGGACCCTGTCATTTTAGCTAAGGAGGCACCATCAATGTGTACTGTAACTTAAAATAAGGATATTTAAGAAGATCATAGTATGGACAATAAATAGTTATGGTTTCTATACATTCAGACAATTGAACTCAGGGAGAGATGAAGAGAGGAGCTGGCTCTGGAACACTCAGAGTAAATGCTGGGCTGGTTACTAGAGAAGCAGATCAGGAAGAAAAGGTGGAACAGATAAGCTGTGGTTGTGTCTGAATTATACCATATTTAAGCCTGAGTTGCACACATTTACTGCTTCGGTAAGGCATAATCTATCTATAGTTAACTGTATATCTTGGCATACGTAACTGCAGGATTTTGTCACAAAGCTGGGAAAAGAGAATTTACTGGGTTCTTGACATCACTGGCCCCAAGGAACCTATGCAAATTTGCATCCATAAATAAACTATGCAATTATTATTAGCTAGTCGTGCTTCATTGAAGTCTAAAATTCCCTGCTTGTCTCATGCCAATATGCTGTGAATGGATATTACTGTGCTCAGCTGTAAACTTTTTGTCCAATACATCTTTGCAGGGAACATCTCTGACCTTGCCTTATCCTGGAGATGTTTGCAAGGTCAGTCTGAAAGTTCCTCAGGCATCTAAATACAAGGAACTACTTCGCTCAAGCACCTATTTCCTGACAAACACCTACTGCAATCCAGTGTTTGGATGCCTTTCCATCTCAGAGGTTCACCCCTTCTCTGTGGTCTGAGAATTCTAACGCTTAGAAAAATAGCACTAAAAGTGGGAGCTGGAGGCCATCTAACCCTCTGCTAGCTCCAGGCTGGATGAGTTTGTAAGTGCATCTGATCTGTTGCTCAAGATTTCTGGTGATGGGCACTCTACTGTCTCCTCAGGTAAGCTGTTCTAGTCCATAATTACCTTGCTGCAAGAAAATGTGCCTTAATATCTAGCCTAACTATCCTTTCTTTGATTAAAGGCTACTATTCTTGTCTTGTCACCACAGACATGGATAACAGATCCTTTATATTTAGCAGCAGTCAGTCTTTGAGGTATCCAAGTTTCTGATTGTGACCTCCAACAACAATTCTAACTCTTCCATGACCTTCCTTGTAAATTCTGGATTATAGCCCTTGCATCATTGTCACTGTGCTTCTCTGTTTGGTTCATGTCATTCACCAAGTGTGGTGCTAATAGCTCAACGCTCCATAGAGTGGTTTGGTTTAGGGCACCTCAGTATTGAATGCTTGAGACAAAATCCAGATGCTTTGCAGGCAATATTGCTGTTTAATTAACTACTTGGCATTGTTGTACTTACAGCTGATGTTTGGGAGCAGGTACCCAGGAACAGGAAATTGATTTCTACCCATTCCTGAACTTGTAGGTGTTTGGGTCCACACTGTCCTTGTACCAAGAGAATGCTCTTGTTTTTAACTGGTTTAGGTAGTTCCTAAATGTGGCTGATCCTTTTCACAGGTAGAAAAAGAAGATTCACTTGGGCAGAGAAAAAAAATCTCAAGAGAAAGAAACACAACCAAATGGTTATGACATGGGTCTGCAGTGTTAATGAATTTTTATGATTGGTAGTCCTCATTCCTTTCTATTATCATTGTCATTCCACTTTAAGAAGCTATAATACAGGGCAAACCTAAACAGGGCAGAAAGAGTTGCAAAGGTTTACTCTTCTCTCTCTGACAGGGACAGGATTGATGTGTTCAGGTTCCATTTGCACCATTATTTTGATTCCACATCTCTTGGGGCAGGCATGCCTTTGTTTCATGGAAGCTGCAATAGGTATGATTCACCCAGAAAAATAAAATTCAAGCATAAAAACCCATACCTGGGTACTTACCAAGATAAAGACCAGAGCCTTTGTCATAATGAGTTCACTAGAATCACGTAACTGGAACTACCTTTCTTCAGAAGAACAGTCTTGGAATAAGAAATCACTGAATAAAAATTTCCATTCAAGGCAATGAAAAATTATGTCACATATATTGTGTATGTATATATAGGCAGGGACACGTGTGTGTCTGAAAGAGAGACCTGAATTCTAACCTGAATTAAAATGTTAAAAATAGTAGGATCCTGTTTAGCAAAGGTGACATAAGAGACCTCCTTAGTCTCCTAGTAATACATGCTCTTCTTTAATGGCAGACTGCTCTGTTTTGACAGCATCATCATGCGTTACAACGCTTCATTATCTCATTCTCCTTTCATTCCTCAGACATATCACTGTATCATTCTATCTTTTTAGCCAGTCATGCTGCTTTTGCACACCATGCTTATGTACTCAGCTAAGATGATTTATTGATGACAAGAGAAGGAATGTGGGTATGGAGTGTGACTTACCAACACAATGCCCTTGTGAAAACCCGTGTTGCTAATCTGTGTAATGTAACAAATAAAACACAGTTGATTTGACAGCAGGATAAACAGAAATATTTTGATCTTCCTTTCAGCTAGTGAGTTTCATGATGATTATGTTTTCTTTAAAATCTGTAATTTCTCTTGATATTTTAGCCACGATGTCATCACTCGATGAAAGTGAGGTCAGATGTGCACAAGTCATAAGTTTAAAAAAAGTTACAATGCAATGTTTATAAAGGAGTTTAGCCATCATTAAAGTGACTTAATTACATAAAACAATTTTGGTACCAATCAGTTTTCATAAAGCTAGGTGACCAGAACACGATGGGTCTTCTGTCATCAAATTCCTACCACATTTGCCAGGATTCTGGACACATGGAGACCGTCAGGTCCCAGTGCCATGTGTCTAGGCAGCAGACAGTGAGGAATGGTCTGGTGAGGATTGCAGCAGGAAGGCAGAGCTGTCTCCAGTAATGGGGAAAGAAAAACCTTGAAGGTATGAGTGAGTTAGTAGATGTTAGGGTACCTTTTTATAACCAGGTGGTGTAAATTGCCCCACATAAGAAGAAAATCCAGGTTTAATTTTCCCAGCATGTCGTTGACTTTGCACATGAAAGTGGGAAAATCCCTCGCCTCCTTTAGGCTGCAGCTGCTATTTTCGGATTTATGATGCTGCTCTTTGCCTCAGCAGCCTGGCCTGAGTCAAATCAGGAGCATTTGTGACGTGTTTATATAGTGGTGGTCTACGTGAAGAGGGAGTATGTAAAACAGAACTAATATTTCTTTTTAAAAATATTTATTTAAATTAATATTTTTCTGCAATCTTTTCACTATAATGCAGATTTAACAGTAGTTTGTTTATTCAGTAGAACTGGTAGATATACAGCTAACAATAAGAAAACCTGATCTTATAACTCGAATGAAAACTTTAACAGCATTTTCACTGCCCAAATTAACTGAGAGTCCACCAGCATGCTCCTAACCCATGTGTAGCTTCAGAAAAAAAAAAGAGGGAAGATGCTGTCCCGCACCTGGGATGGCGAAGTTTGCCACCAGAGGGAGTCGTGGGAATACAGTACAAGTGGTTGTGTTGGCACAGCAAAGGTCATTAGATATTTTAGTGATAAGGCACAACGATCAAAATTTCCTCTTTGGGCCACAGCTAATTTTCTACCAAATCAACATGTCATGAAAATCGGGTTAAAAGTTTGGCTTTTGGCTAAATGTATCTGGCTGCAAAATTTATTTGCTAAAAATGCTACCTTGGTGTTTCATACTCAACCTTCATAATTTGTGCAAAGTATGTGCTTGCTCAATAAAACAAAATTGCTAAGTAAGCCACCCAAATTTTATGCTTGGAAATACAACTCTGGGACTGAAAATCAAGACGTTCTTTAAATACCATGTACACTTTCACTGAATTAGTATAAAAAATGAGGTAATCTGAAATTTTCCTGGCAACTGCTTTGCTGGTGATAAAGCAGATTGCATCTGATTGCTGTAATGGCTCTGCATTGCTGATAGCAGAATGAGCTAGAGAGCATCATGCAACAAATACTTTGGCTCCAGAGATGAGTAGAGAGTGCAAGAAATAGAGCGTTGTTACAGAATTATTCTTTTGAATAGATTCAATGTTTAAAGAGGTATGGGATCTATTCCAAATAATACCGAAGTCCTTTACACAGCCAATATGGTTTAAAAGTGCCTTACAACAAGCAAGAACAGAAGCTGATACGATCAGATGCTCTAATATGAAAAAGAAGTCTGTCCATGCAGTGCCTTCTTTGGTCTTATACACTATGCTTTAGCTCCCAGTACTTCTATATGTCCTTTAATATATGAAAATGCATGTACACCTCTCCCTGAAGTAACAAACCTATTAAAATTTTAGGAACATTTTCATTGATCATCAAAACCCAGGTTCTCATAGCTGCACAGAGTTAAATGCTGTATGTCAGGAATATGAAGAAACAGCAAATGAAAAAAACCCCACCTCAAATAGCAGAGAAATAGCAATTTTAAGCTCTGAGGGTGCCCACAGATTCCTTCCTTATATGGCAGGTAAGCGGTGGTATTAAGTTATGTTGAGGTTTAGGTCCAATCCACCCACAACAAATGCTCTCTGTCAACCCCTCTTCCCCCCTCCCCCCCACAGTTAGAGGAAGAGAAGAAAGGATAAGGAGAAAGACTTGTGGCCTCCTCCCCTCCCAAATGGGAGAGGAAGGGAATGAGAGAGAGAAGCTTCTGGATTAGAAAAGAAAACTAAAACAGATTTAATGAAGATAATAATAATAAAAGGGAATATATACAAATATACATTAAGCGAATATCGAACCCAACCTCCCCC
>VYZX01012561.1:4194-68073 GCA_013401335.1 Brachypteracias leptosomus
GCCCTAGAAGATGCATTCACTACTATTGCTACTACTCCTCGTGGCCTCTCTCAACCCTGTGAGCTGGCACGAAATTTTAATAGCAAAAAACCTGTTCTTGTTGGGATGGCATTTGTCATTTGTCTTACTGATAATCTATTGATGGCATGCTGTCAGGTGTAACTGTCCTTACTGCTTTTATTATAGTGATCAGATAATATGTTTCTGCTGTTCTTTCAAAAAGTGTAGGGTCTATCAAAATGAAAAAAGTGACAGCTTTTGTTCTGCTGTCATGTCAGAAATGAAATGAGAAAGTTGATGCTTTTAAATGACAATTCTCTACTGCTGATTGGAATTATCTTTTGCTGTTCACCTGTAGGAATGTTTATGTAAGTGGCTAATTTAAACCTACGTGTCTTACTTGTTAAATCCTAATGCTTTTTGGTTAAAACAACAAGTTCTTATTTTAAAACACCAGTGCTTTTGAAATTTTTATCCTTGAAAGGGATTATGTTCCTTACATATTTTATATAGGCTAGGCTCTGTAGGAGGTAAGTTTACATGTAATATTTTAATTTACTCTAGTTCTTGATTCACTAATTAATGTGAGTATCTGGAAGCAGATATTCAATGGATACAGAATTACTGTTCATCTCTGATACAGGTTCTTGGTAAAAATCTTTTAAAATTATTTTTTCAAGTAATATAATAATGAGTATTCAACTTACACATACACAAACAAGTTATGGTTGTAGAAGTACTCTTTTGTTCCTGCCAGCCTGGGTTAGGTGAAGCGAATCATCAGTGCTTAGGGTCTGGTTGAAGATTCACTGCTGTAGTGTAACCTGGATCAGGTGACAGAAGTCAAAGCCATACAGGTTTAGAGAATGGTGTGTAAGACACTTATGAGGAAAGCATTTGTAGAAGCCTCACTCATTGCTAGTGGTGGTCTGTTGTGTACAGGGTTCTCTGGCAACTAGCTCCATTCATTGGATAGACCAAGTTAATGGGTAAAATTATTTTTCATATATCCAGATGAACTGTGCATTATGACCCTGTGGGCAAACATCTGAGAATAAGTGCACTTAATGAAGTGTGTGAAGCTGGTTGGCTGTGCACATGTGTGTAGACATGGATGTTCTTTATTAGACTTTTCTATTGTCTTTCAGTACTGTGGACTGTTTGGCTCTATGCCAAACAGGTGTCATTCCAGTGACACTGAAATAATTATGCTATCACCAAATTTGGCTTGGAAGCCAGTTTTGACAAAAATCAAGGGATATTTTGGTGGGAAATAATGGTGCTATCCTTGTTACTTTAAACTTAAAACACTTGTAGATCATTTCAAATTGCTATGAAACAGAGCTTTGGTGAGCTGTTTATCAGTCACCTTAAGCAGTAACCCTTACTGTGTAAGATACAGAGAACAGGTTCAAAACAGAACCTCTGTATCTACAAGTGCAATTGTTCTATTTTGTTACTGCAGGAGTAATAAAGGAGACCAAAATTGAAGTGAAACACGTACTTTGCATACTGCTTTGTGACTAGAATTGCTACCATGTGAACTTGGGGAAGAGACCAGAAAGCACAATTTACACTTAGAAAGACAAGAGCAAATTCTAGCTTATTTTTGCCAGTTTCACTAATGCAGATTCTTCTTGTCTGCCCTGTGACAATGCATATGAAGGTTTCCATTGAAGTTTATTATGCAGCACTAACTGCCTATCACTCCAGCATTGGCAAAATGATAGTGGAAGAATCAGAATGTCTGACTTTCCCTCAGCCTGCAGAGGATCACTGTTGCCAGTGACTGTCACTTTAGCTTTACTCATGCTATTTGAATAGACTTGAAAAACTTGCATAAAACCTGAAAATAAGTTCTCTTCAATAGTCAAAACACCATATACCTCTCTCTGTGCACATAATGTATCTGTTGCAGCAAGTAATTCCCACTGGAGAAACATGCAGTTCTCTACTTGTTATGCTGATGCTAACTATTGCCATGTTCTAAGGGTCCTTTGTATTGACTTTAAGAGCAATTAGCTAGACAACTGAAAAAATAGATTCCTAAGGAAATAAATTGTACTCTATTTGTGACTACTGATCTAATCTCTTTTCTTGGGTGTTGAGTGCATATTGAATTCTTTTAAAATAATTTAACAAAAACCCTCTTACATAAGTATTTAATGTACCTTGGTTTTATAGTATTCTGCAGCACTTGTCCCTTTTATACAAAAGTTACTGAACACAGTAGATATGGGCTATATATTCTATATACAAATTACAGCCTGTTAAGATGAATGCAGGTTTAAAACATGTTAATGTATGGGTTTCTAAAGTAGGTTAAAAATGAGCAATGTCTTCACAGAAAAATTACCTTCTTCCTTTCAACTTTTTAGGATTTAGAATCTGAGGGAAGATCTAAGTGCAAAACAGACTATAGAATTTAAGGAAAACCGAGATCCAACACTAAATTTGGTAGATGCTTTTTAATCTTGGCATTAGATTACTAATGGTGATACTTAATCAAACCTATAGCATGCACATAAAACTAATTCTACATACATTTAAAAGCCTCAACAAAGACTTAAATGATTTTGAGGTCATCTTACCCAAGTAGAAACCTGGCATTAACAGTTCTCCTTTTCAGAAAGAAGACAGGAAGAAACTTCTTTACTAGAAGGAGCATTCATAATGGAGAGCTTGATAGTGGACTTGAAATACAGATGATGTAACAGTGAAGCTGGCTGCAGTGATTTCCCTCCTAATTATACTTTGGCTCTTACTGAATTAATGACCAAATATTTCAGGTTCATCACATAGCAGAATAAAAAGGTAAAGTATAAAACTAACTAAATTGGTGATAAAGGAATTTCCATTTTTGATTACTGAAGTAGCATGTTGGTAATGTAGTACATCAGGGAGGTCAGCTTAGTGCTTTCATTTTAAGGTTTGTACTAACTCTTTTCAGTCTACAGCTTGTGCCTTCCCATAGCTTTTAGCCAAGGTAGGCAGATGCAAACTTTACTATATGGTATATAATGCTATGGAGTTAGCTAGATTAATGATAACCTGCTGCCCCTGCAGAACAGTTGGTGCCTGTGCTAGGAGGAAGAGTTGCAGCCTTTTTCCCTGAACATCACTGGCAGTCGCACTGGGGACTGCTGCCAGTATCAGCACAACATTTGATTTCTACCAGCCACACACAGAGCTTATTTATAGCCCTTCAGATGTCTGTTGAGAAGGCAGGAGTGATGAGAGCAGGCTTCTATGTCTTTGACTTGTTTTATATACAGGCTTGCTTTTGTTTTTTTTTTAATAATGGACATCATAGTTCCATGCAGCCATGAAAAGGTAATTGAGACAAAAACTATTGCAGTATATCTACACAGCTACATCAATCTCCCCCAAATAAGAAAACTTACCTGATCTGGTCTTTAGTCCCACATCCTTATGTAGTACTCTGCTGTTAAAGAAGCCTGTGTGTTTTCAAGAGATGAGAAACTTTGTGGTTTTGATTTTTTTCCATATAAATATAATTCCCATTGTTTAATGGACAAGGATGACATGAAGTTGTGGCCTATAATAGTAAGAGCTGCCATAATTGGGGAGAGCAGTTTTTCACAAAATAAGCTGAAAATTATCAGCCAGCAGAAGGAGTTTCCTGAGAGCCCATTAATAGCAGATTCTGCTTGCAGTGTTCTATTTAACAGCACATCCAACCTCACCCCCAAAAAACCTCACCAGTGTTAGCAGAACTCCCTGAATATGTGCGTTTTGACAAATTTCTATACAGGATATAAAAATTTCTAGTCCCCATTGAAAATGAGGATGTGTAGCATCAGTCTATGAGCAAGCAGTTTGGACTTTGCCTGTCTGCAGCGTGAGAACAGGCAATGAACAAGCAGACATTTTATTTAAATTAATAACAAGCACTGCTCTGACATACCCATAACTTCTCACATGTTTTCCATTTCTCTTTTTTTTTTCATTGGATAGTTAGAAGTTTGCTGATGATCTTGTTACTCTGGTCTGTAGGCAGTAGCTTTTTAAAATATAGCAGTGGCAGTGAGTTGAGGCCAACATGGGTCACTGCTTTGTGTGTGTGGATTTCAAAGCACTTAATTCTGAAGTAATTGTCACTCTTGCTTTTTAGGCATGATCCTCTTTTTTTTTTTTTTTTAAATATAAATACAAAGAAAGTGACTTTTTAGGGATGAAGCTATATGTAAGACAATACATGCAAAAATACCTGCATGATAAGTGTCATTAGGTCAAAACGTGACAGAAATACAGAGGTGTTGTGTGTGATGGTGCTCTGTTTCAAGCATGGACAACCAGTTTTACAGTGGCAGAAGCTGTCAGGGATGACCACTCTGAAAACCTCTCAAGGAAACAGAAAATGGATCTGAATGGAAGTGCGTGAAGCTTGCTAGAGTTAATCTTCAAATGTAAAACCCAGCAAACTATTCTACCTGCCCAGTGTTCTAACTCAACGGGACATCACAGCTGTGCTGCCTGACAGGGAGAGCTCAAATAAGGGTCACTTATGCTGTCATTGGATAAAATAGTTGCCTGTAGTCACATTGCATACAATGGGAGAGGTGTGCACAAGACTACTTGTACCTACAGCTGTCTTTGATCCTTGATAAATGAGTCTTGGAAAAGCCACCTGCTATTCATGTGTTAATTGCATCATCGGTGATCATATAACCATGTTCACTGGGTCACTCTGTTCTTTTGTGGGCTTTCTAGAGTTCTTGGCCCAGCTTNCAGCAGCGGCGCAGGGCTCCCGCCCGGCCCGGACCCCGCCTCAGCCGCCCCCGGTCCCTCCGCGCCAGGCGGCAGCAGCGCCGGGTCAGCACTCGGACCTGCTTAACGGTGCGTTGTGTAACCGAGCTCTGCAGTGGTAGGAACTGCGGTTGGAACGCAGCGGGGCCGCTCAAGTTTGCACTGTGTAGGCCTCGCTGTGCCGCTTGCGGGTGCCCGGCTGCCTTCCGAACGCTCCTGCCTGCGGCCACGCAGCACTGGGCACAGGCCTGGACGGAAATTCGTGCCTCAGAGCCCCGGTAATCGCTTCTATGATTTATAAGAAAAAATATATGTACACGGTACTTAAAATGTCTTATTTGTGGTTTAAAAGTAGCATTGTTTCTAACACGAAACGTGTTGTTATAAATACTACTAAGAGGAAGATATTCGTGGCATTAATCCAGTCATCAAGATGCTTCTCTTGGCGTTCAGTTGAGCAGTGTGAGGGAGCCTGGAGCTGCTGGTACCACTAGAGGTTGTCCATGGTCCCGTTGGTTGTAAGGGACAGTTGCAGTGCCAGAAATGGCCCTTTACCATGTTCTTTCTGCAAAGGGGGTTGGCTTAATATTTTTGGCCTCTTTCAGAAAGCAGCACTTGCTTGAAGGCTACTTTCATGATACCAAAACAGATGTTCTTATTTAATCAGCTATGAAAGCAAAGGAAGAGACAATGGAATAGGAATCTGAAATGGCATTTGTGCCATCTCACAAATCTTCAGCACGCTGTTTCCTGCTTTTGTCCTTTATCCAGGACTGTGAGTTTTCTTTAGGGACTAATAAACTGATGGGGAAATGCCCAAAGGATGCTCTAATGTAATTTACCCAGCAAGAGATTATGAACTTTTATAGACTTTTGCAGTCTACAGTTAATTCATTTTTCATGTTCTCTTTGCATGAAATTATCTCTTCTGACCAAAATTGGAAATAAGCCTTAGGAAATAATTCAGTGTAGAACAGAGTAATTTCCTAAAGAGCAGGCTATGTAAACTGTACTGCTAGATTTTTTTACTATCTCAGAATGTTTTTTCAGAACAATACAATATTTATATGACAATACAATTTTATTTTTTTTATCATCTAAATGATGTAATCTGGATAAAATTATAAAGTAGAAGGATTTTTTTTTGTTTTGCAAAAGTTTTTCCTTCAGGAGAAGACCTGTGACATTTGTGCTATGGGAATATGTTCCCATGTTTACTTTGTTCTACAGAAATCAATACATGCATTATAAGATCCCCACTGTAGAGCTGTAATCATATATAAACATTTTAGATCATTAGTTTGAATGTAATTTCAGCTACCTGGAGCANTAAAACCCAGCAAACTATTCTACCTGCCCAGTGTTCTAACTCAACGGGACATCACAGCTGTGCTGCCTGACAGGGAGAGCTCAAATAAGGGTCACTTATGCTGTCATTGGATAAAATAGTTGCCTGTAGTCACATTGCATACAATGGGAGAGGTGTGCACAAGACTACTTGTACCTACAGCTGTCTTTGATCCTTGATAAATGAGTCTTGGAAAAGCCACCTGCTATTCATGTGTTAATTGCATCATCGGTGATCATATAACCATGTTCACTGGGTCACTCTGTTCTTTTGTGGGCTTTCTAGAGTTCTTGGCCCAGCTCTGGCTCAGGTCTTTGCCTTCCTTGGAGCCTCTACGAAACAGTGAGTTTGGGGAAGGGGGTCAAGTGAATCTGTCACAGTCTGAAGAGTTGTTTATCATAATAATGTGTATTTGGGCTACTCATGGTAAACAAGAAAAACAAAGGTAACCACCTGTCTTTGGGAGAAAAACATATCTCTTATTTTAAGAGGTTTGCTTTTTCTTGTCAGGAGAGAACATATAATTGGAATTACCCCCTTAAAAACGGGCAATTCCCATCAGCAATTTGTGTTCGAGTCCCTGTCTCAGGCAAAGGCTTCTCCTGCGTGTTGAGGGCTCCCCGGCCGAGCCCCGCCGCAGGGCCGATGCGGTACAGCGCAGCTGAGGGCGATGCTCCGGGCAGGTCTGGGGCCGGGTGCTGGCAGCGGGGTGGCGGCAGCCTGGCTCTGCGCAAGGCCCCGGCCGGCCGCCAGGGGGCGGCTCCTCCGCAGCAGCAGCGGCGCAGGGCTCCCGCCCGGCCCGGACCCCGCCTCAGCCGCCCCCGGTCCCTCCGCGCCAGGCGGCAGCAGCGCCGGGTCAGCACTCGGACCTGCTTAACGGTGCGTTGTGTAACCGAGCTCTGCAGTGGTAGGAACTGCGGTTGGAACGCAGCGGGGCCGCTCAAGTTTGCACTGTGTAGGCCTCGCTGTGCCGCTTGCGGGTGCCCGGCTGCCTTCCGAACGCTCCTGCCTGCGGCCACGCAGCACTGGGCACAGGCCTGGACGGAAATTCGTGCCTCAGAGCCCCGGTAATCGCTTCTATGATTTATAAGAAAAAATATATGTACACGGTACTTAAAATGTCTTATTTGTGGTTTAAAAGTAGCATTGTTTCTAACACGAAACGTGTTGTTATAAATACTACTAAGAGGAAGATATTCGTGGCATTAATCCAGTCATCAAGATGCTTCTCTTGGCGTTCAGTTGAGCAGTGTGAGGGAGCCTGGAGCTGCTGGTACCACTAGAGGTTGTCCATGGTCCCGTTGGTTGTAAGGGACAGTTGCAGTGCCAGAAATGGCCCTTTACCATGTTCTTTCTGCAAAGGGGGTTGGCTTAATATTTTTGGCCTCTTTCAGAAAGCAGCACTTGCTTGAAGGCTACTTTCATGATACCAAAACAGATGTTCTTATTTAATCAGCTATGAAAGCAAAGGAAGAGACAATGGAATAGGAATCTGAAATGGCATTTGTGCCATCTCACAAATCTTCAGCACGCTGTTTCCTGCTTTTGTCCTTTATCCAGGACTGTGAGTTTTCTTTAGGGACTAATAAACTGATGGGGAAATGCCCAAAGGATGCTCTAATGTAATTTACCCAGCAAGAGATTATGAACTTTTATAGACTTTTGCAGTCTACAGTTAATTCATTTTTCATGTTCTCTTTGCATGAAATTATCTCTTCTGACCAAAATTGGAAATAAGCCTTAGGAAATAATTCAGTGTAGAACAGAGTAATTTCCTAAAGAGCAGGCTATGTAAACTGTACTGCTAGATTTTTTTACTATCTCAGAATGTTTTTTCAGAACAATACAATATTTATATGACAATACAATTTTATTTTTTTTTATCATCTAAATGATGTAATCTGGATAAAATTATAAAGTAGAAGGATTTTTTTTTGTTTTGCAAAAGTTTTTCCTTCAGGAGAAGACCTGTGACATTTGTGCTATGGGAATATGTTCCCATGTTTACTTTGTTCTACAGAAATCAATACATGCATTATAAGATCCCCACTGTAGAGCTGTAATCATATATAAACATTTTAGATCATTAGTTTGAATGTAATTTCAGCTACCTGGAGCATCAGTTACAAAATTCATCTTGAGACTATTTGGTAATTCATTATTTATGAGTATGAAATTAGGAAAATAAAATTGCAGTTAAAGACCACCTCAGCATTTGAGACTTTTAGCATTTTAACTAATTTTTTTTTTTAATTTTCTTAAGAAAATAGTGATTTGGAATACAGATAATTTTTTCTATTAACAAAATAGACGTTAAATCTCAAATGTTCTATAAATACCTTCATGTAGCTTCATAGGCATTGGAAAAAGTCTGACTGTGATTTTAAATCTTAACAATGTCCTTTTTTGAAGAAAAAAAAAATGAATCCATGAAGATCAAGGATTTACTTATCTCTAGTAACTAGTTTTCTGTGAGAATGTGCTAACCTTGGGTGACAAGATCAGGTACTACTTCTTACAGCAGTCACAGCTGAGTAAGAAATCTCTCTGTTTCTGTTAAGCAAAAAATTGACATTCCAGAAATGTTTCTGCTCTTGACTAGAATGAACAGCTATTTAAAGTGTTTGGTGAGGCATCTGTGCATCATTTTATTCTTAGCAAATGTTAAATTCTAAAAATATTTGGAAAAGAATACTGAGATTCTGGTGCAGAGTTATGTAAGGATAAATATAACTGTGGAGAATAGTATTTGCTTGTGGTATGTGTAGAATGGCAGAATTTTATTCCCCTGTATTCATGGGTATGAGGTTGACTAGTTTTGTTGATGTGTTTAGTTTACATGAAGAACAGCCACTTGTGACTAGTGAGAGTAAAAAGAAAAACCCAAAAGAAGGGGTCTTAAGTAATTTTTTTGGTTGTTTTGATAAATAATGAACATGTATATACAAGGTCACTCTGCCTAGTAAAACTAATGTTGTGAACAAGTTTTCTTCTGCAAATCACTTCACATGTAAGTAAAGGTTATTGTGTAGAAGAAAACAATAATTCCACACTAGAGATACTTTTTGAGGACCTTTTAAATGTTACGAGACAATTTTTAACTGTGTGTTTGGAAAATAAATGACTGAGGGAGTCTTATACTCATGGAGTGCCTGTGGATGCTAAACTCATGGCTAATTATGAGTAACTTGTGGGTAAGAGAGTCATGCCATGACTGAGTGCCTTCGTCCATCAAAAGAACCAATATGATTTTGTTGCACCTTTGAACTTCCTCGCTTGCACTCTTGGCATTGTTGCCACTTGGCTGTTTAGCCATTTTGGAACCATCTTTCCCTTTTGTCCTTTTTTCTTTCTGCTTTTTTACCTGTTTGGCTACTAATGTGTGGTTTGCTTAATCATGCTGTTGTTCAGACTCAGCAGCTGCATCCAGGTGTATGTCACCAAAACATGGCAGTTATATAGGGCAGCTTTTTATCTAGTTTGTGTTTTGGGTTTTTTTTAAATACATAAAGAATTCCTGGACATTGAGGAGTGATTGGGACCTAAGCAGATTCTTACTCTTTTAAGACATTTCTGTCTGCAGAATAAGGGGAAGCTGCTTGGCCACTGTGAGCAATCTCATTATTACAGTATTGGCTTTTACCAGGTGATAAATGACTGCTTTTTTCTCCCTACAATTTTTATAGGAAATATTATACTTCACATAATACTGGACTTTTCTTAACATTCACGTGCCTTTGAAATCGTCAGCCATTTCCCAGCCTTTCCCACACAAAATGTACTAGGCGTAGATCTGGACTTGTTTAGGCTTTGTACTGGTTTGGTCCGTTGCAAAAAGTGAAAAGTTTTGGTGTCCTTTAAAGATATGTTGGGATTTTTTTGATCTACATTTCCAGTGTGTGTTAATGATGTTGCTGTACTTGAGCACAGTGGTTTTGCTTGTGCCTCCTCCCAGAATGTTGCTGGCTCATATTTTACTAAGTTGTTTTAGAAACAGTTTCTGTACTAGATAGTAAGAGGATGTTATGAGTGTTCTTTAATTTTTTGGGTAGATCACTTGAATGCAGTGCCTGATCTATTGAAAAACAAAATATCTCAGAAGAGCATAAAAATGAGAAATCTCCAAATAATCCGAGTGTCATATGTAACAACTGCTCCAAGGTTTTCTTTTCCAGTGTCAGTTCAAATATACTTCAAGGAATCTTTTCAAGGTATTTAGGAAAGAAAAAACATGTTGAAAAGAAGCAGAACACAATTTTATCTTGCCCAGTCCTGACTCTTCTGGAACAGTAGTGCTGCTCAACTGTGGTGTAGCTGCATGCATAGCTAATTGAGTCAAGTGCAAAAGTGAACCTGTTAATTTTCACTGCCAGTATTAAGAGTCACAATACATACTTCAAATATACACCTGAAAAGAACTTTTTTCTAGTGCACCTTGTGATTCTAATGTATAAATGTTTTCCTCAGCATTAACAGAAGGCAAATCACCATGGTAAGAAAAAATTGCACTGTGGGTATATGGCAGTGTCTTTTGGGCCTCATGAAATGACTTGCTTCTCTGTACTTTAATATGGCATAAAAATCCCCTTCCTGCTATGCTCTGTGTTGCCATCAGAACACCTTGTGAAAGTCTCAGCAGGACTGTTTGGCTTCAAGTGATGACTGAATTTGGATTTTATTTGCATTTCGTAAGGAAATAGTTTTCATTCTGATTTAGCAAATAAATTGCATTTTTATTTTAACTGTTACTTCAGCACTGAAGAGGGAAGTGGTTTGCTACCTTAGAGCTAATAAACGTCACAGACATTTTTATCTCGCAGTCATAGACTTATTAGTCCATTGAAATGATGGGTCCTTCCCAGGCAGTAGGCTGCCCACTGTGCTTGACTACTTAGTAATTGTTAATGTGATCCTCTGTTGAAGCAGAGAAGTGCTGCAGCTAGCAATTTGAAATGTGTGTGTGCATGCTGTTAATCCAGCCTTCGTGTACTTATGTAGATTTTACACCACTCTTTACCTGATGTGTAAGCAGTTGTAGCCTCTAGTAAAAGAAAGGAGAATCAGACTTGAGATTTTTTTCTGACGACAAGAGTATGATCACAGGAGTGTGATGTGAACATAATCCAGATACTGGGATGCTATCAGGAGCAATTACATTAGAGAGTGGAAATAATAGTAATGTCAACTTAATTATTAAAGCAAAATAGTGCTTTATCAGCTGGACACACCAAAAAAACTTTTCTTTACACTTTCCAGTCTCAGGTTTCTAACAGATGCCCAAAACCTCCACAGCTGACGCCAGCTTTACTTCACTCACAGGTCACAACTTAAGAGAACAAAGCTTACTGTGGACCTGGAATATGCATTAGGAACAGGTGAAATAATAGCTGTGTCACCTGAATTAGTAACTATTCACTTGGCTAGCTTCCACTTAGACCTTTTATTCTACTCTAAATGTGCCATTTTTGTTGGTGAAATTTTCAGCGCTTTAACTACAGACTTTTTGGAAATGGCAGGAATGACTCACATTTCTACAATACCAGATAAACAGCACTTATTTTGTGCTGTTCAAATTGAAATATAACCTCTTATGCCTGACTTCTCCTCAGTCTTTTATGCACTCAAATAGCTGTGCAGTCCAGGCAGCATGGCAACATCCACACTTCTGATGTCCTCCACTGACTTTGGGATCACTTGCTTCATCTTTCTAGCTACTAAAGGGGGATTTTTGTGGCTTCATTGCGTATGAGGAAACAGAACTTACTGCTACCCCTGTCACCAAAAGAATTAAAGATGAGGACAGTGAAGGCAGCAGACCTTAAACTGCCAGATCGCTTAGGTGAAAAGTATTGATTAACAACTACCTCTTAGTAAGTGAGGCCAGACCAGTTTTTCTCATTTTAATCTCATAGTGCTTATGGAAACTAAGCAATTCTGAAGTAGCGTTTAAAACTTTAGTGCACTGTAAGATAACGGGGGAAGAAAAAAAAAACCTGTAAATTACTATGGACACTTCAAAATATCTTTTAACATAAATCAATGGCTAAGAACTTCTGTTTGCTTGGGAGTTTAAGTGTTGCTTCAAAAGGGTTTCAAACAGGTTTGATTTTGTTTTGTTCATTTGTTTTGTTTTTCTGAATCTTACCCTACTAGTGCATCTGTTCTTCCACAGGGGATTATGAAGATAGCAAGTCTGGATACTAACTTGCAGGATGGATTTAGAGTTTCTTAAGTGCCATTTAATACGCAAAAGGATAATCTACTTCATTGCTAAATGTCAAAATTATGAAGAGAAAAGATAAAACTGCCTGTCAGGAGTCTAATATCCAGTAGTCTTATGTAGAGCCCATTAACACTGCAAGTGTGCCATGTCTATGCATTCTGCTGTATCTGAAGGGTATGCAGGGAAACAGACCTCAATAATAAAGCATGCTAAATCTACTGCAGTATGTTTGCAGTAGTGATTAATTAGGATTTAAGTCCTTCATCATAGCATATCCCTGGATACGCCCTTTCCTTTGGAGATGATCAAAAGTCTACTTTATTGGAAACTTTCCCATCTGTGAAGAAGAGTTCATGAGAACCCTGAACTTGGGTTAAGGAGGACTAGAATGGCTGTGCTGCAGTGAGATTACTCTCTGCTGTCCAAGAGGATTTGTGAAAATAGCTTATACAGGGCCCTGGTAAAGGGACAGGTTCTTTTCTCTATTTGTGTATTTTGAGGTGAAAGCTGCAGATATGCTCTGGATTTGCATTAGCTGCATATTTTTTCCCACTCCTCACACCAGCTTTGATCTTTCTCCTCTGTTCCTTCCTGGCCCCTCATAGTCTTTCCCTAAATAATTAAGATTATGATCAATCCATCTCCTTTTATGGAATGGAGACCTACCACTTCAAAGAACCTATTCCAGTGCTTGACTACACTCATAGTAATAACAAATAGTAAAAAAAAAAAAAAAAAATTAAAAAGCTAAGATCACATACTATTGACTAATAATACATACTCTGAATATTCACTTTATCCTCTTCTATACTTCTATTTTGGTAAAGCAAAATTATCTTCATTCCTTCAAAGCTGTTACAGAATTTACTCTGGCAAAGAAATCCCTGCTGCCTGTAGTGCTGCCTGTGCTATGCTAATTGCTGGTCCTCAGAACCTCTAATGCCCTAAGCCTTGGAAAAAGAATCACAGCAGCCGAGGGAGTGGAAGTTGTCAGGCCAGGAGCCCAGTAATGTAAAATATGTACTAACAGTCACAACATTTTATGGTGTAAATCAAGGGATCAAATCCTGGTTTTGTCGGATAATAAGCTGTTATTTTTATTCAGATGGGACAGAAAAATGCCAAAGAAAAATCCAGATTGTATAGCATATTGAATCCATTCATAGTATGACACTTCTGTCCATTTTTTTAATATTGCTATTAAAAGGGATTTAATTAAAATGCTTTGTGATGTATTAGAATAGCCTGTAATAGCTCAGTGTGCTTATAGCTTCTTCTTGAAATTCCAAAACCACATTGCAGTTAAAGTCCATTGTTACACCACCTGTCTGTCTATGGTTTGTAAGGCCTATTAAGCCTATTTATCATTCATCTGATAAGGAATAGAGAAGAAAGAATGAGGTTAGAATAATTTTCATAGAGGAAAATAATATTGAATTACTTAAAGTTAGTAATGCACAGGCTCCTAGTGCCCTTCCTTTTGCAATCAAGAAGGCAGTTATTTAATTTGATGCTTAGATCTTCAGAAATACTTAAGTGAGACAACTGTATTGGCCAAAATTTCTCTCTTTATTAAATCAACAAAAGACTACTATTCTATTTGAGTCGGGGGGGGAGGGCAGAGAGACAATATTTAATCAAAAAAAGGTAGGTTCCTCTTCAACAGCAGAGAAATTACACAAAGTCACCTCTCACTGGGAATGAAAATATTTGTCTGAAAATGTCTTCCTTGGGTTGTTTGGTTTGTGTGGATGCTGACAGTTTTCCAGATAAGGAACCTTGCAGATCCTGCTGTGTTAGGAAAAGTAACTGAAGAGGAGAAAATCATAAAATGATTGAGGAGGTGATTTAAATTCTAGAAATACTTTTTAAATGTTACATGATTTAAAGATTAAAAAGGGCCTCAGTTCAGATTTCTATCCAGAGATGACTTTAATCAGCTTTAATTCATTTTAGCCTGGCTGACGTTTTGTTCCAGTACTCAAGTGATGTTACATACGTGGAGAGCTACAAAACCTACACCAAATAACTGGGCTGCTGCCTCTGTGCTATTATCCAAGTGAGTCTTGGTGATGGTAGATTTAGAACTGAAATGTTTGGGCATATTGCAAAGGTTTTTGGTCACTGTATGCAAATCCCCAGCCTCTACTATGTTTTAAAGGTCTTTGCTGCAACTCTTGCCATTGATGCAAATGGCAGCATGGTTTGCTTGCTCTGGTGACCAAGTTCCTGTCGTTTGACAGTGAGTCGTCCATTGGAGATTCTATATGAAGTTTCTACAACCTTTCTTAAAGTCTGTAAAAAGCCAAAATGAAAACTTACTTGGCAGTGCCGGTAACCAAAAGCACCAGAGCACCTTGAGGCCCCGAGATAAAAACATAATTTCTTGGCATAAATGTTTGAGCTGTGAGATGGTTGAACTCTACCTGTGTACCAAAAACCAGTTTGGGAGGAGTTCCTCTAGCTGAATAGCATGGAGGTCAGGAAGATAGTACTTTAAAAAGCTTGATTGTATTTGTTTCAATTTTACTACTGAGGAAATTTATATTTTCTGATGTTCTTTTCCATGTTCAGAAAGGAAATGGTTTTGCAACAAGGGTATGAAATGAGAGAAAATGGTGAGACCTAAAATACCTTGCCAAACAGTCACTCAGCTTTTGCAAAAAAATAAAACTTCTTAAGTAATGTTAAAAGAAATATAGGCTTAGGGAAAAAAAAAAAAAGACAAACTGAAAATATGTTTGAAGAAAACAGGAAATCAGGAAAGTGTTAATGGAAAAATCATTGCATGAAAGAACTTTATTTGATCTGGCATATTATTGAACATCAGTATACATGCAGCAGGGACAGTTCGTTATATTACTTTTGAATGTGAGGTGCCATTTAATTTTTTTGTCTTGTTCTTAAGAAAGTTCTGTGCACTATTAACAGTATTAGATCAGATTCTCTTTTTGAAAGGAAAAACTCTCAAGGAATTCTGCCTTCTTTTTGCTACACCTTTCAAAATCATTGTACGTAGGAGCAAAGAAAGGAACAGGAGTGAAAATAATAGGATTGGAAGAAAAGTAAAACTGTTGAAATATAGAATTTTTCTTGTTCTAAGTAAATACATCCAAATTTTTATTTTCTGGTGAGCATCGAGTGTTGTGGGGTTTTTATTTCTGAGAGTATATCAGATAGAATTCCCCAGTGGAGGTTGGTAGTAATAATGTTTATGAATTGTGTAGAATGAAACCCCTCAGAATGGGGCTTTAATATGCAGACTGGCAGAATCACTACTATGGTATTCTTAGCTATACTACAGCCTGAATGCCTGCTGTGGCAAAAGGCATGTTGTTTTCTGCTATTCTCCTGTTGTATCTTCTCCTCATTTTATGGCTAGCTGAGCTATCTCAATTTTAATCAGACTTGAAAGAATGGAGCTACTTGAACTTTGTGTAGATCTGGTGGGCAGCCCAGACCCTAAACTGTGACAACCTGTGAAGAACAACAGTGGGTAACAAGTATAAGCTGTCATTTTTTCCCTTGGATTCTTTGTTGTCATTTTTGCAGTGTGCATTTTGCCCTTGTTTTCCAGGCAGAACTAGCTGAGCATTTTTTAGGAAATCAAGTGGGCAAGGTGAAGCACTTGTTAAACTAAAATAAAATAGTGGCAAACTCATTCAGTCACAGTTCTCTAGTTCTTGAAATCTTACCATTTCTGTTTAAGAATAAATTGGAATGTTCCTCTAGGGTTTGGTCAAAAAAGCAATTTTAATGGGTTTCTGGGGAGAGGGGAAATAGAAATATTGTGGTAGGTTCTCTGAGAGCACCCTGACAGACATCCTGTTCTTTGCAGTCTGATAATCAAAGGGGATAGACTATGGGGCTTAACCAAGTCCTGAATTACACAGAGTAAGCCATAGAGTAGGCATCCGTTCAGGATAAATGTTGGCACTCCAGCAGTGCAAATGTAGATTTTAGGTTAATTTGCAGCTTATTCTTCTTGAGGATAGTACCTTGTGGCTTGTAGGCAGTTTCCCCAAAGGTCTAGGCTACATGCTTAATTCTGTACTTATCTATAAATCAACCAAAACTACAAATATAAAAAAAATAGGTTTATATATATGTACACAGCAGAAATCAAAATAGCTAATAATATAATGGAGATAAACAATTACAGAATGCTATAAAGTCTCATTAAAATGATGCATTGCTCCAGGAGCTTTAGCTGGGAGAGGGAATGGGGGACTCTAATTCTCCTTTAGTTGCATAGATCACACTGGAAAGATTATTTAATAATTATGTTTCAGGAGGTGTTTATTTCAGTCCAGTGCTATGTGAACAATATGCTATTCTATCAGCTTCTACCTTCACATTAGAAGTAAAAATGTGGCTAATCTTGAATGGTAGCAGAACACTTAGAGTAAATGCTTTTCTTTAAAGCAAACAACCCCCCCTAAAACCGAAGCATAGCCTCAACTTGCAGGAAGCATGTAGAACCTGATCTTCCCAGGACACTGAGGGGGGGTGGCCCAGTGGAGCAGAATGCCTGAGAAGGTACTTCACTGGCAATATCTGCAAGTCCTATGTAAATCGAAGGTATTACTTTTAAAAAGGTATGTAATCCCCTCTAGTTGTTAATGCAAAACATCACTACAGAAAAAGAAGGGTTGATAAATACCGGTAGCCTTCAGACCTCTGTATGAGTGTCTAACACTGTAGGAATTCATGTAGGGTAAGAAACACAAACAGAATAGCACATTTTTTAATTGTTTCTAGATTATGGAAGCTTGCAAAGTTGGTTATGGTGGTTTTTTTCCAACCTCAGTAATATTTCACCCTCATAATGGTTAGAGACTATGTGACATTACTAACACAAAATTATTATTGATGAATAGTAGGGGGGGTTGTCTTTAAAACTTAATGCATATATTCACTATAAGGCTCTTGAGGCATATTCCTGCATATGCCCACCTCACGTACTGCTGGAAGAGTCTCCTGAACTGCTTTAACTCCAAACTGGAGCAAAATAAAAAAAGAACAGAAATCTTTTCATATGTAAGGATTTAATGATATAGTATATCCAGTGGAACTGTTCTTGGAAATTTACTAGACTATCTCTTGAGTTAAGTAATGTGAGGGCATCATACATTTCACCAGTCTGAAGACTAAAACCAGGTTCACATCTTCTATGGAAGCAATCGGTGCATGTTCAACACAACTATATATATTTTTTTTTCCTTCTGGAGACATCTAGTTGCTTTGATTCATGGAAGTTAACAGCGTTAAACATCCAACAAAACACCCCGCTCAATTCAGTTGGTGCTGTGACTGGTCCCAACATCTGCACTCCAGCTTTAAGGAAGAAAGTTATGATCATGCATGTGACCAGTTGTTTTTATAAATTACCCAGTCATTCTTTTCTCTTGCTTAAAATTAACTAACCCTTGTATTGCCTATGTTGGTTGAGTAGTTCATTGTAGTTGTAAGGACAAATCACATAAACACTTTTATGTGACATATGTGCCTAGCACATGCCTGTCTCAGGCAGTCATTTAGTTGACTTGGACAGTCAGAACACTTTGATGTTAATAGAGCTAATGAACTAGTCATTAACAGTGCACATTTGTAGCCAAATGGGCCAGAAGAATTGTTTCATTGTCCAATGTGAGCATTTTATACGTTGTCCAATAATAACCATTATTACTTAAGTGTTGACTTTTCTAAAGTGTATTCATGATGTCTTCATCTCAAAGCAAACAAAAGTTTTTCTATTTTTTTAGTTTTCATTATATTAAGCACTGTCTTTGTAGAAGGACTGACTGAATTTTTAGCAAATTTCTAAAATGTTCTTATTTTAAAGAGCCAAAAAAGAATATAGTACTGAGAGGGTAAGTTGTACAATGATGCATTTAAGGACAATGTTTCCCACATAGAAAATTATGTTCATGCTTTTATATAATCTTCTGAGAATGCATGTACAAATAAATGACATATTAGCAGAGAAATAAGATTTCTCTCATCTTTTTCATAACGTTAAAATGTAATTTGGGCAAAAAATTATTTATGAGATTCCAGGATGCTTTTATAAAATTGCTGAAGCCTTGGTTGTATTTTTAAGTATGTTGTTACCTGTGTGTTTCCTTTTCTGTGAAAATAAGACAATTTGGTCCTTGATCATAGGTAAGTTTATCTTGAATAACTTTGCAGTCAGCAAATATGCCTCATAGAATTGTCAAGGTTGGAAGGGACCTCAAAGATCATCTAGTCCCAACCCCCCTGCCATGGGCAGGAACACCTCCCACTAGAGCAGGTTACTCAGAGCCCCATCCAGCCTGGCCTTCAAAATTTCCAGGGATGGATGGGGCTTCCACCACCTCTCTGGGCAGCCTGTTCATCTTCACTGCTGTGTCATTCCATTCCAGGTTCTTCAGGGATTGCAATGAAATAGTTCTGTCCATACTATATATCATTTAAGAAGTACTCTAAGGTGTTGTATTGCCTTATCTTGTCATCAGCTATACATTGAGCTTATATTCTAACTTTTAGTAAGCCTGCAACATCCAAGAGTTCTTTTCAGAGAACCTGTTTATAAGGTACCTCTTCTACAAAGAGCAAATGCACAGTTCTGGAATTGTTCTCTAAGCCATTGTATTCCCTACTGTTCTAGGCATGATGAATGGAGATTTTCATGCTGAGTTCTCTCTGGCTTTGGCCACCTTTGCTACTTCAGTGCAAGAGACATTTTGTCATCACACAAAATTTATCTGTAAAAAACAGAAGTTGGCCAAAAATAATAACAAGTTTGCACTAGTGTGCAAATTCTCAACCCAAGACCAGGCAGGAGCAGTTACTGGACCAGAAACTGTTGAAGCTGTCGGTCTGGTGGAGAATAGGGAAGATTAATTGGTTACTTCATTTAAACAAAATCTTCTGAACTACAGAGTGATAAATAGGCTTGGGGGTGTGTGTGGGGGGAGGATAAATTAAAGGCTTTTACTAAATTTGGGTTCTCTTTAAGTGTTTATCCAGCAGCTGTTCCTCTAAGGGACTTGCTTCTCAATTACTCAATTCCACAATTTACTCCCACCCAGGAAATGGGAATAGTCAGAAAAAGTTGAAATAAGGATCCAACTCTCATATTCTCTGTAATGGAACAGCTACCACCAAATTGCTCTTGGTATTTCAGATCCTGATGTCCTTTCAGCTACATCAGTGTAATGCCAAAGATGTATATGAAATTGTACCAGCTTCAGTGGAGGTAAATCTGTCCCTTTCTATCTCTGGTGGTGCCAGCAGAAGAAATGCTTATTGCTGCAGGGTGAAATAGAGGGCACCAGACAATCTGGCAAACTGCAAAAAGGCCTCCTGGGAAAAAATGCTTTAACAAGAGGAGATTTAAAAAAAAAAAAAAGTATTAAGAATTGTGCTGAAATACTTCATGAAGAGTAATCCTAGCTGCACTCAAGCTGACCTTCTTAATTTTGTTAGTTCTTGAAGAAAGAAGCACAAAGCCTGAATGAAATTTCTCACTAATTCCTTTGTTCAAAGGGCAGCAAGACAATCTGCTTAATTATTTTTGGCAGTTAAGATAAGTCTGCTTTTTAAAAGCTTGTCATAGTAACTAATACTCTGTTAGAGTAATTGCTTTTTCTGTACACCTCTCTATTTAATGTTTTTGTATTGTTGTTTTTATTATAAACCCTGCAGGCAATTTTTCTCTCTGTCAAACCATTTTATATGCTTGGCTTACATTCTGCCTATACAGTTTTTGCCACATTTTCCTATAGTAGTCTCTGACAACCACCACAATTTAAGGAGGATGTGTAAGTTTTGTATTTTTTAAGTTACTACCAAAAAGGATTTCCATTTGAGACATCAAAAAGTGAAGAACAGAGATTAGTGATGGAATAGAATTCTTCGGCAAATTAAAGAATTCTCGTCTTGGCACTGCCAAAACCAGAGACAGACTTTAACCTCACTTGTTGTCTTTATAGACCCCAGGCCACTGTGGCCACAGATGTTGCCAGCGCTGTTCCCCTGGCAGCAATGGCAAAGTACACTGCTCATTATGTGCTGATACTCCACGTGGATTTTCTTTCCTTTGTTTTTTTCCTCTTGCCCCCTCAGGCCAACAGTAAGCTGCTTTTGAAGAGCTAGATGCAGTATTCCTTTAAAGAGAACAAATGCCTCCCACCTGTCATCATATGGTGCATAAGCTGAAAACTTGAGAATTTCAGTCTTTCGGCTAGAACCAGCACTGCATTGGAAGTTACAGAAAAGATTATTTTCCTTTTGAGGAAACCATCTGGTAGAAATGTAACTAGGAACAAGCATTTGAAGAGATAAGATTTGCTGTTTGTGAGAAGAGTAAGAAAACCTTCTTAATACATCAATAATAGTTGTTTTCAGCTAGAATGGCCAGCATCTGTCACATTTACTTGGCTGCAATGAAGCATATATATCTTGGGTGTCTTGCTTGGAGTGATCTGTTCCTTCCAAAGTATAGATCTACTGAATCATGAGTCCCATGATTGATTTTTTTTTTTTTTNATTTTTTTTTTTTTTTTTTTGCACCTTCCAGCATAAAGAGTATTAATTTTGATTAAAATGTAGCCATTTACTTTTTGACCATACGAAATCAGTTTTAAGGAATGCCACACATCTGTGTTGAACTAATACTCTAAAAGCACTTTCAAGAGGAAAGCAAGCTTTGTGCTGTTTAAAAACAAAACCACACCCAACATTCATTCAAAACACTTTCAAAAATGAAATGTTGGATTTTTATACTGCTTTAAGTAGACAGCTCAGACTAGCTTTTCAGAGAACAAAGGTAATTTCTTGACTTTTACTCCGTACTTAAATTTTTATGCTGAATGGTAAATTATAGTTTTGTGCATAAATAAACCACTTAGACTTGCAACAGTACAACTAAAGATTCTTAGTACATATGGCTAACAATTTTATAAAGGCTTTTTCAAATATTAATTGTACATGAATTAAATATATAAAAATTAATTCTGCAGAAGTTATAATAGCTCCCTGTGAAGACTATTTTTTCACAAATTGTAGATTAATACTTTCTTAACTTCTTTGTAGAATTTTTCAAATTCTATTTTAAAAGAAGTCTGTGTAATGCCTAAGAATCCCATATATATCAATTTATTCAAATAGAATATTTTATATGAGTGATGGATTTCAGAAAAAATAGCTTCTTTTCAGACATATTTGTTTTAAACAAACAATATTCTGTTGTACTTCAGGAAAAAAAACCCTTCTCTTTCCAGCTAATACGTTGAAGTCAGAAAAAAGAGTTACCCTGCAGTGGCTGGTCAGAGATGAACAGTGATGAAAGTTTGACTTTAAAAGGAAACCTTCATTATAAGTTAAAGAAATAGCAAATTGGAGTAGGAAACATAATAAAAATACTAAAAAGAAACATGACATAATAATTCAAAAGAGATTGAAAAGGTCTGATTAACTGTAACATTTTGGTTCTTCTTTAAAATGTTCAGTCTTTAGTTTTCTACTTCTTTGGTCATTTCCCAGGTTCAGCAGCCGGTTCAGCTGTACCGTTCAGCAAAGGGAAATGTTAGGTTTCTGGTTGACTACCTTTAGAGCAGTGGATTTTTAACCTTTCTCAATTTAGGGCAAGTAAAAACTGGTGAAGTGTGGATCTTGGATGTTTTTATGATGGGCATTTACAAAATGGAGTTATCTGATTATATAATTATGCTAAAACAATTATTACTTGGCTGTGAGTTAAATCAATGTAATATTCTGAACAGAAGTTATTTCCTTAACTGGATTTAAAAATCTGCATCCCTAGTGTAACAACAAATTCTTTAATTCCTGTCAAAGTGCAGACAGTATGACCTTAGAGTTCTTGAAAGAACGGCTATAGAACTTACCCCTCTTACAAAAACTTCTCTTCCTCTAACCTGCCATTGAAATTGTGTGACTGCAAGTGGGAAAGTCATCAGGCAGGGAGATTCATCCATTCCTGGATGAATAGACCTGTGAATAGATAGTACCACAAAGAAAGCTCAAGAGAAGTACTTTCTTATTTCAAAGATAGGAAATCTAATTCTTGAGGCACTCTAAAAAGAGGTTTCAGTCAAGTTAGAGTTTTCACGGGAATTATGAAATATATGCATTCAGAGAAATCATCAATTCATACCATCTGAAACAAGAAGGCTTTTTTTTTTCAGATCATAGTGATACAGAAGACACTGTGTTGAACAAGAGTGGTGTGGCAAATCTTGTCTAATATTTGGCCTTTCACAAGTGGCTTTCACTTGGCTTTTTTTTTTAAATTTCTTAAGTATTTCTGCATGATGTGCTTATTATATAGGCAGCATTATGTTGCAAATCAGTCTTTCTCAAAGTTCTTAAAAGTGTGTTCTGAACATGCAATAGAGTTTTCTTCCAGAGTAAAAGATATCAAATAATAATAAAAAAAAAAAACAAAAACCAACAAAATGCCCAAACAAACTAAGCCACAAAATGCTGCATCAAACTAAAAGTAATTTGCAGTTTTGTGGGTAGCGTGAAAACATTAAAGGTAGTTAGATGAGTCTGGGCTAATAAGCACTTAGAACCAGGAATTTCAGCTTCTGCATCAAAAGTATTTTGTATCAGCTGTAAATTCTCGCTGGCCACCTCTGTCCTCCCCAGGAAGGTTACAACACAGGATTTAAAAACTATGCTGTAGCTAACTTCCAGCTGTCCTCATTTTATTTAGGTATCTGACAGCCTCACTACCAGAGTGTACATGACAGATATGGTGTCTGCATAATACATCACTTGCTCTGCAGTTCAGTGCTTCCCTGCATCTTAATGCCTAAAGCTATTCAGGACATTCCTGGATCCTCCTGTCTTCCCTGCCTTGGTGGATCTGGGATTTAGGCTCAGAGTTGCCTTCCCCATCCCACCGTCTTCTGTTTTAAACAGTAACACACACAAAACCTGAAGCCAAAATTTTGCTCTTAAAATTATGAGAAGATAGTGCTTTTCTTCAAGTTCTTCCTCATTTGTAGGTACACATAGACAAATTCATCTAGTTTTAAACAATGAGAGAACACTTAATAGTTGCATGGAGTAAACCAAACTGCTGTAAAATGGTCATTTATGTTATGTTAGTACATTTGGGGAAAGGGGGGGAGAATGTGTTTATTTCTAAAATACCAGGCTAATGATTTCCAATTTATGTAATTGTGCTTCAGCCTAATCAAGACTTAAGGCCGTTGATTTTAATGAACGTGAAATCAGTGTGTTTATTGCTACAGCAGAGCTATTAGTGTTGTAAGGCATCAGAAGGAGAAATACTAAATAGCATGGAAATAAATATGGTAGATCTGACCAAATGTGAGTTCAAAAAAATGCATATGGAAGTGAAGTACCATTTATCTCAGTTTCTGGACTGCTAGTTCTAACACGTGTAGCCAGAAAGTTCCTCATATCGCTTATATGGCTTGTAAAGACCTGGCATAATAAATATTGGTTTATGTGGAAAGCTTTTTTGCTGTATCTGATCCTAAGCAGATCCTCTATTCCATAAGTAGTTACACTCTACTACAGCAGAAATGTATGATACTCAAATAAAAATATGGCAGCAAGACACTTCATTTCTTGAAGTCTTCTGCTTTCAAAATGGACTTGACAAAAAAAAAGGGGGAAAAAAAAGGTTATTATAACCTAATAAAACTTTCAGTGTTCTCTGCAAGTATAGATTTCCAGACAATGATGTCATTTTCCTCACTTGGCATGTTGTGGCTCTGAAAACCTAATATAGAACATTTATTTATTTAGAATTATTTAGAGAAGGCTAGAAGTATTTAGGAAGATTAGAGAAATGAGGAGGATCATGGGGCCTGGGTAAGCAAAAAGGAAAGGAAGACAAATATGTAAATGTCAGTGGAATGACATCCGTGCTGGTGGAAAATACTAGACTGGAGAAGAGGGTGTGAATTACAAGAAACTATTATACCAGTATCTCCAGGTTTCTGCTTGCAGTCTAGTCCTGCTGTCTCTGTCTGGAGCAAGGGGACAAAGTGATAGGGACCTGAATATCATCAGAAGGTTGCTTCTACTTTAGGTCATTTAGTCTCCAAAGGAAGAGGATGGGTTCAAGACAGACACATGTCAAAACTGCAAGTACACTGCAGCTGCATTTGATGTGGGTAGGTGGATAATATTGTGAAGCAAGTTTGCCTGCCTTAGAAATGAAAGCTGAGGCCCTGTGTTATGAAGGAAGACTTCTTGTGGCAGAAGGATTTGAGATATTATTTAAGAAAGTCTCTATATTACAGTCTAACCCTTAGAGTATTGCCAAGGTCAGTGAGTGATTTGCTGTGTAATTGCCAGATGTAGAGGTTTAAGGTTGTCTGAGGGCTGTTCCAACTTGCACATGCAAGTTTTCCACAAATGTGACAAAGCTATGTGGCTTTTCTGAGTTGTTTCTTCTTTGTTCAATTTGTTTTTTTTAATGCTAGCATGCAGTTTAACCCTTTCACACCTGGCAAAACTGCTATGGTGTAGGTATCCAATCATGTATGGTCAGTCATTACATAAAATACTAAACTGACTTCCAATTAATTTGAATGTGTTTCCAATGCAGACAGGTGGCAAATTTTAACTTCTTATTTTCAGCTGCATTTTGTCTTGAGAAAATGATTCAATATGTTGGAGACTGATTTAATAAATCTCAGTAGCAATTTCTTATTAAATAGATGTCCCCTATGAATTATCATTTCATCTAAGAATCCATAACTTCAGCTCACCTGAGTTTCTCTGCTGAATAGTCTTTCTGATTACTTCAACTATCTAAACTAGAAAAAGCTGTGTTCACCTACTGTGGCCTTTAACTAAATTAAAGGCCAGCTGAGCTGCTCATACCAATTTAGATTATCTACCCTATGCCTCTGAATAAAACTGGAGTGTCTCAGCCACCAAAGACAGATTTCTGGTTCTGCAAGAAAGATCCTTATGCCCTGTGTGTAAAACTTTACTTATCTACAGATGACAACTAGTACAGCTGTGTGCTCTTAATAAGCTACTTCCTAGAAAGTGTATCTGTCCAGCTAAATAAGGGTTTTTCTTGGCCTTAAGCTTTTGTACTGTACTTTTTGGTTAATTTGTAAGTTAAGCATCAAGAGTTATTGCTGCTTTATTTTTTTGCCAGGTCCCATTCCCAAATAGTTGTGACAGAATCATTAAAACTAGCACTCTTATCAACAGAAAAGCCTATCTAAGAGGAAAAAAAATCAATAAAGACACGACTTGGAAAGTTTTTTGTAATATTTTGATGATTTTTACTTGGTAGCAGCTGAAAATCTGTTAGTTTTCCCCTTTATCTTTTCAGTAATATGCACATGTCGAAGAGGACTAGGTAGATCCTCACAAGCAGATTAATTTCTGGTTCCATGTCCTTTACCAGATGTGGTGGGTTTACCCTGGCTGGGTGCCCGGTGCCCACCCCTAGTCCCTCTATCACTCCCCCCCCCACAACCCAAACCTTCGTCAGCAAGGCAAGCAGGGAGAGANAATCCACAATGTCAGCAAGATACTCAGAGAGGGACTACTGTTTTTTGTTGTGTGGTGGGGTTTTTTTTAATTATAAACACTTTAAATCACTTCACTGTAAATTAATTAATTTATTGAAAGTTTATTTCTTGAATCATAATAAGTTTTGAGATGTTTTTCTCAGCAAACTAAATCTTTGACTTACATAAAATAAGTAACTGACAGTTTTCTTTGCAAATGCTTTAAATTAATCTTCAACTCAGCCACTAAAAAATAAAAAGCTGATATTGTGCATTATTAAAAGTGATCCTGTTAAGTTTTGTTTGGGACCTGTAGCCACTTAATTTCTTTGGTAGAAAATAACCTAATAGACTTTTTGGACCTGTAAAGTCCAATCATTTTAAGAGACAGTAGGAAGTAGCTAACTCTGCATTGCCACATTTTCTTATTCCTGGCAATGGGATCAGTATAAGGAATCTGATGGCCACTACCAGTTATGTATATACAGAAGTGTTGCACTTTTTGAAGTTTTATAGAAGAAAAGCAGTAGCGTTTAATGCACCAAAACTTCTTGTGTGATACTGGATATGTATTTTTTCATGTTTTAATTCCTTAGACTAAACTCATGATTACGAACAATTTTAGTAACTTTTGCTAAGGTTTGAACAGAAAATACCAGGTACTTCTTCATTTTATGTAATTTCTTTTTATATTTGCAGAGTGATTACATTTTCTGCTGGGCCAGGGGTGATGATCTGGGAAAGATATCTGTCTTGTTGAAAAAAAAATCTGACTTGTAGCTTGCCTTTTGTAAAAACCACAGGGCAACCTGCTTTTCAGATCCAAGACACGTACCCAATTTCAACTTTGAAGCAGTCATAAAATGCAGGGCAATTATCTTGATTTCAGTAGCGTCTTTAGCACTCCAGGACATTCATCAGGGCAGCCAATCACAGGGAGGAAGTAATTCCAAGGTAGGTGTTTCTGAAGAAGAGACTCGGACTATTTTCAGATTAAAGCATGGAAATTGAGGCTTCTTTCATCTGCAAAGCTTTCCTGTTTAAAACCCCTTTGGCATATATATGGAAGTAAATCCTATGGGTTTATATTTGCTTAAAATATGTTTTTAAAGGATGCTATTTTTGTAAAACCAACTAATCTGTGATTATCCTCTGTGTAAAATCATGAGAAAACACAGTAGCAGTGGGTGCAAAGTAATGGCAGTTACTTCTCTATGGTCTCCGTCAGGTCTCCTGTCTGGTGAGGGTAACAGACCAATACATAGGTACAAGATGGTGCAGAAAATAGCCAAAAAGGTCAAAGATCCATCTAGGACTGCAGGTCCTTCAGCAGACAAATGAGAGGATTGTTCCTCTGTGCACAATCACCCCACCAAGGGCAGTGTTCTGCAGCCTACAAGTTGAGACATGACAGTCCTTTTGATTTCTGTTACCCCTTGGAAACAGACTTTGTCTAGGCATTGGTTTCTTACAGGGCTCTTGATTGTGAGGTAGATGCTCTTGATTTTAATATATCCATTTAAAAAACTGTCATAAATAGGCACTTATATTTCAAGCGCAGAAATAGGGCTTAGTAAAAATCTGCTGATCTTCACAGTATTCTTTTTATGGTTTTATTCATAACATTTTTGTACACAATCAGTGTGCTTTGTGAACTCTTCAGTCATTCGCTTCCACAGAAAAATGCTGGAAGAGCTGGGACTGGGAGTGACATACATATGATCTGCAAAGTGAGAACTTGTCTGTAAAAACACAATGGATACTTTTATTATTATAAAAGTGGCGAGGGGGAACGACAACACCAAAAAGGACAGTGCCACTGTACACGTTAAACAAGTCTAGAGGCTTAACCCTATGATCCTTTCTTATATTGGTGGGCACTTGCATGTGTTGTCTTGCTGTCTTTGACACATTTTAGTATCTGCTACCAGGATTAATTTGACTTTTTATTGTTTTCAAATGATAAAGGTGGTAAAGCAGGTTACTTCCTGCAAGATGCTGATTACAATTGAATGTTGTGTATAGATAAAGCAGTCTTTATTATTTGTTCTTTTGGCCTCCTTTCTCTCACTGCCCAGTGCAACTTTTTGGAAGATAAACTCAAGGAAGAAGATTGATTGCTGAGTGTGAGGAAATGCAAACTTCTTTAATTTACTTCTGTTGTATTTGAAATTAAATGCTGTTATATGCTTAAAAGTTAGTGTTGGAATACATTGTTCTTTTGGCTCTGCCAGTGATACAGGCTTTTTATTTAGGTGCTTGTATCCATAAACCAATTTCATTACTTCTGTAAAAACTGGGTATGTTGCATATGGTTCCTGGTAATCTGTAAAGTAAGTTGGAGTGCCTTACAAGTTATTTTCAGAACAGTTGAAAGTGCAGCCATGGAAGGATAAATAATTTTTAAGATATGTGCAATCCTGCCTGTTGTGGTTCTGATACTTGGTTTCCTCTGAGGAATGAACAGGGTAGGCAAAGGAAGTAGAATTACTACTGCTGATGTACATCTGAATGTCTGAGAAATTACTTGCTAAATGGTAGAATAATAAAAATATTTTTTATCTTAAAATCAAAATGCCAAGATGCGTTATGAAACCTGATGTGGAAGGAGACAATTTAGGTTTTGTGAGTTTTTCTCACTCTGTGTGTATGTGTGTAGATATATATCAAGTATATGTTTTATTTTTCAGTAGTCCTCATTTGATCATCATCCTACCTCATTTGATGAGTTTCCAGTACATCTTTAGGGTGTACACTGTGTAGGACAACCTAGATCACTAGTGCTTATTAAATCCTTGGAGCTATATACACATATATAGAGGAGAACTGCTTTAAATAATGAAATCATGCAAAGTGTGCAGATTGGAGACATACTATGTGTAAGTATGTCTACCCTGTAGGGCACCTTCTTAGCAGTTTCCTTATCCATGTTAATTGGTATGTGAGGCTTACTGTAACTATGAATTTACTTCTTTTTGCTCGCTTTCCATTTCTGTCATGCTTGAAAATGTCCTTTGCTTAACTTTGAATAACAATTGTAGAGATAAAGATGCATGAAATTGAAAGTGAGGCAGAATGAATGCAAACTTCTATCCACCAATATAGTTTCTAGTATGAAGCATGAAGCTGCTTTCTGAACTGGTTGGGAGCCAGTAAAGACTGAGAGTAATGAGACAATTACCATAGAAGTGGGATCATTATCATGCTGGCTTCTGAGTTTTGATGTTTTTTAATACGCTAATAATACGATCTGATATGTAGTGCCCTTCTGGCTGCTTTCAGAAAATGATGAAATTATTTGTTAAATTAAAATGTAGTATATTATAGTGTTCAAATATAAACATGGCTACTACAAAACCTGTGTTACTACAGTTCTGGAAGAAATTTCAGTACTGCATCCTACTTTAAGTTACACTCAATGACACAGCATTGAAAAATACCAATTAAAGTTTCGGGGTTTTAAATTTATTCAGCAAAATAACTTCATTTAAAGTTAGGGACAATAATACTCCCCAAATTGCCTTCAGATCATTCTCAACCAGATCCAGCAACTGAGAGCCTTCAGAAAAAGCTAGGAAGTGTATCCAGACTTAATTCAGATCTTGAACAATGCCTGTCTACAGCTGAATGCCCAGGAAAATTGGAGTGAACAGGATGTGATCTGAATTCCTGTGGATTCCTACTTTAAACCAAACCAGTTGTTTTCTGGTAGCCTTAGTTTGCCCTGTTGGGAGCAGTGCCCACATGGATTACCTGAGAGTTTCCCCACGTGTGAGGCTCATGGGCAGCAGATGGGCATGTGGACTTGCAATGCCAGATTCTCCTCTGGACTGCCCACAATGTTCTTTTTTTCTTTCTTTTTCTCTTTCTTTTTTTCTTTCTTTTTTTCTTTCTTTTTTTCTTTCTTTTTCTCTTTCTTTTTCTCTTTCTCTTTCTCTTTCTCTTTCTCTTTCTCTTTCTCTTTCTCTTTCTCTTTCTCTTTCTCTTTCTCTTTCTCTTTCTCTTTCTTTTTCTTTTTCTTTTGTATGTGCCTGTTAGAAAGTCCTTGGAAATGAAAGTAAATTGCTTTGTACTTAATGCATACAATAGCATCAGCACAGGGAGTTAGCGAGATGTAAATTCACACCTCAATGTAATATGTCCTAATTTCTCCAGGCCCTAGAGCCATCTTACTCTCAAGTGAGAGCACCCAAATAGAGGTTTAAATGCATTTATTCTTGATTAGGTTTTTAATTGTTCTGCTGTTGAATAACCTTAAGCATTTCTGGCTGACTGGGGGTGGGGAATGAGCTGCTTCATCATGCAGGCTGCATAGGTTCAGTTTGGTTCTGGGTTTTGTTTCTTTTTGCTATCCCCTTTTCACTTTGTTTGGCAGAATATTATAATGCAGACTCCTCCTTGACTTTGAAAGGTATATTTTGAAGTAATGTTTCCAATGTTGGATAGCAAACAACTCTACTTGATTAAAAACAAGTGCAAGTTAGTTTTAGTGTGAATTAGTATGAACAATTTTCAGTGTGATGTTACCATACATCCCCACTCCACTTCATCTGGCTGTTCCACCTGGGATTCCAGGTCGGATCTAGGACTCCTGTGCCGGCAATCAATTCAGGAGTATCAGTTGAGGCTGAATCCCAGGTGGTAGTTTGTTTCTGACTCCCATTCTGTCTATGGCTAGTCTAAGAAACTAAGGCATTGTAAGTAAACTAACTCTTCCTTTGATTCCTAGTAGTATTAATTTACTATTCTGCATTAGAATAAAAACTTGTAGCAAAACAGCTGTGTCTCCAGTGTAGGGTTTTCTCAAGTGCTTTTTGGATCTGATTAAAATACTACTTGCACATGTAGTGGAGAGTGTTTTAGCTATGCTGGGGTGACAGCCCTATCCTCTGCTATCCCAACCAATTTTGTGGCACAGTCAGTGATTTAAATTAAAAACAACAAGGTTGTTCGGTGGTTTAGGTTTTGTTGTTTGTTTTTTCTCCTGTTACAGTAAAATATCTGAATATCATATGCAAGAAGATGGGACTTAAAAATTTGATGCTTTCCCATCAAGGCAAAATTCTCCATTACCATCTCCCCAGGAAAGTATTTTATGCAAAGAGTTCTTGAAAGAAAAGAGAAAGGAGCTCATGAACAAAGAGGTTCAAAACAAAGAAGGTTTACATGTGGTGATTGGGATTGGGCACAAGTATTACAGGTATGTAGAATGCACATCGCAATTCCTGTATAAAAAAATATAGTGCTCTAGCCAATTATGGTGCTACAAACACATTAACCCTGGAATAGTTTTACTAGCTAAACTATACTATATAGTGAGATGATGTTCTTGGTTTTGGATTCTGTTGGTGTTTTTCATAGGCAGGCCTAGGTTTCCCTTTTGCAGAAAACTGGCTTTTAAATGTGCTCCAGGTGCTCTGGGTAGTGTTATCATGCTGGACATTGTTGTCAGGAGCAGCAGCAGCGCCGGGAAGTTTTCATAAATAAAGGCTCCTTCTGGTGGCTTTTATATTTCTGGTAGTAAGGATGCTGCAAGCTGTGGCTTGGTTGTAGTTCGCCGCGGGGGACAAGGGAAAAAAAAAAAAGGTTACACCGACCGTGACATCTTGTGCCTTTTGCCTAGCACCAAGCAATAACTCTTCCCTTCCTCCACCGCCGGACGCTACCATGCAGCCACGGGGCGGGGGCACCGGCTGTCAGGTGCCCCTGCTGCACAAAGCCCAGGTGGGAGAGATTTTCCCCTCGGCCTCCTCCCCCCGCACGCCGCGGCTCGGCGCTGTCCTGGTGCTGGGGGCGCCCNAGCCCCACGGCGCTGTCCCGCAGCCTGTCCCGCCTGCGCGAGCACCGCGCCCGCTCGCGGGCGATGCTGGCGCTGGGGGTCACGCAGATGGCGCTCGGCTGCCTCATCGTGGCCGTCAGCTTCGCCGCCCTGGCGCTCACCACCTCGGCCCGCGTCCGCCACTCCTGCCCGTTCTGGGCCGGCTTCTCGGTGAGTCGGGGGCGCGGGAGCGGAGGTGGTGGTGGGGGGGAGGAGCGGGACACAGCCACGCGCCCTCTCAGCCGTTAGCTGGGCCCAACGGTCGCTTCGGGCGCGCTCCAGCAGCGCCTCAGGGCAGCGAGCCCGCGCCGACAGGTGGGATGCGGGCGGCGGCACCCTCGGACCCCGTCCTCCAGGCGGTCCTGGGGAGCGGAGCTGGCGGGCGAGACCCTTTTCCCGCTCCTCCGCGTGTGGGCAGCCAGGCGAGAAATCCATGTTTGTTACGGTTCTGGTGCTTCCCTCTGTCCCGGCCGGTTTCTGAGCCCGGCAGCAGTGTGGCGGCACTTGCTTCTGCTGGAAGGGTTAGCCCGCCTGGTTTGGTATTTTATCAGCAGCGTCGGATGAAAGTTGGGATAATAAATGATTCTTTGGTGTTGCCTTAGCGGTCTGTACTAGTTTCGTGGGCCGCTGTTGTGGTCCCTGGCCTCTTTTGTGCCCACTCTGACTTGGACGCTGCCTGAGAGTTCACCTTGAGGTACGGCCGTTTCTCAAGGTCTCGGCGCGGGGTTGTGCTCGGGTGCAAATTCAGCCCCGAACTGTGTTGTGCTGAAGGTAGTAAAATGAGCACTGCAGGAGCAGGTTTTAAGGTACGCACACAGCATGAAGACCTCTCTGGTGAGGAGGGTGTGAGTGCACCGGGAGGGCTGGAAATGCCTGTGGCTTTGGGACACCCAAAGGTCCTGCCGCGAGAGAAGGTGGGGCGAGGTCTTTGCAGGGGGCTGTTGGTCCCACAGGACTGGGTATCTGAGGGAAAAGCTCGTTTGTTCTGAGTGCACGTACACAAATCTGGGTCCTCCTGGCTCTTTTCTGACTTGCCGACTTTCTGTTGTGTCCTGCTAGCATAAGTTAAAAAAAAAAAAAAAAAGTTGATTCTCCTCTTTACTCAGGTGGCTTCACTCAGCGTTGGTTATCAGTGTTTGCAGGTGTGAATGGATACCATGCACACATGGATGCATTAGTGTGAAAGTTTTTCTCGTAAGCAGTGAAATAGGACTTACCAGTAAAGAATGAAGAATTAGATGTTCCTGAGGGCACTAGTAGCAGACTCTGCATTATTGGTGAAGATTCGCTCCATTTAATTTAATGTATTATTGGTTTCAAGTATGTTTTTTTAGCTCTTTTAATGGACCAGAGAGTTTTCAGCTTTGAAAGTGCTTGTTACAAACCAGAACTGTTAGGTAAATGATTTGGATTATTCATTTCTGAGTATGTGGCAGAAATGGTGTAATTAAAAAAAATAACTGTTTAATATGCTCTTACAGGTTAATATTTTTCTTTTTTAGTTCTTCAGAGCAGAAAAGTAGTTTTAGATATAATTTAGATTTTTTTTCTTGATTTCACTAGGATTTTTTGTTAATCTTGAAAAGAAACATCAGTTTAGTAGCCTTGATATCATAGTAGTAATGCTTTTAAGTTTGGTTCTTTGCAAGTTAATATGCAACTATTTGTTGTGATGAGGTGTGAATTTTAGGTTAAGAGTTTGGCTGCTTACATATTAACACACTACTAAAACAAAACAGCTTAGCCAGACTTGATTTCTTATCTTGACAGGCCAAGCAGGAATGTACATAACTGATTGTGTATTCCGGTAAGCGCTACGTTTTCAATAATACCTTTTTTCCCAAGGTCCTGCAATCTTTGTGAAGAGAGACTTCTGGGGGTTATCAGTAGGCTCTAATATTTGCTGTCTTTTTGATTGTGGATGCCTTCTACCCTCTATGCAATGTAAAACTGTATAAAAGTATGTTGTCCAGTTAGATTTCATGAATGTTACTTGTTCATCATAGCTATGAAAGCTATGGTTCCAGCTTGGGGTGTGACTTGGTAGAAGGCACAGGGAAAGTATGACAAGACTGTTGACTAGAAAGCCTTACTGTCCCGTGTTATCAGAATGAGGCAAGAATACTTTTTTTCCTAAGTGAAGAGCTTACTTTTTGAAGAAATAATTCTACCTTATAAATGGTCTCTCAGAGCACGAGAACAACCGTACTTTCCTCCTAATCTCCTTATCTCCAAGTCTCAAGAAATAATGTAAAAATAGAGCGATTTTCAAGTATAGTGAGAACTTTTTGAGGCCAAGTTAGTTGCCCACCAAGCCTTTTCTAAAAGTCTTCTGAGGTATTTAGTGAGTTCAACAAAAACTAGGTATATCATCACAGCTGAAAAATGTCTGTGGAAGAGTGAAATTTTTTACCTTGCTTCTGGAAAATGCAGTTAAATAACTAAAGGTGAGTTAAGTGACATGAGAGAAAAAATAATGGAAATATCCTTTCTTTCTTGGTACCAAAATCAGGCATAGATATTCACTTCCTTCAAACTGCTTCCCCCCTGCCCAGCATTATTTGACACCAGCTGCCTTGTCAAATAAAAGAAGGCTGCAGAAATTGGTAAAGAATCTTTTTTTTTTTTTTTTAATTATTTCCGAATGCTTGTAACATCCTAGCTGATGAAAAGAAAAAAGAACTGCACATTACGCCCTTCACAGAAAATTCTCTAATCAAATGCAGGGAAAAGTTCTGATTTCTCACTTTCTTTTTGGAATCAAATCAAGTGACTGTACTAGTGGGAGCTTATTTAAAGAACAAGGCACCATAATTTCCATAAAACTTTGAAGAATTCAGAGCTTATTTAAGCATCATCCCATAAATTAAACCATTTTGCTTTATCTTCTGTAGCATCATATTGGGAAGAGAAAAATTGTTTTAATGTATTTTCTATTATGATACTTTAAGGTAACTAATGTGAATCAACCTCACACAGAGTACAAGGGAATTTGGGGGTTAGATAGGCAGATACTGGTTGTTTTTCTGTATAGGCTGGAATCATGGGCAAGATCTCACAAACTGCGGTGAACTGCTAGGCAGTTTGTTCCCACTGCCATCTTTCATTCAGGAGAATGACAGTTTCTTCTTCACCTTCACTTGGGTAGAAGTATATACTTTTTCATATAAGGTATATGAGCATAAGTGTCTTCCATACTCTAAGAACATGAAGAACTGAATATTAGCCTCATTTTGATCATGGAAGAATAGATCTCAAAATTAAGCTGTTCTGTTAAATCACTGAAACTTTTCCCAAAAGTATAAGCAGTGACAAGGTTCTTTTTCTCTCCTGTAGGTCCGTAGTTGCTTGATTATTAGAAAATATTTCTTCACTCTTTGTCATTGAGAATCCAAAACATACACCAGTTTATTGTTTATAAGCTTTGTATGTGCCCACATTGATATAATGCTTCAGCCAAGTGTTCTTAATGTTTATGGCTACTCTATCAGTGTTAGGACACTAGTGAACCACAGGCCTGATAGAGAGCTATGTTAGTGTGCCTTCAAAACAAATCTTTCTCTCTGCAGTAATTTATTGCATTTAATTAGAAGTTGTCAATAAGATATTTATTCCCCAACCCCCACCTGTATTCCAGCATTTTAAGACAGAGACTAGAATCATCTCTAATATTGGAAAGCATTAATGAAATTATAAGTTAAGTCCTAAGATTACCAGGTTTCTAAAATCGTACAATGGCACTAGAAATCTTAGAACATACAGCAAAATACAAGCTATCTGTACTTTTCTAGTTATTTGACGATGGTTCAGTGTGTTGCTGGAAGATCTTGTGCTGCCTCTCCTTTTTAAGCTGCTTCTCAATTCTGCCTCTTCTCATCCATATCCCGTGTTAAAAATGGCTGAAGTCCTCTGGTGTAAAAGCAGGTTTCATATAGTATGTCTTCAAGGTTTGTGACATACATGCTTTTTTGTGTTCTTTGAAAAAGGAAACAGGTATATAGGGAGATTGTCAAGGTTAACTCACACCTGACTTCTCTTATGGAAAATATGAAATGCATTATATATTTGTCTACATTATAAACTGAAAAAGTTGAGTGTAGAGCCTTTTGTGTATTCCCCAATGGCATTGTACAAAATGGGTTTACACCCTCAGACAACACATAGAGGAGTTTACTTTCAAAAGTTTCTACTAGTCTGTGACCCTGACTGTTCTTCACATGCCACAGGTTGTTTTAGCATCTCCTAAGCAGAATCAGTGTGGAAGTGAAGGGGTGATTACAAGAAAGATGATTTTTTTTTTAGTAATTTTGTTTATCTCCTCTATTTCAAGTACAGATATTTTTTTTTTTTCCTCCCTCCTTTCCCCTTTTTCTTTTCCGTTTACGGTTTTCCATTATTGCTTGTGGATAGCCAGGTCAAATAAAGGGAGGTTCCAGACTGATGGTATTTGTAGCTTAGAGGAATGAGCTTTATATTGCATGAAAAGCCTGCTGCCAACAGTGAGTTTGTTATTGTGAAAGTAGAGCTAAGTTGTTTGAGATAAAGTAAACTTACTGCTGGTATTGAGCGATTTATAGTGTATATAATGAACTTGTAAAATCTACTAACACATAGCATTTTTTTTGTCACAGAGCTGATAATCTCAGATCTAGGACTTCAGTAGTGGCTTTATTGTCTACCTGCTGTAGGTATAAATTAAATTGTAGCATAGATATCCATGAGTTTTCATCAAAATGTCCCTCTGAGCATGCCACACGCTTCTCTATGAAAGCATATAGTATGGATTGCTTGGTTTGAATACCTCTGGTTACAATACACAACTTGAGTTCTTAACCTACAGCTTTCTTAGATGAAACTCAGTTTTTCTAGAATTTGCGTAAATGATCAAAAACATCCCTAAATATCTGTACTAGCCACAGAGAGGTCATTAGCTGTGTGGATAAGATTATCTGACCAGATCTGTTCTCTGTAAATGATTGTTCTAATGGTAGATTTCAAATCTGTGGTCTTTGTGACTACGTTGCTTAGTTTATTGTGGACATTTGTTATTGTTATATGAAATTTGTTACTGGTTCAATGTTCCCTATCTGTAAATAATCAAATTATTTCTGGCTTCTTCTGGAGGTAGTTGGTATTACTGTTTTGGGAATTGAGTAGGTATATTTCTACACTGAAAAAGTTTTCCTCTTAAGGAGACTTATCAGACCTCTGATGCAGATTTAAAAAAAAGAGTTGGGTCGAGGGAACTAATTTCTCTACGTAGTAGCTGAAGATCTTATGTCATTCCTGAAAGATGATGCATCCCACACACTCGAACCGTTATCTCCATATTCCTTGCTTCAGAATGAAATTTAGAGAACCAGGAAATGGATCACCTCAGAAATTCTACAAGTGATTTGTTAACCTGTCTTTTGCTAATTCAGTTTCCTTTCCAATAAATCTAGCAGTTCATGGTAGATTTTAACCAATGTGATAATCACAAAATACAAGCAGCTTGATTAGATAATAAATTTGAGAAAGTAGTACTATAATGTTTGACTGATCACTGTTAACTTCTCATTTAAGAATTGCAATATGCAGGAACAGTTTTAGTTGCCTGTAGTGGAAGTTCCAGTTATGTATTTGACCTTCCAATACCTGAAGGGGGCCTACAGGAAGGCAGGGGAAGGTCTATTCAAAAGAGTTTGTAATGATAAGGCAAGGAGTAATGGTTTTAAGCTAGGAAAGGATAGATTTAGGCTGGATATTGGAAAAAAGCTCTTTAACATGAGAGTGGTAGATCACTGGAATGGGCTGGCCAGAGAGGTGGTGGAGGCCCCGTCCTTGGAGTCATTCAAGGTCAGGCTTGATGGGGCTCTGAGCAACCTGACCTAGGTAAAGATGTCCCTGCTTGTGTAGGGAGGTTGGACCAGATGACCTCTGGAGGTCCCTTTCAGCCTAAAACATTCTATGATTCTATATGCTTGTAAAAGAATTACGCTAACTCTGATGCTTGCAGACTTTGTCCATTACTGCCTACTGCTGTGTCCTTTAGGTAGCCAATCATCATTGTTTTTTTCTGACTCTATTACATGGGTTGGATTTGCTAGCACCATAGATATGCTTTTCCTTTCCTTTGCAAGTTTAGTTAGGACATTGAAATTTTAGCAAGGTGGGGAAGGAAGTTAGCTATCTGGAACTTGTGTCTTGGGAAGCCTGCTAGGCATGTATGTTGCTGCTATACACTATTAGTAAAAATTATGAATGACACCTGCATGGACTAGCCTCCTGCCTTCATGAAATTCATAAAATTGTAACATGTCTTGTCTAGGTAATTGATAATTTTTAATTTTCTTGGTGTTCTTTATTTATACACCATGACAATACTGTATGACAAAAAAAAACCCAAGGCTGTTACAACCTGCTATTAAATGCTGGTTAAAACCTGAGGTGCTGGTGTACAAGAAGAGATCATAAGCATCACATACCTAAGGCTTCCTACTCTGGTGATTTACATTTGGAAAAATGGACTTGTGTGAAAATGTAGTTTCCGTATCCAGATGAAATGATAGCACATTAGACAGCTGGAAGGAGGAACAGTTAGAAGACAGTGTTTCTTCTTTATTCTTTGAACTACGTATGGTAAAATATCTATTTGTAACTTGCCGAGGATGTTAGGTCAAGTGTAACCTTGAGATTTCTTGTCTACAGTGCACTGGAAAATAGCTAACTTATGGAAGCCAGCATTATTTGTTTCATGAGGCAAATAGGCTTTTATTGCTTCAGAGTATATTTTGTTGCCTAAGCTTTATGGGGTTGAGAAACACTTGATCATGCAAATTAATTTAAAAACTTCATGTATTACAGGAAGGAATAGTTGAAGAAAGCAAAAATATCCCATTATGATACCAGGAGAGGGAGGTTTCTAATCTGTAGGAAAGAAATAGCATCATTTTTTTTAGTCCTGTATTATTACCTGCAGTCTGCAGTCTTTATTTTTCTGTAGGCAGCCAGACTGCAGAATAAAAATACTACATTTTGCATAAGCCTCTTACTGTTGTCAGCATAAAATATGGGTTTATTTTCATTTATTTTGTAGTAGAAAACTGAGTGTATGTCTTGGTCTCTTTAGGAATGGATTATTTCTCCTGAATTCTTGTTGTCCTTTCTAGATGCTATGTTATACTGGAAATGTATGAGCATTTGCTGTAAAGACAATACGTACTGCCCTGGAACTTTATAACAACTTGTTACAGTCTACTGAGAAACTTAGGAATAGATAAGTAGCTTAGTTGAAATGGGAATTTTCAAGGTCAATTATCCAGTCATCAGCAGCTGCTGAACTTATTACACCTCCATTTTAGTTGTATGCTGTATCTTATTGATGGAATGAGTTGTGAATTACCATGCTTAATTGGCTGTTCTTTCACAACTCATTTTTTCTGCTCAGTCCTGTGCCTTCTAGAATCAAAGGGTAGAACAGATAATGTGACTCTATAAAGTGTGAATTGCCTGAAAATATGTAATTTATGGGAGTATAACTATTTCAGTGGTGTATTTAAAGAAACATACTCTTCTAGAAGCAGAATATGGTGTGGTCATTACGTCTTCTCTATGCAAGTAACCACACTGCTTTTAAACAGTCCTATGCAAATGTGACGAAGCTAGGGAATTTATAATTGAGCAGTGCTTATGCATTCAGAGCATCATAACTTACGTACAGCCAGTATTTTAAGATTGAATGCCCCAAAGCTAAGCCTTCCCTCTTTGGCAAAGTCAACATCACAATCGTATTGCATAGCCAGAAACTACAATCTGGATTTGTAAGAACAGTGTATCCATAACTCCTTTAAAAGCACTTGTTTGTGCTATTTGAAACTTCAGTCCTCTCCCCATAATTTATCATTGTCATCTTTGGTAGTCTGTGGATGTGTCTATATCTGTGTTTTAGTTCTAATCATGTATGTGCTTCCAGTTTGTTCATATTCTGGACCATTCTCAGAGCTCACAAACTTCGTTCATGGGAGATAAAATGAAACCAAAAGATGTGCTTTAAGAGCATAGAAAATGCCGTCTGACTGCTAGTAGGTATTAAGTTTTGAGACCAAACTAGAGCTTGTCTGAAGTAGTCACTCATCCAATATGTGTATAGTGTGGATGCTCTCTTCTTAACAATCAGTTCTTTCACAAACACATTTGCTCCCATTCCATTTACTCTTTGCTAATTCAGGTAGAACCTGTAAAACCAATCTGAAGACTCCTGCATTGTGCAGGGGATGTGAACTCCCTACAAATCACTAGTAATCCTTTATACTAGTGGAATTTTACTCTATACTGGTTGCATCTACATTCATACTTTGATGCCGGTCTGCAGAGTGAAATAGCCAGTTTGGAGAACGAGATGCAGTGTTTTTTGTGTGTTATGAATGTCTTGAGTTATTTTTGAGCTAAGTTGCAGTAAATGAGAAATACTTCTCTGAATTACTGTTGCCTCACTTATAATGGTTCTTAGACTGTGATTAAAAAACAGGGTGTAATTTTACAATATTCTAACAGATGTAGGCTTGCTTGTTATCATTACGGTATCCAGATAAAAGTGAGAACATGTGATCACTTTGAAGAATGTGTATTTTTTTGCTTGGAGGAGGCAAACCAAATGTAACTTTTGGATTTCTGATCTTTACAACAGCTTGATTTAAACGTGGATAGTTGAAAGAGCATTGCAAGTTTAAACTTTTATGTCTAATTTGTGAAGTAAGAGTTGCTAACTTTGGAAGTTTTTCAGTTTTGAATATTCCTTTCTAGATGCTGTCATCATGAGTGATTTATGTTCTGCAGAACAAGCAAATAATGTCCTCATTGATAATGATACAGTTTTGTTATTCCTGTCACTTATAAAGGGTCCATCTCAGCAAAATTATGTTTGTGTGAAGGATGTAATTTACTTATGAGATTGTTTTTGCTACTCTTTGTAGAAAAGCACATGGCTTAATCTGAAGATTTTAGATAAGCCTTCAGTGCCAAGCGAGATAAAAACAGATGTTTTTGAGCTGAACACACTTAATCCAGAGGCACTGAGAGATACTAAACATGTAGCTTTATAATGTCATTTTTACATTCACTCTTCAGAGAAGAAACCTGTTTTTGTCTGGTTGGAATTTGTGAATGCAGCTATTTTTGAGATTCATGGCAGATTTCTGGCCTGCTACAGAAAATAAAAATACTCCTTTGTTTAAAAAAAATCAAACTAAAAAGTATTATTTCAGTGTTCATAGTAAAGTGCCAATGGAAAATGTAATTTATCAGTAAAACCACAAGTAATTATCTCACTATTATGCATTGTAGGCATTGTTGTTCTAGCAGGAAAGTTAAACTGAATGGTATTCTTTTGCTACAGCATTTGTTGATCAAGGTTACTAAAATAGGAGATTCTCGTTTTCTGACCGTAAATAATCATGAAGAACTTTCAAAGACACACTCCTTAAAATAGTGCTGTGAACATGTGGCTAGCATACTGACTGCTCTGGTATTCTGAAAATAACAATGGTATAAAGTGGTTTTGCCATATGTTGAAAGTGACTGTGGTTGAAACAAATTTATCTTTCCAGAGGCTAAGTCCAGAACCTTTTGAAAACTTGTGAAAAATCAGAGTAAAACAATGAAACCGCAGCATTTCTATACAGCTAGGAGTGTAATGTTCATGGGTTATAAAGGGTGAAGGAGATAAAGGCTCAAGTCTCATGTTTGTGTTGATGTGCAGGAAACTCAGCCTGTTTTACACATCCCAGGTGATCCAGACTACCAAGCTGCTGTCTTGACTCTACATTTTTCCCCTTACATAGACATTTTCCTGGGGAGGAGAAGAGCCTTTATGCATTCTCGTGGGAAGTTTCAGTTTTGATGTTCATGATGTTGAAGTAAAAAATAGATTTAGAAAACTCCTAATGAAAGTATTGTATCTCCGGATGAAGAGTAGTTGAGCCTCCTCTTGCTTGCTTATACAGACATGTTGGCAGCTTTGAAGTATGTTTTATTCCTAAAAGGTTATTGTATCTATTGCAAATGGTAATCAGCAAAGGACATTGATCAGCCTCTCTCTTAAACCAAATGGATGCATTTGTACTCCTTCCTGCCTTTACAATTGCCTTCTAAAAGAGTATTGTTCATTGAAGATTTGTTAGATTTGAATTTTGATTTGTGGTAGTTTTAAACAGAATATAATGTTGTTTGGAATACATTTTCATTTCATGTAAAGAACAAAAGGGTGCATAATAGAAGAATATTTCTCAGAGTTTTAGTTGCAAATATTTGGTTATAAAGGAATACTTGAAAAAAGCTACCTTATGGAATGGAGGTTTATTTAAATACATCTGAATGGTATAAATAATTTTCACGCTTAAAATAATATACTAAAACCAGAACAAAGCAAGCCACAAAACATAATTGAGGAAAAATAAAAAGTAAAATTACAAGCTCATGCCCTTGAATCCACTTTATTGCTGTATCTGTACATGTTGGAATCTCATACAGCTGCATCCCATGATGTCTCTGACGCATCTCTGACAGTTCTACCACAGAACCTGCTGCATGGTACGGAGATAATAGTGAAGACAAGACTGGAAGAGAGGACAGATGGGGTAGCAGGTGCACTTTCTCTCCCTGATAATGTTGTACAGATTGGGCAAAATGTTAACAACTTTTCTGTGTTGCTTTTTATGTGTGAAGATAGGAATTGTACCAGCAATAGTTGTCCTTTCAGGACATTAGTAATGTTGCTGTGGTAGGTAGGAGTCAGATTTAATATATAAGCTTAAGTCCTTCATATACCTAATTCTTCATGCTTGCTTTTGTAAAAGAGGAGTCATGAGTCTTTTTTAAAGAGTTCTTGAAAGCATACCTCTTGTTCTATTTATACTTGTGTAACAAGGATTATTCTGGGCCTAAAGAGTTTAGGAAGTCATTTAAGAATTACTTCCTTTCCTCCCCTTAAAAATTTCCCTTCCTTCCTCTTGAAATCAGGTCATAGATTTGGAATAAAAAGCTTCACCATCAGACTCTACTTTGAGATCCTGTGAAATACTGTTACAGTATGCAGTAACTAGGAACAATACTAAAGCATTACTATCTGCTTCTGAAGTTCATGATTATTCTGTAAATATTTCCTTAGCTAGCTGTGTAAGATAAATAAATGCAGCTTTTCTTTTGAGCTTTTAAAAGCCTCCCACTTCGATTTAACAGACTAATTTCTGTTGGTATGTAATATTTGTGCTTTGAGTGGAAAGGAACCTTTAGTGTAAAAGCAATAATGACAGTACAAATAATAAAGTGTTATACAGATAATAGGTACAACGAACATCGGAATGGCATTTTCCCGTCCACTAGAGACCACGTGCTTATCTTTCTTAACCTAACTTTCTGTGAATCCAGTGGCTGAAGGCCTCAACATAGAACCATCTATTAGGAAAAGTCATCCTCAGTGAGAATAACTGTCAATTCTAGATGAGGATTGTCTGAAGTGTCCAATCATATCCTTCATTGGTTTGTAAATCCAAAGTAATCAAAAGGAAGGTAGAAGAAAGCAAAACCATTTTCTGTTTCTGACACTGAACTTTCCTCTGAAGCAGTACAGTTTTTTCGCTTGTGGAACTGTAATTCATCACTAGACAAACCATAGATGTCCTTCCACTTGACAGTTCCTTTTTGTGTCTTGACAGTTTAAAAGCTTGCCTTACAGTATGAATTGTTGGGAGTTTATTTGATGTTTTGTCTGGATCAGCTGTTTTGGTTCCAAAAGTACACAAGTAATGTTCTCATGTTATCTGGTTAATTAGAGAAGATAAAAAGTAATGGACAAAAGAGGAGTCAATTTGACAGTGTCAGTTACTTTTCAATCTTTAGTGCTTCCGGAACAATAATTTTTTTTCTTGTAGAGGATGGTTATTTTTTGGTATTCTGAAAATATCTTCCCTCCTTCCATGTCTGTTGTGATATAGAAACTGCATGAGTGTCCCCAAATAAGGTATTTCCTTTTGTATACTGCAGTTGACTTGATCAGGAAGAAGAATCTGATGCCAAATTGAATGCTCTAGTAAAATGTAGTAGTGAACTGTAGACCAGTTTATTGAAAATTAGCTCATTTAGAAATCAGAGCAGTATTTTCCTAATTCAGAAAGGTCTAGAAATACTTATGTCATCTTGCATCAGTATGTTAACTATATAATATCTGAGGTGTTAAATCAAGAAATTTTTACCTCCTTTGCCTGCAGTGGAAGTGCTTTGGGATCAAGTATTTCAGACAGATAATTTAGGCTGTTATTGGTGTAATTCTTCTGTTGAGTTTAAGAACGTAGGAACGATGTTAGGAGTATGTTTTTGCAGAAGGATTTGGGGCAAAACATTACAGAATACAACACTGAAACTCTGACTTGTTGCAATTATTTGGCCAATAAGTTAAATCTTTAAGTGAGGTGTCATCTGATGAAACCAGGCGAAAATATAAGCAACATCTGCTGAGTCACCACGTGCTGCAAAAGTGAGTCTTAGCCGTCTTACCTGTTAGAATGTAGATGTTCAACCATATGTCTGTTTCCCTTATTATTTAAGAGTAACCAGAGATAGATTCTGTGTTTTGGAGTTATATTAAGTCCTATCTTATAGCGGCCCTACAGGTTGAAACAAGCAGATGGATGTGAAGTTCTGGTGAACAGTGTAGACCATAGAAAATTAGTTAAAGGTGAACAGGATGTGAAAAGCTTATACTTAAAAATAGTATGATGTTTTGTGAAGTATCCTGTTTTCTGAAAGCAAAAAATTCAACAGTGTAATTATATTTGTTAGATGCCCATAAGAAGCCTGCAGGTTAGCAGTAAAGCACAGTGATTACATTAATCAGTAGGCTCTTGTGGAAGTGAGAGGTTTGATGGTATACATACATATAACGAACCATACTTTGGATGAAGTAAAACACTTTTTGAGTAGATCAGCCTGAAGAAGATGAAAAGTAATTGTATAATTTTACAAACATAGATTTGCAAAAAAGGATGCTATTCTTTTCCTATTAAATTACCAAGGAATAGACTGAAATATAAAAAGGCTTGTATATTAGAAAAGGTGGAGTCTCTAGCATGAAAAAAGGATAATTTCTATAGCTATAGTTGGATGGAGTGTGGTTTACTGGATTTCTCAGAAGCAGACATTAACTTTTTGGTAACTTCAATGTAAGGCAATAAAATGTATTTTTTGTATAAAAATTGGTGCATTTGGTGCATGTTAAAGAATGTTTTTATCACTTAACAGGGAGAAATGTTTTCTCCCCCAACTGCCATTTGAAATGCCTGAGGAGTGGGAAGATGAGGATAAGCAAATAGTGTGTTCTCAGACAGGATTCACACCTCCTCAATCCCCAAAGTACTTTCTTAAGAAATGTGCTATCTGTTCCTTCTGTATTTTAACATCTGACGAGTGATGATCTGTTATTTTAGTAAGCTATAAATATGCTGTGCCATTGGATAACAAGGTTGTACAAACATGCTGAGAGAACTGTAGTAATCATAATAGTGATGAATTCTTGCCTTTGCCTGAAGAATTAAAAATTTTCTAGCCAACCTGCCATGTCTTTTTTAAAATAACTATAACATGTTGCAGAGACAGTGAATTTAGATGTTTTAGTGACCCAGTGATCTGTAGCAAGGCATTAGGGAGTGTATTAACAGATAATGGAAAGAATACTATGATTGAAATCTAGAATTATAATAGTAGATGTATAGCTTCATGATTTATAATCCCGTGGAATTAGAAACATATAGAAGTAACCCTCTTAAATTGAAAGAGAATTTTTGCACAGTTCTTTGCAGGTTTTTGTTTTTTGGTGTTTGTTTGCTTGGTTATGTTTTTATTTTGTTTTGCTATTTTGGTTGTGTTGGTTCTTGGGAGGGTGTCGGGGGGTTTTGTTGGGTTGTTTTTGGATTCTTTATATATACTGGGGATTTCTAGAACATGATGTTGGAACAAAGTAGAACAGGGTAAGCTGACAGCTGATCTTTCAAGAATGGACTGCTCATGGTATTTCTATTTTTTTTCTACAAATTGGCAGTTAGTTGTTGAGGAAAAAAACTCAGAGCCAGAAAATGCTTTTTCTTGAGGTAAGAATATAATGGTTTTGACAGTAACTTTTCTGTCTATGAAAGTAATAGTCTTCAGTTCCTGTGTTGAGAAGCCAGGAGCTGTGCATTGATGCTTTTGTCAGGTTGCCTGGGCTCCTAGCTCGCAGTAATCTTCTGTATGTTTGAAGCCAGCTACCAAGTGTCCTTTCTCTCAAATTAAACACCTGCATTCTTTCCATCTTGTTCTCTAGAACTTTTCCACTGCTCTTTTTTTCATCATTTAGCTCCTTAATTGAATTTGTTGATCAGAGCAAAGTCCGCAGGATTCTATGTGGTAATTTTTGACCGCATCATAGTAAAAAGTGGTTAAATATTTGTCATGCATAGTTTTTCAACTAGTTGTGCATTCACTACGGGGGAAAAAAAAACCCCAAAGACAGAAAGCATTAAATTTGTAATTAATCTTAATAATGGTCCTAGTTTAAATATATGAGGAAGGCAGAAAAATCAGTCATAAAGTTTGTGCTTACAGTGTATGAGGAAAAGGATAGGATTCTTTAGAGGTCAAAATTGGCTTCTACCAATAGAATTATCTCCTGCACCAACAGAAATGACTGACTTCTAAATGACACAACTTTGCGTGGGAATAAAAGTAATGTCCTAAATAAATATGAAATCAAGCCAGAGGGGAAGCACTATTGAGATGATGTTTGTGATTAGCAAGATATTTGGCAGTTTTCTTTCAAGTTTTTAATACGCTTCCTTTGTTAAATAATATAATGGTGGTACCTAGGCTAGCTAAGTTACTGTAAAGAGTAAATGCAGGTTTGAATTTGAAAGCTGTAAATCACAAATGTGATCAGTGATGAAAGAATTAGGAAAGGGCTGCTGGTATAATCTCATAGAAACTGCCAGAAATTCAAGAATTTTTGGAACAGTGATCGCATACTAAATAACGTTATTTTCATAGGCTTGAATCTAGCTGCCCCCCGAATTATCATACTTGCTGATAGCAAGATTGTTTGCTAGCCTCCATTGGCTCACAGAAGCAGAATCTCCTTCTGATTTTTATCAAGGCTTTTATTTGACAAAAATATCAACATTCACATCAAAATTGGAAAAAATGGACGTAGATAACGTTAAAAACCTCATCAATATTATAGTTACATTATAGCAAAACCAAACCAAAGTAAATTCACAGGGCAAGTAAAGATAATATGAACTCTAAAACAGCACGAAAGCTCATTGTTTTTCTCTGTATCTCATTTGATCATGGACACAAGCTATATTATGCTTCATAGACTCAGATGGTAAGATTTGAGTTTTACTGATATAAAAATGCATTTTGAGAGCTTTAAAATTTTTTTTTCTGTCTTTAGACCACTGGCCTGCATGAATTAAATACCTGATGATGTATAACTGTCTGGGCAGCAGCAGTAGCTTAGCAACACCAGCTAGTGCTGATGCCAAAGAACAGTGTTGGCTTTCATAATTTTAAAATGCCAGGTGGTCCTTTAATAGTCTTTCTATATTTACAGATTAGTTAATAATTTTATTTTAATTTGTAGACCTAGGTTAGATTTCACTACCAAGTTGTTTGATAAAGAATTTTGAAAGCTCAGAAATCTTTAATTGTGGGCATTGATATAATAAGATTTAGGGAAGGGTCTGTAAATCCCAAGGTGAATACTAGTGATACTTTGAGATGGAGGGTACAAAGAAACCTTCCTTGCATCCTATTCACTGTGAGTGCAAAACCAAAGCTGCTTAAATATACTGAAGCCATGGCAAACTGCATTCTGTTGAGAATGGTGATGTTTCCTTAGTAAATGTGAATTCCTGATAAATGCATGTGCATTTTTAAAATATATAATTTTGAAAAGAAATGAGTACTACAAATATAGACAAACATTGTGCGTACATATGTGTGTATACACATACTAAATTAAAACACGAAGAATGTATTTTTGTGACAGAAACTTACAGAAATGTGTACTTGGAATGTGTCTCAACAGCTCATCTACTCTTAACTTTCACTGTGACTTCCATATATAAACAGCATTTCTAGTTGAGTGTTTGTTTAGCTTTTCCTAAATTTATGTAAAAAAAAAGACTTTGTAACCTGTTACCTAACCTCTTCAATACTTCACTATTTCTGTGCTAGTATGATTCTCATACATTAACTGTATATATCCTAATATGTAGTATAAATCTTTGCTGCAAGTTAAGCCTCTGATTTTTTTTAAATCTTTTTTTGACTCATATTCAGTAGACACAAAGGCAAATGAAACTTTTTTTTGTTATTTTTTAACTTACAAGACAACTTTCAGTGTTCTTTAGCCTGGGTAAACAAAACTAGGTCTTTCTAACTTCATTTATAAATAATTTCTAAATCTCTTGGCAACTTTATTTCTGACCTGGATTCTTTACAGTAGCTGGGCATATTTAATGAAATATGATGCCCAAGCGGGGCAGAGTATTCTCGCTGGAAATCAGTGCCTATCGCAGCAGAATGTATACTGTTCAGTTTGTACATATGATACTCCTGATAATTTGTTCCTGGATGCTGTATGTTAATATTCTTCTATCAATTTTTATTTATATTTTGATTCTTGGTTAAACTAATCCTTCAGTCCTTTTCTGCAATTTTCCCATTACTCTGCCCTTACATACTGAAGTATTCCCTTCTTTTTCTTGTGTATGTTACTTTTCAGCAGTGCTAGAACTTCCTCATTTGCAAATATCTTTTAATTTCCTGTTTGTAAGACTTGCTTTTAATTTATCAAGGTTCTTAAGCCTTTCTACCAGCATGTCTCCCAACTTCAGGTCATGCCTGAACAGTTATCTTGGTGTGGCTCCACAGGAGTATATTGGTTTGGATGTGCACTTTCAAAATGAATTATGCGATTGTTTCTGCACTGTGCTTTGGTTCACCTTGTGGAGCTCCCTGAGCATGCAAACTGGATTCCTTTTGGTTAACAGTAAACTAGGAAGTATGCTCCAGCAGCCTTTCAAATGTGGTCTAGCTGCAAATGGGCATTTAATCCATGGGCTTGGACTAGAGCTAGCACTATGCGTGTTCTACATTCAGCTGGGACAGAGTTAATTTACAAACACAAAACCAAGAAAAACCCCCCAGTAACAACAAATCTTCCACCTTACCACAAAAATACAAACCAGACAAAAAAACCCAAACCTCACCAAACAAACAGTACTCGCTTGAAATGTGGATGGTGTGTATGTCAGCTTCTCAACAGCATCTGTTCACTTTGCAGCTCTGTTCCTGTTGGCCTAGACTACTTGTCACTGTAGACACTGTTCCTATGATGTTTTTGTAAGCTATGCTTAATCCCTATACTAATCTCACATAACAGTTTTTTTATGTGGTATAAATCATAGGTAGTAGCCAGTGATTCAGATGTTTGTGCCACTCTGCAGTGTTTCATGTGTTTCTATGGGCCATTCTCAGTTAAAGAACTCAATCTCAGTACTTTTCTGTATAGTGATGTGCATTTCTACCCTGGAATTATTAATAGTGTTAAATATCTGGTCATAATAACTACAGAGTTTTGAAAAAGCCAAAAAGGTATTTTTATGGAAAAGGTTAGAGAGTTTTTCATGGAAGAAGCTTTCCTGTTAGCTAATGGACTAGTATTTTCACTTTATGTTGCTAGAACAAGCCTTTCATGTACATCTTTAGTTTTAGCCAGATTTGTCTTTCTAGTTTAGTCCCTACATGATCCTCTTGCTACCCTCTAATTTAAGTGTCTCTATTTTATTAGAGCTGCCGTTGGCAGTAGGTGTAACAGCTGTCATTGAAATGACTTTCGTAACAATATGTCTGATATTTCGTATTTATAAATCTGCCAGTTATGAATACTTGTATGTGTTTTCTGGTTCCATCTTCTGTTATTGTTCTTTTGAAGAATTACTGTATGAATACTTGTAGAAAATTACTTTCTCTTGTGTTTATATAACACTTCTAATAGCTTTATAAATTGGAAGCTGGTGCTGTGCAACTAAAGTAAATTTCTGCTATAGGTTGAGTTAAACATGACTTTGAGTATTTAATAATTTTCCCATCAAAAGTCTTCTGTTTTGATGTCAGAGGTATCTGGTGTGCGATAGAGAACAAATTACAGCCTTTTGCTGAAGGGTAAGCAGTATTATAAATTCATATATGTATATAGTTTGTCATTTCCAGGATACAGAAAAATTGAGATTTTCAGAGTAGTTCAGGGGTATTAATTATGTGATTTCCTTTCAATGTTGAATCTTATTTTCTTTATCTGCTATGAAGATCCCAGACTAGGACTGTATTCTATCTAATATCAAGGTTTTATAAGTTAATGATTTGGGTGTGTTTTTCCTCTGGGAATGGATTTTATGGCTTTAAAATTACAAGCCATGCAGCAATGATACAGCAGCATACAGAAAAACAGTTTCCTTGCCTCCCTGAAGGATGACTAAATGCATGGTAATAACCATATTTTTAGTTTCCAAATATTGTCAGCGAGTTCTAGGAAAGCACTAAGTGTGATGTCATGTGCAGACCAGCTCATTAAAATACTCAGTATGAGGGCTTAGCTAGAGTTCAGGCTTTCTTTACAATTAAAAGTACTTCCTGCATACTACAAAGAAGGAAGAGTGAGCAATCAGGAAGGGATATTACTGAGAGATTTTATATTTGGGGAACAAAATCATGCAAGTGACTTTTCTGCTGTGTGGGAAAAGCTAGAAGTATCAATGACAGTGATATAGAAAGATCAAATCCTGGAGTGTTTTCCATTATTATTTGTGCGACTTCTAATGTTTGCATCCTTAGTCTCAAGGATATCTATGTGAAAGCTGATTTTGCCAATTAAATGGAAAAAATACAGCACAATGTTGTTAGCTTGTAAGCCTTTTGTAAGAGATAATGTTTGGTAAAAGAGAGTTCTTTTAGACTTGTAGCAATATATTACTACTATTTCTGCTGGGTTTGGTTTTTTGATGTGTGCATTTTTAAATGTTTGTGATTTGAGAAAGCTGCTCTTGCTGACCACCTCTCTTGGAGATTTTGGGGTAGATAAAGACTGGATTTCTTTGGCTTGCCCAAATTGAAAATCAGTTTAAGTGAGCTTTTCAAACCAGATTAGAGTAATTTAGTTCTGTTACTTCTTACAGGATTTGTTATTGAAGAATGTGGCTAGCTGCTTTTCTTTTGAGTATTTGTAAGCCAAGATCATTAAATTTTGTTTCCCTGGCCAATAATTGGTAAATAGGAAGTTTACTACCAATTTCAAAATCTTACATATGTCAAAACAACAGTGCAGCAGGTACTGTGGAATGGGTGTGATAGCTGCATTGTCAGAGTTTTTCATCTTAAAGATTGATCTTTATTAGTTATTTTGAGTATTTGTAACCTTTCTGTCAGGAGGGAAGACAATAATTTCAATAAAGATGAGAATAAATGTGATGTGGGAACATGGGATTAAGTGAGGATGGAGTTCTGTTGCTCAGGTGGTATCAGATACTGGCTTTTAACTCTCTTACATTTCAGGAACACATTCTTAATAAATTAATGACTCATTGCATGAGTTTGCTATCAGTGGGATAGCAAGAAATCGTGGATTCTGGAGCACAATGTATATCACATACTGAAACGTGGGCTTGATTTGGCACCATGTGCCATCAGAATAATCTTTTTGGCAGAAGGTGTCACTTTTAAGAACACATCTCTGTTTGGTGCCCATGCCCTGTTCAGAATGGTGCAGCACCTTGTGAGTGGGCTTAGTGTTTTTTTAACAGATGGAGTTGAATATTGTGATGCCAAATCAGCTTAAGGGTAGCAGATCACAGAAACTAAAGGTTCTGGAGTTCCAGTTCCTTTCTTCAGATTAGTATTTTATTACTTTCACTTGGGGATCCTTTTAATATACCATCGTTAATGTTATATTCTGAGTTTTATTAAATGCTTTACAAACTTTATATTTTTTCATCTTGTGCCAGTGTAATGACTTCTGGATAGAATTTAGCAGCCATTTGTTAACTCCTTGAAGTACTGTGTGAGGCCATTGAAATAGGCAGGTAAAACACCATGTTTGCTTAAAGTCAAGTGAAATTGAAGGCCCTTTTCCATAGGGGAGCTTGGCTCTCCCCTATGAGAGCTTTGTTCCTGTTGGTTAGTGTGCTAGGGCTATCACCCAAACTTACTAAAAGTATGACAGAGTTTTTACAGTTGTATGCCATTTTGCTTTTTAATTTAGATTTAAGCTGAAACCAGTGTTCTGAAGAACATATTCCCCGTTTCTGTTTAGCTCCAGTAACATCTCCGATTCTTATCGTAGCTGATATTTAAATATCTTGTGGCTGTTGTTGGATTTATAATTTGATTGGATATTTAGCTGTTTTCAATGCGTCTACAATTTCTGATTTCAGTTGTAGAAAGTAAGATTTTTACAAACCAAGGTCACCCTAGTTAAAATTGAAATGAAAAGATAAAGTGAAAAGTCATAATTGAGAGTGTTTTTACATAATTTTGAAGTGACTTAAGCAACAGATTTGCACTCTTGAAGAATTCTGATGTAATATGTATTCTTTGTGATACTTGCATCAGTATTATTTTGAAATTAAATTTTTTTAGCTTGTACTTTTCCTGTAAGTTTGTAAAACCTTTGAGGTCATCACAGCAGGAATAGCTGTTTTTTTCCCCTGACACAGTGTCCTGCTTTAAATGCAATTATTTTGTCTTATTTTTATGAACCGATATTTTGATCATACCTGAACAAGAAACTGTTTTTCAATCAGTGTTTGGTTGTTGCAAGAATAGCATTTGATGCTGTTGGATATAGAGGAAAATCACTGTATAGATTTGCACATGATATACCAGGACTGACTGTGTTTGTATGCATGTAGATGTATTATAATTGAATGCTAATGATAGCAATTTTTACCTTAAATTGCAGAGTCTGTTTCAGTATTTTTATGGTTTTAAAAGAACAATTAATATCATTAAATCAAGGGCTGCAGTTCATACATGAACTGTATGTTGTAAAAATGAAAACTGGTATTGCAAGAATTAAAAGCTCTCTGAATCTGAATGCTAAACTTTACTAGGGAGTTAAAAGCAAAAGGGAGGATTGCCACAGAAGTGGAGGTTATTGTAGGAGCTATGTTAGGCATCGAAGGCCAGTCAAGAAGGCTGAATTGGTTGTTCCTGGCTAAGAGAGATCTCTTGAGCATGGCAAGGTTCAGGTAGCAAATGAGAGGATTAATGTTTCATTTCTGACTTAATGTTTGAAATGTTCACGTTCTTTTCAGAGTCCATTTCAACACAGAAACTTGTTACCATCTATACCTTGCAGAAGGAGTCATAAAACTTTTTCTAGTTGATTATTTGTAATATTAGTTCTTTTAAACAGTTTTGTTAAGATATATTGGAGAGTAAGGTATTTGAGCCTCTAGCATGTTTGAATGAGAAATTTTTTAACAAACAGCCCTAAGAAGCCTGGAAGGTAAAGCTGTTTAACACGACCCTTCCCTTGGTCAAACAAAAATAAAACATGTTATGGACAAAGCAGGAACATACCATTTTAAGCTTCCTTCTAAGTAAATTTAAAAACTCTTCTAGTAGTTGTTTTTTTTGTGGAATGTATTGTAGGTGTGTTGAAGTATTAGTGTAAGATCCACCAGCTATTGATCTAGTAATCCAAGCCTATCATCTTTAAAAGCATAAGCAAGAACATTGTGGAAAAAGCCCAGAGATATTTTTGAAGTAGTTAGGAAAAGTAAAGAGTCAGTCTTTTAGAACCTCGCTTAGACTGAAAGTCAAACAGTGATAGTCTCAAAGTCCTCCTGACTCAGCTGGCCCTGATGCATAGAGCCTGTGGAAGGCATCTGGGTTTTCTGTCTGATGAGCAGCTTTTGATTTTTCCAGCTGTCATAGAACTCTTCACCTAGTAGTCTTCTGTTTCCTGTTACCCATATCCCTACTTATTCCAACTTGTATCTCCTCATCTCAGCTGACACTCATTTAAATCTCTTGGACCTTCTTTATCTTTTCCCAGATTCTTCTAATAAGAGGATCATACTTCTAAACTCATCTGCTCCAGGCTACTGAACTGCTCTGCAGCTCTCTTTCCCACTTTTTCCTGTCACTTTTTCTGGACTGTTGTCAGTCGTCTTGGATGAAGCTTTTTCTGTGCTTGTCTATTACAAGTGTCTCATTGGGCACAGTAGCTGGCCAGCTCTGCCCTCCTGAGTGGATTTTTCTCCTTGGGAAAAAAAGGTAGGAGTAAAATAAACCAGCCCAAGATGCACAATCCATTTAGTAAAAAACTGCCTATTGGAAATTTGCCAGAAAGTACCACATAGCTGGGGAAAACCGATTAATAATTCCAGAAAAGTCGTAACGTCTGCAGCTTTTGCTTACTTTTCGATGTTGGATTTTTAAATTTCGAATACAATCAAGATGGAAAATTAAAATGCTGACTATGTAGCTATGTTAATTGTTCTGGCTGACTGAAAGCACCTGTGCTGGTGCCTGTGGTGAGAAGAGAGTGCTTTGGCATTTGTCTGTGAGCAGAAGGAGCTATTCTGCTGCATTACTAATGTATTAGCAATGAATGAATCAGAAAACTAAAAAGCTCTCTTCCTGAGCTGAGATTTTGTCCATTGCAAATAATGCGAAAATGGTGACACTTTCAAAATTTGAGTTTAAAATGAGGTAGTCATGTTAATGTTCTTTGAGAGGTTGTAACTAAATTTCTGGGATTACTTTAAAAAACAAAAAACCTCCTATGAAGCAAGATAAGGTTCTGTAGGCCACTGATGTCATCTCCATCCTGAAGTCTTGAACATTAAAACCCAGCTTGTAATGGGCCTTCAGGACTGAGGGGGGCAGGATACAAATGGTTGTTAGTGGTTTAAGAACTATTGGCTACATTTCAGGGGGATCTTGGAAATCGGTATTCTTACAATTTCATTTTCAGGGGTGATATTCTCTGAGTCTTACAAATATCACGGGCCGATTGCATATTCCACTTGAAGGACAATATGCTGGACGTCAATCTGAGTTAAGACATAGTGTTAAGAAATGCTTGAAGGTTTTCTTGACGAAACTAGGCCGTTCTTAGCATAAGTATGAATCAGCAATAACTGTGAGCTTTTGTGAAATGTTTTAGTTTAATTAACTACAAACAGAGACCTACCCCTCTGCAGAGGTGTGATATATATCAAGACAGTTGCCTTTAGGCACTTATGCCTCACTATCTAGGAAACCACCCAATAGAGCGCTAAAGCTATGTAACGGACTGCTTGCTTATCAGGGATTGACCACAATGGATGAGAAGGTTGATAAAATTGCTATATTAGTTCCACTAACAAAATAAAGATGCTTTGGCTTACGGTCCGTCTGTGAGTCGACTCCTTTGAATCAAATCCTGAATTTATTTCATCGTCTGGGTGCTACTTTTGGCTGGTGTGTGATTTTATTTATCCTTCTTGTAACAAATTCTGTCGGCCTGTCTTAAACTTTAGGAATGAAGGGATATGAATAATAATTACGGATTTGATTTGTATGGGATTGCTGTTCAGTGAAAGAATCCTGTGATTCATAGCCACACCTCCTCCTGTAAATAGACTCCGCCTGGTTGTTAAAATAGTATGTGCTCATGAAAAATAAATTTCCACAGAGCTGTGAGCTTGGAATCGTTTACTAAATTATGTAGTTGCAGGTTAATGATTTCTTTTCTTGAGTATTAAATATAGGACAAGCAAATGTAAAGAACAAGTATCAGTAAACATGAAACATGATATATTTTTTTCTGTGTACAACACTAGGTTTAGTTTCTGTGAAGGAGTAGGAATAAAACTGATATGTTGTAGAACTTGTAACTTTGTCTTTATGTCTTTATTTTAGATTACTCAGTGAAAATAATGTATAGTACGTAGAGAAACTATGGGAGTTTAACATCCTAAGATGGGCTATCAATTTTCAAATGTGCTTACTTTAAAAAAAAATCTTTTGTTTTGGTTGGGTTTCAAGAACCAATGTTAGACTATCCTAATAATTGTAATTTCAATAAAGATAGGCAGAAGTTTAATTTCAGTTGTTTTTTTTTTAAATTGAAATGATATTTATTTGAGCACCTCCAAGCAATGGCAAAAATTCTTACTCCCTAAAGTTCTGATTCTATATTCAGAGGAATGATTAAATCATGAATTAGATTCACAGAGAACAAAATAAAAGGATTCGCTGAGACTGAGGCAGCATAAATCAGTGTATCTTCTACAGTTCAGACAGATTGTATTTCTAGTATTATGTTAGGAAAACTAAAGCAAGTAAAGCAAATTTGTTTGGTAGAACACACCAAACTTTACTGGTTTAGAACTCCTAACCGTAATGCAGCTTCATTGATTGCAGTGTCAGTGATTTCATTGGAAATTTCTGCATTAGTACTGCATTTATTGCCAAAAGTTTACTGGTTATGCCTGGAAGATCCTACATACTAATAGTAGTTCTTCCTTGAGCCAAAGCATATCATTATTGTTATTGTTTGAAATTCAGCTGTTTCTTCAAAAAGGGCATATTTAGTGTATGAGTAGGTACTAATATGTTTTAAGATTTTTGAGACTGTGCTTGAGATTTGCTATCAGACTGTGATTTGAGTATCAACACATGCATTTATTGTTCTGAAAAATGCCTTCAGTCTCACGAATCTTGGCATGTGACTTAGGCAGATTGTATCTAGATGTTTTGAATACCTCTTCACAGACTATCCTAGGATTTAAGAATTTTTCTGCCTATGTACAGTAATAAATTCAAAGTAAACATCCTAAAAGTATCTTATTTGTTGCAGGTTTTGACTTGTGTTAGAGGAGAGTGATGCTACTAAGTTTATATTGCACTTATAGTATATTTTGTAATTAATCCAGCATCTGTCAGTTGTGTGAGAGACTCTGTGGAAATAATTGTATCCAGACTAGTTCAGACATTTAACAGATACTTCAGAGCTGTATGCTTTTTTACCTTTTGATACTATGCAATTAATTTGTCATGGAGTTATTACATAAAAATATTTGCTAAGTTAATTTCTTCTGTATAAAAGAATGCAGAATGTAATGGAAGCATAATAGAGCTGTTGCATAATACATAGGTAATACTACTTTCAGAATTGGGGATGTAGAACTTTAAGCCATGTTTGAATAGTAATTGTGCTTTGATTTCTATTCGTTCATTTTTGTTATGGTGCTTACCATTTTCACCTTCTGTGCTGCCTAAAGCATAATCAAAGGCTACCAGTTTTCTTTGAAAAAGTCAGTTTCAGTGACCTCGTTCACCACTAGCTCATTCTTTTTTTTCAAGCTTTACTACTGAAGAAACAACTCTTAATTTTCAGGAATACTAAGCAGCTGTTTATCTCAGGGGTAAAACAATGATGGAAACAAACTCACATTGGATTCAGTGACAAGTATTTTATGATACTGATTTCTGTTACTTTATGTGGACTTCTTGAACAGTTTAATGGATTGCAACGAAGTGTGAATAGATATGCTAATGTGTTTTTTTCAGTTGTCTGAGAACCCGATTGTGTACACTCATTTTTGTTCTCACTTCTTTTGTTTTCTTTAGGTTTAAAATGCCTTGCTTGTGATGTTTGAAAATTCTTTTTAAAAAGGTGAATCAAAGTTTCATCTAAGGGTCTGTGAATGCAGTAAGGTTAACTCAGTGCTGACAGGGAGCCAGTGCAGTTTTATTGTTGTCTGTAGGAATTTTTTTTTTGGGGGGGGGAAATGGTTGTTGTTATACTTGGTCCAGAGAATTTAACTGTAAAGTGGTATGCAGGTTAATTGCAATAAATAAGAGATTTAAGCACTGAAGTTGGTAGCTATAGAACAGTGTAGCAGAACAAATTTTTATTAATTATGCTTGCTTTCAAAAAGAACTTACTTTTTTTTGCAGAAAAGAGTTTTGTCCTATTCTCAGATGCTTCTCTAAGATGTTAAACCCCATAGTTGTCTACTCATGTTGTGAGTTCTGTAGTTCTAAAATTATTTAAAGGCAAAGTTAATTTTTTTTTCTACCTGTCATACTGAAAAGTATTTATATCATTATTTTCTTTCAGTATCTGTTTCCAAATTTGCAGGTTTTTTTCTTATGCTCAGAGCTATTCAGATGTCCTGTTCTTAAACTATAATAATTTTAAAAGTGCAAAACATTTCTCATAAAGCTTTCAACTGAAGGAAATTAAGCTTTGTGCAGCCTTTACACAAATAACACCAATAAACCTTTTAAGTTGGATTTTGGTATTATTCAACATGTCATTATAGGCTATCTGGTTCCCATCCAGTGTGCCAATGTGAGTTTACATGTGCTTTAAAGTTCTCAGTCGCTGGCTACCCTCCATAGAGGAAGCCCTGACTGGGAGATCTCAGCAAGCATAAAATGTCAACTCTGCCACTTAATTGTCTAAATTGGAGTGAACATCACCAGCATTCAGTGTATGGGGCATTATTCAACTCATGAGTTTTTAGTTTAATTGGATTTTCAAGTAGTCCTGTCAATATAAACATTCATCTGGGAATACTCCAAAAGAACTGTTGTTTTGTGCTTTCAATTAATAATCTTATGCATGCAACCTTGAAAGTTTGTTGTCTAATTAATTTCTATTTTTTAACAGAAATTCTTTTGAATTATTTGTCTTAAAGTTATGGTACTGCAGAGCTGAAGTGATTCATACAAGTCAAATTGTAGCTTAGATTTACCATGATTTGAACTTTATTCGCTTTACTGAATATGTTTTGGTTAGGAAGATAGCGCTGTGTATTTGATGTATGTGTTTTCAGAATGATTAAATTCTGCTGCTGTTTTCCAAACTTGAAGTCTAGGCAGCAGATTCTATACCAGATTCTATACCAGATTGTACATCTCCAAAGTCTTGAGTCAATCACATAATCTTTGACAATTTGAATGTGATTCAATACAAAATTTACTAGTAATACTTTAACCAATTCACTAAAAACAGTGATTTTGGCTTTTCTGTAAACACATGACACTGTTAAGATACTGCAGAAAACTGAAAAATCAAGTCTTTCAGGTTATTTTTAAGATACACAGGTGCAATAATTAATTGTTCTGGTGAAATCAAAAGTAGTTTATTATCCTGTGCTAAAATATAGTGCCTGGGAAACTTCAGTAATTTTGATTTCTTGACCTAGACTTTTGAAATGGTGATGTTAGCTGTTGAACAGAACCTTAAACTTCCATCCTGTAGGTGATTGCACTTTTGGCTGGTGATAACATTAGCATGAATTCCTTCCCTACATTTGGAGATACTGTTTAACAATGTTTGCAGAGAATGTTAAGATCTTCCTAGAAAAGATCATAGGGTGTAATATATGCTAGTTCTACCCACTTGTGTGTGAGACAGTACTGGGACTATGAAAATGCCACTTTTCTACGGTGTGCAGCAGTGCAGCCAGCAATGTTTGAGATGCGTTAAACCATTAAACTTTGAGTTTTAATATCACGTGTTTCTGTGAGAATCTGATACAGAAAGAGGTAGAGATTTGTATTTGTTAATTTCTTGATTCCACTGTGTCTAGGTTTAGATCCAGTCCGCCTACAAACAGATGCTCTCTGTTAACCCCTCTTTCTTCTGCCCCAATTAGAGGAAGAGAAAGAGGATAAGGGAGAGGAGGGGAACGAGAGAGAGATTCTGGATTGGAAAAGAAAACTAAAACAGCTTTAATGAGATAATGATAATAAAGAGGAATATATACAAAATGAGTATCAAACCCAGCCTCCCCCTGATGGCAGTTACGTCACCATCACCACTGAGGCCGTAGAGCAGGCACTGGCAAAGTCCCAGACTGGGCTCAGCAGCTGACAGGAGCTGGGTTCAGGGACACATGAATCGAAGACAGGACTGAGAAGCGAAGGCTGAAGGGAAGGGTAGTGTCCACCGAAGGCAAAAGGAAGGCCCAAGGATCCTGAAGGGAAGAGGAGGGAGCCTAAGCTCAGGATCGAGACACTCGTGATCCCTCAGCTTTATCCTGAATATGATGTAAATGGGCTGGAATACCTCGTTGTTCAGTTCGGGGTCACCTGTCCTGGCCACTCCTCCCCGCAGGTGCAGCCTTTCACTTTCTGCACCCCCTGATGTGGTACACAAGATCTAGCAGTGACCTTGGTCTGCGCACACTAGTCCTTGGTGGGAACTCTAAATATCAAACATCACTGCTAGAAGCAGACACTGTCTGTGAAAACGTGCTGTGTGCTTCAGAAAGTGCAGTCAGTTAGCAGAGACTCAGATGGAAAGTAAAATCACTGAACAGAACTGGTTTGGTTCTAACTCAAACCAAGACACACTGCTAAAAAAGGTGGCTGGCCCACTGTGCTGAGCCTCTGCATTGCATACACCTTTTTAGTGAGATGTAGATAGTGCATTTTTTGAGAGAAGATAAAATCTAAGGAATTGCGAAAATGTTTTATAAAAGCTTTTTAAAGTATTATATGTGCAAGGCAGTTTTGAAATACTGGAAAAAAGAGGAAAATGTAATAAATTTCAATATTTTTTTTTAAATCCAATTTTAATTAGGAAATAATAGGAATATGGGTTAGCTTTGGTGTGATATCAGAGTAGTATATTCTTCCTGTAAAGTGGGAAAAATAAAATTATTGTATTTTATATATTATAAAAATTAGATATATGTAATTTATATTTCTAGATCAGAAAACTTATAGTTCTGATTTTTTTCAGTACAAAATGATGGAATTTTGAGTTTTATTCAGTTTGAGTGTAGACTCTTGAGAACTAATATAGAAGAGAGATGGGAGTCAGTAACTGTAGACTATCTCAAGAACATAGTGAGTGAATTTGTTTTACGACAATAGTTGCTTCGTCTGAGATCTTTTTGGATACTATTTTTTGAAGCTGTTGTATGTCAGTGTTTAGTTGCTAGTAGACAGTTATAATGGCATAAAGCTCTTACTACTTCTAGCATTAATTGATACTTTAAAATTTGTCAGCAAAGAAATGAGGCTTGAAAGGGGTTTGAGACTGTATTCTTCTACTAATTTTTTTTGGCATGTAGCAATTAAAGATGGAAGACCAGAAGTTTTACTGGGAATCAGACTCTGGTTGAAACCCCATTTCTGAGTTGCTTAAACTGGAATGCTTGAATGTAGAAGTTTTAAAAAGCAGAGCACTGTTCAGTTATACTGGCATATACATACCTGCTGTTTTAGTGAAGGCACTTTTTGTTTCATGATGCCAGTTAAAAATACAGATGTATTTTTTCAAGCTGATTCATGTTGTGGAAGAAATGCAAAAGTATGGTTCAGATTGCTTACCATAAGATTTCCAAACAAGGTGTTGCAATCACTAGCAGGAATAGAGGGTGATAAGAAGAGGAATCAAGGTATGTTGTAAAGTCCATAAGGCTTATTTTGAAAAGATCTAAGTAATTCAGAGGTTAGTAAAGGCTACTGCCTTCCAAAATACACACGGGGATTGGTGCCAGTGTTAAATGAAGTTGTGATGTCAGTACAGTCAAATTTTTGATGTTTTTCTATATGCCATAATATTTTATAGGGCAAGAAGTAAGAGTTTGAATATCTGCAGTTCAGGTTCACTTGAAATACCTGATTCAGTGCTGCACACCTAGATATTAGATAGAGGTTAATCAAGAGGGAGATCAGAGGATGGTAAAAATGATGGTGGTTTCCAAAGTACTTTGTAATGGGTTTTTGAGATTCCATAGGTAATGTTTATATTTGTATAGTTATCATTCACAATACCAGTATAATTACCATGACTAGCAGGCGCTTTTTCGATGCTGTCAGCTTTTTCTGAGAGCATTAGAAAGCCAGTTGTCATTTTGGGATAACTTTAAGGAAAGATTTCTGAGTTTTCAGCTACAGCTGCTGAAGTGTGATGTGAACGTTTAGTGCTTTGATAATGCATTTCCAAAGTGTCACAAACTTCATTGATGAATATTGTACCTGACTCCTAAATCTCTTAGTAAGAATACTGCCTTCTAATGACAACAACAAATTTGCTCTACTGCTCTGCTCTGCACCACACTAATAGAATGGGAAGTTATTTGCTGACTATTCATTTAATTACTTATTTTTTTCCTAAAACACCTATGCAGAATTATTAATCTCCTATAAGCCTGAAAATATTAGGTTGCAGTGGATAATTTGTGTTTTTAAAACTGTAGGGAAAATGGAGTGCTGACCTTTTTCCTCACAGAATTTTATTTTTTTTCTTTTTCTGAGTAGTACTGGAACAAAAAGCTTGGTTATTTCCTTCTCTGCTATCACTATGTCACTAGTGTACAATGTCTACAATTGGAAGCTTAAGCTGAATGTTACTTTCAAGTTTACTATTTTTGTGCTAAATATTATCTGAAATAATTACTGTATTTCTCAAATAGTGTATGAATTAAGCTCCAGAATGCACTTAGAGAAGGGGGACAGTAGTGTAGGTTTTGTTTTGCTTGTTTTTTTCCCCTTTTCTGGGAAGGCAGAGAGAGGTTGCTGATAGTGTCTTCTATCCAAATGTAGTTTTCAGGGAGTGGGAGAGCTCTTTGATGATAATGATGACTAATTTAATAGTAATTGAGGGAACTTCCATGAACAATGGGAAATACGTGCAGTGGTTTGGCAGAGATGGATGTGGATTGATGATTTAGTTTCTGAACTGATGCTATTAAGAGTCACAGTGTCATCCAACTGAAACGTTCCCAAAATGATATTATTTGGCATTTACTAAGCTGATGCTTTTTTATCCTATTCTGAGCAGGACAAATAATCAGGGTGGGCCTGCAGCTATGTGCATCTCCGGAGTGGAGAAAAAGCAAGTACTTCTAAGCAATAGCCAAAATGTTGGTGTGTTACCAGCCCTGTTTTAGGCACGAATCAAAAGCACAGCACCATAGCTGCTCTGGGGAAAATTAACTCCATCTTCACCCAACCCAGTACATCCACTATTCATGTCGTGATTTTCTTTGACAATCTCCTCATCTAATTGCTGAAGCCTGGAGTAAAATCAATGTTCTGCCAATTGTTACAAATCTTTAAAAGCTTTCATACTGTGAAATGACAGAGTTCTCATTGTTGCTAAAGTTTCATACTCCATGTGTAGTTTGGTTTTAGGCAGAGCAGACAGAGCCTCAGTGATGAAGATATTTCATTTTTGCAAATGTACCATATAATGTTAACAGTCTTATACTGCTGTTTAATACCTTGTATGTTTTAAGTACAGAACATGTTGGTATCAGGAAATAGAACTTCAATGTGTTGCAATTATAAATAAAACTATTTTCAGATAGCTGTTTCTTTACATTGAAGAATTTGAAATCTTAGGTAAATTATGCAGCTTTTCTTTGACTGTTGTGTATTGGAACTCCATTCAAGTCTCAAAAATAGAATGTGTAATTCAAGGCTATAGAAGCTGTTTGAGTTAAAACAAACTGAAACCCAGCAAAGACAAAACCCTGGAATGTGTCATTGCATGTGGAAATTTTCAGCACTTCACAATTCCAAGCCTACTTCCTCATGCCTTATGGGACACAAAATTATTACAGTCTGTTCTTTGATATTCAAGTTGTGTTTGGATTTGTTGCCTTTCTTTTGGAGCGCTCTGTTACTTCTACATGCTTAGGCAGGTGTTTGACAGAATCACAGACTGGTAGAGGTTGGAAGGGACCTCTGGGGATCATATAGTCCCACACACCTGCTAAAGCAGGTTCACCTAGGGCAGGTTGCACGGGAATATGTCCAGATGGGTTTTGAGTTTCTCTCCAGAGAAAGAGACTCCACAACCTGGCTGGCCAGCCTTGGAGGCCCTGTCACCCATTTGGATTCATCAAGGTACACAATATATTATGGTTTAATAAGTAAATTTCTTTCTCTGCATTACATGAATTGTGGTATTTCTCTTAAAGTTGCCCTTGTGATGCAACAAATTAAGTTTTGAAAGTGAAGTCTTTTATTACGAACAAATTATTTTTTACTACATTGTCAGAACAATTTATGCTTTGCTCTTTCATGAAGGGTGGTGGGAATCCTCCCGTGCTCAGATAGTTACCTAGTAAACAGATAAGTTATAAGACACAGTGAG
>VYZX01012563.1:0-26709 GCA_013401335.1 Brachypteracias leptosomus
GCCATTGTCAACCCACCACCTACCATCTAAGAAGACAACCCGACTCCAAGAGGACCATGCAGGATCCAAGTGTGGTGCCACTTATCTCTTTCTTCATCTCTTTCTCCTTTTCTCTTTCTCTCTTTTCCTTGATAAATGGGTGCTACTCAGACAATCAATAAGGATGCAATCTTCCTTCACCAAAATACCTCTTATTCATGAAATCCCCTTTTATTCACCAGCCTAACTCAGTGTGAAATTTTTAATAGAAGTCAATGTTTGTACTGTTCCTCTGAGTCATCGTTGTGACTCTACCATTGCTGCAGCCCTGTCAAGCAGGGATAGCCTTTTCTGGGAATTGTAAAGATTGACCTCTCTCATCATCCATATACTGAGACCTACCAAAACCTTGCCCAATACAAATTCACAGATAGGCTGGAGAGTGAAATTTAAATATAAAGTGTTCCTGTAAAATTTGAGAACTAGTCTGGAAAAGCAGAATCCAATTCATGAAGCTATCAATAATGAATTAATTGAGAGTAACTTCATGAATTCCACAATCACAGAATCATGGAATCATAGAATGGTAGGGATTGGAAGGGATGTCTGGGGATCGTCTAGTGCAACCCCTCTGCTAAAGCTGGTTAGTCTAGATCAAGTTGCATAGGATCACATCCAGGTGGATTTTGAGTACCTCCAGAGAAGGAGACACCACAACCTCTCTGGGAAGCTTATTCCAGTGTTACATACAGTCAAAGTAAAGAAGTTTTTCTCATGTTTAGGGAACTTCTGTACTCCAGTTTGTGCCCATTACCCCTTGTTGTGTTGTCAAACATCAATGACATCAATGAGTCTGGCCCCATCCTCTTGGCACCTGCCCTTTAGATATTTATAAGCACTGATAATATCTCCTCTCAGTCTTCTCTAGGCTAAATAGACCCAGGCCTCTCAACCTTTCTTACTCAATCTTTCTCAATCTTAGTGATTCATTAACTACCTGGGACAGACTAAGACAGACTCTACAATAACTTATTAGGAGAAAATGATTTAAGAACAGCAGTGGATCAGAAATTGCAAGTAAGCGAGCCATGCCAAAGTGCTTCAGCAAAAGCATATATTACCCTGGGATGTTTTAGTAAGAATACAGCTTGTTATGTAAAGAATTACCTCCAGTACAAATCACAAAGCCTCTGCTGGCACCTTGCTGCTCTCTACTTGAAAGGTGTTGACACAACTGCAGAATAAAGCTGCTAGACATAGAAGGGCTATAGAAAGCATACAAGAAAAGAATAAATTAAGTAGGTTGGTATAGCTCCAATTAAAACAAGGAAGGATCCTATATCGGCAAGAACAGTGAATTACTGGGATAAATTGTCCTGGGAAGTTATGAAGTCTCTGACACAAGGAATTTTTAGAAACAGGCTGGACAAATATCTATTAAGAATGACACAGATCTAGGTTCATTCAGGTAGNAGAAATAGAATGGGCCCTGTGAAGACAGGCTGGCAAACTGCTTTCCCTTCCCCTTCTCTCCCCCTTGTGAGCAGCTAACATTGGGCCTCACTGAGGTCAACTTTCAGTCAACTTGTTGGGAGACTCCACAACCACCAGAGACTCCTGTTGTCCTACCAATCTACCTAAGATGTCCCACCAACCCATTTTGAGGTATCTCCCCAACTCAGTTTGTGAACTTTCTGGAAACTTGATAAGATAGTCACTGCCCTGTAGGTAGTACCATGAAAAGTAAAACTATATAAAGGTGAACTTGTACATTTGCCATTGTCAACCCACCACCTACCATCTAAGAAGACAACCCGACTCCAAGAGGACCATGCAGGATCCAAGTGTGGTGCCACTTATCTCTTTCTTCATCTCTTTCTCCTTTTCTCTTTCTCTCTTTTCCTTGATAAATGGGTGCTACTCAGACAATCAATAAGGATGCAATCTTCCTTCACCAAAATACCTCTTATTCATGAAATCCCCTTTTATTCACCAGCCTAACTCAGTGTGAAATTTTTAATAGAAGTCAATGTTTGTACTGTTCCTCTGAGTCATCGTTGTGACTCTACCATTGCTGCAGCCCTGTCAAGCAGGGATAGCCTTTTCTGGGAATTGTAAAGATTGACCTCTCTCATCATCCATATACTGAGACCTACCAAAACCTTGCCCAATACAAATTCACAGATAGGCTGGAGAGTGAAATTTAAATATAAAGTGTTCCTGTAAAATTTGAGAACTAGTCTGGAAAAGCAGAATCCAATTCATGAAGCTATCAATAATGAATTAATTGAGAGTAACTTCATGAATTCCACAATCACAGAATCATGGAATCATAGAATGGTAGGGATTGGAAGGGATGTCTGGGGATCGTCTAGTGCAACCCCTCTGCTAAAGCTGGTTAGTCTAGAGCAAGTTGCAGAGGATCACATCCAGGTGGAGTTTGAGTACCTCCAGAGAAGGAGACACCACAACCTCTCTGGGAAGCGTATTCCAGTGTTACAGACAGTCAAAGTAAAGAAGTTTTTCTCATGTTTAGGGAACTTCTGTACTCCAGTTTGTGCCCATTACCCCTTGTTGTGTTGTCAAACATCAATGACATCAATGAGTCTGGCCCCATCCTCTTGGCACCTGCCCTTTAGATATTTATAAGCACTGATAATATCTCCTCTCAGTCTTCTCTAGGCTAAATAGACCCAGGCCTCTCAACCTTTCTTACTCAATCTTTCTCAATCTTAGTGATTCATTAACTACCTGGGACAGACTAAGACAGACTCTACAATAACTTATTAGGAGAAAATGATTTAAGAACAGCAGTGGATCAGAAATTGCAAGTAAGCGAGCCATGCCAAAGTGCTTCAGCAAAAGCATATATTACCCTGGGATGTTTTAGTAAGAATACAGCTTGTTATGTAAAGAATTACCTCCAGTACAAATCACAAAGCCTCTGCTGGCACCTTGCTGCTCTCTACTTGAAAGGTGTTGACACAACTGCAGAATAAAGCTGCTAGACATAGAAGGGCTATAGAAAGCATACAAGAAAAGAATAAATTAAGTAGGTTGGTATAGCTCCAATTAAAACAAGGAAGGATCCTATATCGGCAAGAACAGTGAATTACTGGGATAAATTGTCCTGGGAAGTTATGAAGTCTCTGACACAAGGAATTTTTAGAAACAGGCTGGACAAATATCTATTAAGAATGACACAGATCTAGGTTCATTCAGGTAGGTTATGTAGATAAAACAGATGATCTTCCTGAAATACTTTCCTTTGGTATGACAGGGTGTGTCTTCTGAGGGCATGAGAGAGGCTTTGTTGACATGACTCCAAGAAGGCAAAAGCTGAAGTAATGCAGCCAGTTAAATGCTAATAATCCACTTCCTCTGTCACTGTGTACTGCTTTCTAAATTACATAAGCATCCACTTCAAAAATATTATCTAGTTCTAGAATAAACAAAAAAAATTGCAAACAGAAGCAATTAAATATTCATAGCATGTGGATGTGGATGTTTTGTACTTCTTGTAGAAGCTTGTTCCCCAGTTCAGATCAGCTACAGGTAACTTGGGTAATTTCACTGAGGACTTTTCAAAAAAGTAATACATAACCAAAATTAAATGTTCAAGTGTAATTTTAAATGAACATCTTAAGTTTTGAGAAATCAAAATGTATTCAGAGTGTCTCCGTATAAGGCTCAGGGCAACCTCCCATGGAGCAGAATTTGTTTCACCCCTCTTCCCCCTCCCCTATTCCCCCCCAGGGGAGGAAGAAAGGCCTCACACAAAGTTGAAATTCAAGATTACAACTTTTAACAGGGAGTAACAAAAGGGGTATCAAAGGAAGGGAAATATACAGAGGTTATAAGGGAAGGTGTATCTATACAAATATATACAACACTGATCCTCAGATGCCACTGGATTCCTCCCGAGCCACGTGGAGTTGAAGCAGCCACAGAGCTGTCCGGAGCCAGTAGCAATCCCAGCGAGGAGGGGGTGAGCAGAACTTCCTGTGTCCTTTTATAGAGTGTGGCAGGAAGGGGAGTAGAATAGCCGCTCCACCTGTCCCTCCCCTTCCCCNTCTCTCTTTTCCTTGATAAATGGGTGCTACTCAGACAATCAATAAGGATGCAATCTTCCTTCACCAAAATACCTCTTATTCATGAAATCCCCTTTTATTCACCAGCCTAACTCAGTGTGAAATTTTTAATAGAAGTCAATGTTTGTACTGTTCCTCTGAGTCATCGTTGTGACTCTACCATTGCTGCAGCCCTGTCAAGCAGGGATAGCCTTTTCTGGGAATTGTAAAGATTGACCTCTCTCATCATCCATATACTGAGACCTACCAAAACCTTGCCCAATACAAATTCACAGATAGGCTGGAGAGTGAAATTTAAATATAAAGTGTTCCTGTAAAATTTGAGAACTAGTCTGGAAAAGCAGAATCCAATTCATGAAGCTATCAATAATGAATTAATTGAGAGTAACTTCATGAATTCCACAATCACAGAATCATGGAATCATAGAATGGTAGGGATTGGAAGGGATGTCTGGGGATCGTCTAGTGCAACCCCTCTGCTAAAGCTGGTTAGTCTAGATCAAGTTGCATAGGATCACATCCAGGTGGATTTTGAGTACCTCCAGAGAAGGAGACACCACAACCTCTCTGGGAAGCTTATTCCAGTGTTACATACAGTCAAAGTAAAGAAGTTTTTCTCATGTTTAGGGAACTTCTGTACTCCAGTTTGTGCCCATTACCCCTTGTTGTGTTGTCAAACATCAATGACATCAATGAGTCTGGCCCCATCCTCTTGGCACCTGCCCTTTAGATATTTATAAGCACTGATAATATCTCCTCTCAGTCTTCTCTAGGCTAAATAGACCCAGGCCTCTCAACCTTTCTTACTCAATCTTTCTCAATCTTAGTGATTCATTAACTACCTGGGACAGACTAAGACAGACTCTACAATAACTTATTAGGAGAAAATGATTTAAGAACAGCAGTGGATCAGAAATTGCAAGTAAGCGAGCCATGCCAAAGTGCTTCAGCAAAAGCATATATTACCCTGGGATGTTTTAGTAAGAATACAGCTTGTTATGTAAAGAATTACCTCCAGTACAAATCACAAAGCCTCTGCTGGCACCTTGCTGCTCTCTACTTGAAAGGTGTTGACACAACTGCAGAATAAAGCTGCTAGACATAGAAGGGCTATAGAAAGCATACAAGAAAAGAATAAATTAAGTAGGTTGGTATAGCTCCAATTAAAACAAGGAAGGATCCTATATCGGCAAGAACAGTGAATTACTGGGATAAATTGTCCTGGGAAGTTATGAAGTCTCTGACACAAGGAATTTTTAGAAACAGGCTGGACAAATATCTATTAAGAATGACACAGATCTAGGTTCATTCAGGTAGGTTATGTAGATAAAACAGATGATCTTCCTGAAATACTTTCCTTTGGTATGACAGGGTGTGTCTTCTGAGGGCATGAGAGAGGCTTTGTTGACATGACTCCAAGAAGGCAAAAGCTGAAGTAATGCAGCCAGTTAAATGCTAATAATCCACTTCCTCTGTCACTGTGTACTGCTTTCTAAATTACATAAGCATCCACTTCAAAAATATTATCTAGTTCTAGAATAAACAAAAAAAATTGCAAACAGAAGCAATTAAATATTCATAGCATGTGGATGTGGATGTTTTGTACTTCTTGTAGAAGCTTGTTCCCCAGTTCAGATCAGCTACAGGTAACTTGGGTAATTTCACTGAGGACTTTTCAAAAAAGTAATACATAACCAAAATTAAATGTTCAAGTGTAATTTTAAATGAACATCTTAAGTTTTGAGAAATCAAAATGTATTCAGAGTGTCTCCGTATAAGGCTCAGGGCAACCTCCCATGGAGCAGAATTTGTTTCACCCCTCTTCCCCCTCCCCTATTCCCCCCCAGGGGAGGAAGAAAGGCCTCACACAAAGTTGAAATTCAAGATTACAACTTTTAACAGGGAGTAACAAAAGGGGTATCAAAGGAAGGGAAATATACAGAGGTTATAAGGGAAGGTGTATCTATACAAATATATACAACACTGATCCTCAGATGCCACTGGATTCCTCCCGAGCCACGTGGAGTTGAAGCAGCCACAGAGCTGTCCGGAGCCAGTAGCAATCCCAGCGAGGAGGGGGTGAGCAGAACTTCCTGTGTCCTTTTATAGAGTGTGGCAGGAAGGGGAGTAGAATAGCCGCTCCACCTGTCCCTCCCCTTCCCCAAACTCTAAACCACAACACAGAGGCAACTTGTGAACAGAATTTTTAAGACTAGAAATTCTTGAGACTGAATTTTATCTACAAATGGGAAGTCCCTTTTCCCAGCTTCCATTTACAAGCCCAGAACTCATCACAAAACATACAATTTTGATTATAATAATGAGAAACAGCTGTGAGCCAGATCTTGAAATCTCTTCTGCAGTCACTATTGGATCTGATTGAGCATAATTAGTAAAGGATTTGAGAAAATTGCAAGGTATGAAGAAGAAGCAGAATCAACAGCCACATACATTTTCAGAAAGAACAGAACATAAACCTGGATGTCACAGGAGTTCAAAAATGGTTTAAAATTATACTTCTGCTAGAACACTCATTGGATATTCTGGGAATGTGAGCCAAGCACCAGTCAGAAATTCATTCCGACCAGCACCTTGTTCAGATTATTAGATCAAACTGAAGTTATATTGAAATTCAATGTGTTTAACAGTTGCATTAACACAATTATTGAAAGGTATTATTAAAAAATGGTCTATTTCATTTCAGGGTGTTATAAAATCATTGTCAGCAATTCCCATAGTTAAGTTTGTGACTGTGACCAACCGTTTCAAATCAGATCAAAGATTAATAACAAATTTCATGAGAAGGTTGGATTCGGCCATGAAATTCATAGATAGATAGTGGTAATCATTAGCAATGTCATAGGGCATCAGGTCTATCAGTTGTGATGAGGCAGCACTTTTTATGAACACTGTTAGTACTCAGATATTTTGCTTGGAAAACTGGAGAAATCACTGGACATTCTGTGCTGCTAGCTCTCTTCTTCTTCAGGCCAACACCAAGCTCAGCAACATCCCCTCAGCATAACTTCATCTTTTATTCTTCATCTATTTGCTCTTCTTCGTCTCGAATCAGCCAAGGGGAAAACACAACACTGAGAGAGAGCTCAGCAAGCTGCCCCCAACAGGAACTCTCTTCAAACTGATCAGCTCCTTGTTGCTTCTCACAAATTAGTCAGTTCCTGGTTGATGTAGCTCTAGCCTCACCCACCACCCCAACCATGTTCATCTGGGGAAAGGCAAAGCCTCACACAGGTGTGCCAGGTTCTGCCTCTGGGGCCTGAAACTGCTTGAGGAACTGTGGTGGGTTTACCTTGGNAGGCTTGTAAAGATAACCTGACTGAACCATAGTCAGATAATCTAATCTGCAATTTCAGTTCTACTCTGGAACCCTTATGTTCCCACAAAATGTGCAGAATAAATATAAGTGGAATGCATATGCTCATATTTCAGTATGCACTGCACTACCTTTCTTGTTTAAGTTAAACAACTCAAGGTGTTGGAAAGCATCTCAGTAGACTTTGTGTACATTTGTCAGCGAGGTTCCAAAGGAAGGATATGCACTGTCTCATTTTTTTCAAATATGGCACTATTGCCACTTTTGTTAGCACAGAAGAAAATATGTATTACCTTTTTGGAATTTAATAAAGAAACAAATAAACAGAAATTGTCCCTCTGACTAGAATGGGAATAGCTTTTGCCATCATTTACAGTAAATGAATACATTGTAATGGATTAGAATGAACTGATTAAATATTGGCTTCTGATTTCTTCCTAACGGAAAGAGTAAAAACCAAGAAACAGAAAAAACTAACGAACTTTCTTCTCCCTCCCCTCCCAGTGAGACCTGGAGGTTTTTATCTCAATAATGTCTGCATATATACACAAGCATGCTTGCACATATACATAGACATACTTGCACACCTACTCCCACACAAGCATCAAATGCATGGCCAAGTTCTACTTCCTGATATAAGCACTCATAAATCAGAGTTAGATCCATCTGTTTAGGGACATTTTTGATCATCAAGTACACAGTTTACACTGAATGGATTTATTTTCAACCTTCAGGTTTGCCTACAGGTACTTTGTGGAATCTTACGAAACTCCTCTAACTAAAGCTGAAAAAACTACATTTCAGAACATTCTGGTCACCTCTTTATTACTTTTGAAAATAAAGAAGAAAATCCACCTCTTTCCCATCCCTGAATAATGTTTATTTTCAATCAGAGTTTCTCAGATTTGGTGCAGAGGAAAAAGTGTTGGATCTAGTGGCTAAAACAAATGCAAGGTACAATTTTTTATGTTCTAGGGCATGTTATATGGTTCCTAACTGTTTCCCTGGAAGAGCACAGGTCTCCTATAGGCCCTGTGATACATTTACTCATGGAGACATCTGCACAGCCTGCTTTTAAAAATTTAAAACTACTCTGGTATTAATTCTCTGAGAGGACAAGAACAGCTAACACACCGAAAAGACTCTCTTTATGGTTACAGTTTCTTTTCACTCACCCATCCAAAAGTGGTGGGGGCTTTCCTAGAAACTCTGGGAAGAATAAAGAGTCAGAGGAGCTTATTAATTTTTTGAATAGCCTATTTTGAACTCTCCAGCTTCCCAATGAGAGTTGACATGCCATCTTGTTACACACTGTACAAATCACTCTCATACCAAATCTACTATCCTAATAACCCAACTTTTTGGATATTATGTTGTTCCTAAACATGAACACAGGTATTCCACAAGGTTTAATTTCTTGAAAAAAGTCTGTATGTGAGGTAAGTAAAAACTCTTACAAAATTCAATCTTAGTGAATGTCTAATACTATATAACTTGACCATGGGAGAATCAGGAAGACAATATATAGAATTATTATAGAATCATAGAGTGGTTTGTGTTGGAAGAGACCTTAAAGATACCTAGTTCGAACCCTGCTGCCATGGGCAGGGACATGTCCCACTAGACCAGATTGCTCAAGACCCCATCCAACCTAGTCTTTGACACATGCAGTGATGGAACATCTGGGCAACAACCTACCTGAGCAACCTGTTCCAGTGACTCACCACCCTCAGAGTGAAGAACTTCTTCCTAATTTCTAATCTAAATCTACCCTATTCCAGCTTGAAGTCATTACCCCTCATCCTATCACTAGAAGCCCTTGTAAAAAGTCCCTTCTCAGGCTTTTTGTAGGCCTCCTTTAGATATTGGAAAGCTGCTCTCAGAGCCTTCTTTTCTCCAGGCTGAACAACCCCAACTCTCAGCCTGTCCTCATACGTGAGGTGTTCCAGCCCTCAGATCATATTCGTGGCTCTCCTCTGGACTCACTCCAACAAGTCCATGTCCTTTTTATGTTGAGGGCTCCAGAGCTGGATGCAGTACAGCAGGTGGAGACTTACAAGAGCAGAGTAGAGGGACAGAATCACCTGCCTTATAATAATGATGCTTCCACAGGTTTACCTATGAAAACGTTGTTACAGCTTTTACTTCCAAACCAAGATCAATTACCTTCTCAATGCTCCGGCAGGGCCATGTGTGACCCCACCAGGGCTGATCTGAGGACCTCACTAGACCATTCAATGGATAGTAGCAATGAATGATGTGTACAAAAGGCAGGGAAAAAGTTATAACTCAAGAGAGCTTCTTATTTATGAAACAATAATAAACCATAGGCCTTATATACTTGGAGGGTAAAAGCTAGACAAAATGTTTGTTCAGATAAGGATATGGCTATTAATGAGTTAAAAAAATGTTTCCCTCAAGTTTTCTTCATTCCACTGAAGTACTTAATTAAATATATAAATTTGGAGTAAAAAAAGATGAATGTACAAACAAAAGTGCTTGCCAAATTGCTCAAAGGAAATAAAAGGCTTTACAAATTTTGCTTCCAAGTACCATTATCTGGCTTTCTACTCTATGTCCTCGGTGCTTTCTTCCCTTACTTCCCAGTCCTCTGTTCCTCCATACTCCTCTAAACTGAGACACCAAGATGAGTTTTCTTAAATAGCCGGACAGCCTTCTTCCAACCAAGAGAGTGATTAAAAAGGATAAATGTCTACACTTAAACATACTTGTTCTGGGAATACAAGATTTGCCAATATATAGGAATAACTGGAAAGACTGCGTGAGTAATAATATTATGGGAAATACTAGTCTTTTGTTGCATACATTTAAAAATACAAGCATTTTCCATTATTTCATAGTTGTATCTGAACTTCTCCTTGTCATCCTATGTCTTTAATGTTTCTCCAGAATTTTTTCCAGTTTTGTCAAAAAAGAGAGAAGCAGAGGCACAAGTTTGTTGCTGGCAAACACTTCTGTCACACCTCAAGCATAAGAACCAGCAGGCCAGATGGTAAGATTTTTAAAGGTGCTGAGCTTGGAAGTAGTTTCCATCGACTTCAAAGGGACCTACAGATATTTAGTGTACTTCACACATTTACATCAAGAGCTACACTAACAACTTGAGTATGAAGATTTGCATATTCACAGTATAGTCAATGAGACTGAAGCATTTATAGGAGTCCCACTGCTCTGGATGGCTAAAAATGATTGTCAGACAATCAGTACATGAATTTTCACATTGTAAGACAACAAACTTGGTGTTTATGTAACAGCCAGAGTGCAGGGAAATACATAACAAGGAAAAAATGTGTAGTTATATATCATTATGCTAACTGTACAGTAATCTGGAGAATATATTTCCATTTCAGTAAAACATCCAGTGAGCATTTAGTTTCATTATGGCCTATAAAGTATATTTTTTCCACCACAAATTAAATGAATTTTGGCAGAAAAAGAGGCACTAACTTCCAAACTTCCACCTCGGGCTGTCAGAGTTTGTTTTTTAGAAAATCAAATAATTTTCTTCTATGATAAGTCACAAGGGACAAATCTGGAAAAATACAAGGCCAAGCCTAAGTTAACTTACAACCTTTTCAACCCCTCATTAACTTCAGTGGTACTGGTTCAGGTTGTGAATTGACTCGGAATTTGGCCCATGAAAAGAACTTTGTTTCCAACAGGGTTTTTTTTTATTTTTACTATGTATGTTACAGCATTATTAGACCACATTTCTTTATCTGGGAAATGTTTGAAAGATACAGTTTAATTAAGGACATAAAACAAATTACTCAATTAATTTCATTTATATCCTGAGATTCAAAATAATATGCATATCTCTTAACATGAGGTAACATTCTTTTTCAAAAATGCCTTTATTAAATGACACTACATTAATAAGAGGCTTTCACAAGCAGGATTATTCTCAGACTCAGAAGCAGTCTTTCACAGATATTTCTTATTGAGACACTCTAAAATACAAGCAGAAGGTTCTTTCTCTGTGGGAAGCATGTGCAGGGAATCCAGCTCCTAGTTCAGCTGAGGCAGCATTGTGAAAAGCATATATCCAAATTCTCATAAACATCCCCAGACTAAGATGCACGGGCTAACAATGCCTGTGTTTCCATGCTGTTCATGTTTGCTGACTTCTGTCTTGTCCTTCAGTTTAGCTGCTGTACCCCAGAGCTGAGGAAGCAACAGCAAAAGCCCGAGACAGAAAATGTTGTTCTCAGTGGAATGGCGCTTTTGACAAACTATATTCTGAACTGGTTTTGGCCACTACTTGTATTACTATATAATATATTCTATAAATATATTTTGTATAATAATATAACATTAAAAAAAATATTTGTGATATTTTAAGATTGTCTCAGATCTCAAGAGTGTTTCAAGAACCTCTTTCTGTTGTAACTAATGTATTAATTTCTCTACAAAATAACCCTACCTGCACTGAAATTCCAGAACTCACCTCTTTTTTCAATTTCTCCTCTCCAGAAGTTAACCGAGGTACTGATATAAATTGATAAAATAATCCTTTGCAAACTACAGAGAATAAGGTCTAACAAGATTTGTGCAGCCATTTGCTTTTCAATTTATTAGGAATCTAAGAAACCTGTAAACCTACTACTACCTTCTGTTAACATTTACAAAAAAGAATTTTTTTAATCCATTGTGGTTGTGACAGGTTACTGTTTCTTCTCCTCTTTCTTGGAGTTGAGCCCACTATAAATATGATAAACAGTCCCTCCCCCTTTTCCTGAGAGTTTCTTTCCACTTACAATCCTATTGTGGTCTTTACTCAGCACACTCCTTTGGTTTAAAAAACCCTTGTAGTGCCATCAGTGTTTTGAAGGTTAAGGTGAGAATTTCATTAATCATATATCTTCTAAAAAATACCTACACAAATGACTTTATAAAACCATTGAAATTAGCTGACAGCTACTAGAATAAGTAGAAATGTGTGATTAACTGAAAATAGATTTAAGATCTAGGGTTTAGGATTGTTTAAGTCATTTTCATTATTCAGGACAGAGATTCTTAAACATTCACTTCTGTGTAATGTAGTGTAATTATGCACATCTAATATTTCCTATACAAATTTTTCACAGATCTCAAATTTTTGCCCATGATTAGATATACCTCAGCAAGTATGTAATGAAACACATTGCACATTGTACATTTCAAATTATTTGGAGAAACGTGTTGGTTCAAACTCCTAATTTCCCACTACTTCCTGTAGAAATATTCTATATCATTCAGATTATGTGATTTTGGAGAAAAGGTATGCAATTCTGCTTCTGGAAATTACCCAGGTATGAAAAAAAAAAAGATGTCAACACCCAAAATCTATGAAAATGTTTGAAAACATGGCAAGAAGTCTTCCTTTTTAGTTTAAGAATTACTGGGTTTATAGATATACACCACAGAGAAGATCTCTTCCAACATATTTACTTCTTTTTACTACATCAAAGTATATGAATATTTTTCAAAGGTTATAGAAATTAAAATAAACTTTAGACTCTCTCATACTGTGCTAGGTTTAACCAGCCTGAAAAACAGTTTGTTCTATTATTAGAAAATCTTGAGGTGTTCTGTTTTTCCTCTTTTAGATGTCTTACATGAGGAAAGACCAAAGGAAGAAAAATGTTAAGTGGATGCCGGGCTGAGTGACAGAATTTTACCTGAGAAGAATGTTTATGCTAAACAGTCAGAAAATTGTGTAAAAAGTTGTTAGAATATACTTCTACTTTTAGCAGTGAATTAGTAACAAATCTTGTTGGAAAAAGAGAATAGTGTTGTTATTTTATTTAGGCTTGTAAAAGAAACCAAGGGAGAACTTGCCTAAAAACTTGCTTGAGTGAGAGTCCTAGTGGTGCATTTTCTTCATGTATGATACACATTATCATTTCAAAGCATAACATCAGTAAAACGAAGTTGGATCTATGCCATAATGTGGATTTATGGCTTTATTGAAAATTTCCAAAACAAATAAGTAATCAAAACAGAAATGCCATACCAGTGAGGCTCACTGGTAATTCTGCTGCTGCTCAATAGTGGAAAGGCAATCCATTACATCTCAGATTAGACAGCTTGGCTGCAGCAACATGGGATTCCCAGTGGTCTTCAATTTATACTCCACCAGGAGTCATCTGTCAGTAAGTCCTATATGGCAATGAATCAGAGCAACACCCTTGTGGTAATAAAAGACATACTGGATTTGAGATGCAAAAATTTGGGGTGAGAAAAGCAATTCAGATGATAAACCCAATTATAGAGGAAAATCCAGTCTGATGTAACAAGCCCTCACAAGTCCCACCATGCATTTAAAACTCACTTGAATGAAATTTTAGTATACATTCCGTATGCAATTGGGGTAGGAATATATCTGTTACGGTCAAAGACAAAGTGTGGAGAAGTCAAAGATGCACAGGAAACAAGTGAAAATAAACCAAAAGAAAACCAGACTCTATGAGTCCTTGTTTGCCTGTCCAGACTTTCTACCTAGACACTTCTGTACAGCCATAAGAGTTCAGGAAACCTGGCTCAGGACAATGCTTTAAGCCCAGTAAAAAAGTAGAAATAGTTTTACGCAACCACTTCATGCAGTAAATGAGCTAAAGAATACAGCAAAACAGATAGGATATTACATATTTGTGTACTATCATCTTACAAAATGTATGCCAGAGATGATTATGTAAATGAAGAATGAAAATTAAAAAGTAAAAATAAACAAACAGTTTTTTAAAAATAAAAGTATGGATTATTCTAAAGAAGCACTAAGAGACAAATTACTTATTGGGACAAAATTTTACATATCTATGTTCCACAAGTAATTTTCAGAAGATTTTGACTACCTCTAGGTGAGAAGCTCTATGAATATAAAATAAAGGGCAAGAAACACTGACATATCCATATCCCTCTTTTACTGTCTTAATAAATAGTATAAGATATCTCAAGTCACATAAGTCAACTACATATGGCCTGCAAGAAATGTCCAAAAAGACTGGAATCTCCTCAGAGATATTTGACAGTACAAGGTCCTGAGCAACCTGAAACATGCCTTAAGTTGGATTTGACTTGAACGCAGACAAGGCCAGATGAACTTCAGAGATCCTTTTCAACTCTAAATTTCTTATCATCTTGATCAGGTGAAGGGTTGGGTTCAAAGAGTTGTAGTAAATGGGGCAATATCTGGCTCACTACTAGGCACTACTGTGTTCCCCGGGGTTCAATTTTAGGACCAGTTCTCTTCAATGTTTTCATCAATAACCTGGACACAGGCATTGAATGCACAATAAGTAAGCTTGCAAGTGATGCCAAATTAGAAGGAGCCATTGATTACCTTGAGGACAGAAAGGTCTTACAGAGAGATCTTATAAACTATAGCACTGAGCCATCACCAATTCCATGAAATTTAAAAAGGACAAATGTCAGATTCTGCACCTGGGAAGGTGTGATCTTGGATGTCATATAGATTGAGGGATGAGAGTGTAGCCCTGCAGAAGGGGAACTGGGAAGTTTTAGTTGATGGCAAGCTCAATATGAGTCAACAGTATGTTTTAGCAGCCTAAAGAGCCAACCATACCCTGGCATACAATATAGCTAACAAGTTAAAAGAAGTGTTTATCCCATTTTGCTCAGCATTGGTGAGGCCTCACCTTGAGTATTGTGTGCAGTTTTGGGCTTCACAATACAAGAAGGACATGGAAATATGAGAAGGTGTCCAAGGGAGGGCAACAAAGATGGTGAAAGAACTAGAGGACATGACTTAGGCAGAGCAGCTGAGGATACTACTTTTGTTCAGCTAAAAGAAGAGGAGACTGAGGACTGACCCCATTGCTGCCTACAACTTCCTCATGAGCTGAAGCAGAGAGGATTGTACTCTGGTGCTTGGTGATAGGGCACAAGGGAATAGCTTAAAGTTATGCCAGGTAAAGTTCAGATCAGATATTAGGAAAAAGTAACTCAGTGAAAGGGTGCTCAAGGACTTGAACAAGCTTGTCGGTGAAGTGATTATGGCTTCCAGTCTGTTAGTGTTCAAGATGTGTTTGGATAATGCACCAAGGTTTATGATTTAGGTTGTAACACAGGTTTAACATTGCCCAGATTCTGTTCTTTCTCATTCCTCTACAATGTCACTTTTACAACAGGAGTAGCAGTGTCACTTGCTTAGCATAACCCATAGGCTTTATCAGGAAAGTGAGTTTTGTAGGGTACAGTTTTCTCAAATTGAGGTTGTCACAGAATCTAGATATCTTGTTTTCTGGGCATCTTATTAAAGATGCTGAAAACATCTGAAAAGCTTCTGCCTGCTTGTGCAGAGGTGATGCTGGTCATACTCCTATGACTATGTACACTTACATATATGCAAATGCTTCATTAATAACAAAGGTATCAAAATATGGGGCTCAGATAGTGTTCCTACTTTGTATAGGATTCATATATTATGACTTGCATTACAAACACCTCCTTGGAAAATAATTTTTAAGAAATATTGCACCATGAAACAGCTGTTATATTTCATAGAATGCTAAAGAGATCACCGTGCTGTACTATCCATAGTACATACACTTAAGTCCTTTATGCTTGTAAAAGCCTCTCAAGATTTCATAAACTACAAAAATAAAACTCAGTACTTAGAGCATTGTATGATCACTTCAGAAAAAGCTAAAAAAAATTGAAAATTGATTTTATCCTTTAGCTGAATCTTACTTCCCTTCATCTGAATCACTGTAACATACATTTTGAATGCTCATAATCTGCTCCCGTGCAAAATAATCCAGGTTAACCTGAACCAAGCTGTCACAAACAGGAAACTCCATTTGTTTAGGCTGGAGGCTCACAAAAAGAATATTGAATTTTCCAGTTATTTGTACAAATATATATATAATTACTTAGGGAAAATGGCTTTCATCCTTGAGGCTAAATTTATGTCACCTTAATTATATACTAGAGCCACCAGCTAATACATTATAATCACATGCCACTATATGTTTAAGATAGCCATATTTAGAGAATTTATGTTCTTCCTATTATTTTAATTAAAATATTTAAAATCATTCTACATCAGTCTTTCAGCCAAATTCTATGTCAATATCCACATGCATGTGCATTGAATTTGCACCTATATTTTTACAATTACTAGCAGAATCCATCTACATTATAATCTCTATAATGAAATACTCAGAGAGGTAGTTCACATTTTTTCATTGCACTATATGAATTAACTGGAGAAGTGTAAATATACTTAAAATATGACCGAGTGTATACAATTTGAATGCTTTTAGTTAGAGTTAAAAGATATTTGTATGGGTAAACCTTTACAATCTCACAGAAATTATAGGTTATGCTTCATAAAATACATAATACCCTATGAAAAGTTATCATCAGAGATTTAAAGATCACACTAAGAAAGAATGATGTAAATGTTTCATACATGGAGACTATGATCAGCTTTGCTTACATCAGAAAGGTATGTACTTCATAGTTTGAATATAAGTACTAGCATGTAACAACTTTTTTATTAAAGCATTCAATTAAAGGTTAGATAACTAAAACCACTTACAATTACCTCTAGAAGGTTTTCATCTAGGATATCAGCTCAAAGTTCAACACAAATCAGGAAATGTTAAAATACAGTGGATATCAATCCAACACAGAAGATCAGGAAACATGAAAATGTGATTGAGGTTCAAAAAATGTTCACATTTCTACAGTTTATGCCCCTAAACTAATAAAGCTGTTCTCCTTCCCCAAGACTGTTAGACATATGTTTCTAAGAACACCTCATTATTAGCCCAAGACAGTGTTGCCAGGACTCAGGCCAGGCCCTTGTTAGTGAACTCACTTCTCTGCTGTCCTAACCCACACAGCAATTAATTCGGTCTTTCATAAGATGTGCTGGATCACTTCTTGAGGATGTTTTTTCCCTCTCTTTTTCACAGGTGAGGCTCATTCTGCAAAGGTGACTGAAATTTCCACTAAGGAAATCTCAGATGAAAATGAGAGTGAAGTGCTGTGCAGAGCACATCCAGTAGATGTGATCAGCCCAGACGTGCTGCACCTGTCCATATAAACATACAGTGCATGGGCACATGCAACCTTTACTGTTAGGAGAGTCTGACACATCCGAGATGTGCTGACCTCATTGAGATTGTGCAGAGGAAGCTTGTCCCTCCCATGTCACCTATGCAGCGTTCCCTGAAGACAGCACAGTTGCCATGCACCCACAGTAAAGTGCATAACACTGACCTTGTAGGTTACAGGGAAAGCAATTACACAGGCCACCTTTGTATGCAGAGTGGCCATTTGCCCAGGCTTCCTGAAGTCATGGCAGCCAGTTTGATCTATTATTTTCACTAAGCTGAAATCCAAAAATTCTGGGAAGTGTCCTCCTTTTTTGAAGATAAACAATTTCCATTGCCTCCTAGAAAACAGTTGTTTAGTACATGCTTAATGCATGCAGGGGATTTTTGCTGTTAGAATAACGTCTCATCAATCTCTGTAAGCAGCTTTTCATCTATTTCTACTTTCCCTTATCTTACTCTAATGAAAATAAATGGGGTATAACATTTGCCTTTTCTTTGTCTCACTCTGCATCTTCCCCTAAGCCAAACACGAGCTCTTAAATTTTTCCAACTAAAAATGAACTTCCATTCCTGTAATGTTTGAATGTGTCTAAACAGAGAACATGAACTATCTTACATACAACGCAAATGAAAACACACATATACACATAGCTTTTGTGCTAAGATAGAGGCTGCTTGGTAACATGAATTACAGACCACAACTCTCTTCTGGTGAACACAAGTCAAAGAACATTCAGTGCTGACTCACACGTGCCTTAATTATATAGAGAGTTTGAAGCAATAATGTGTGGAAGCTTGCCCATTATAAGTTCCTTCTATACTTATAAATTCTGCTCCTCAAGAGTGCAAATCTGAGTTTTTCCATGAGTTGAAGTTTGTTTCTTTAAGTTATTCTTTCTTAAATCACAATGCTGTTTCAGGTATCACTGTTGCCAAAATAACTCTGGCCATTATAAAGGACTGCAATAGAACTTCAATTGCTTATTACCAACTGAAAAAAAATTTGTGTTAACTTTACAAACCTGGTGGCCTTCTATGAGAAGGTCACAACATCAATAGACAGCGGTAGGGCAACTGATGTTGTTTACCTGGATCTGAGCAAAGCCTTTGACACTGTCCCGCATGACATCCTGGTCTCCAAGCTGGTAAAATACAGGTTCGATGGATAGACAACTCAGTGGATAAAGAACTGGCTTGATGGCTGCACCCAGAGTGGCTGTCAATGGGTCCATGTCCAAGTGGAAGTAAGTGACAAGTGGAGTCCCTCAGGGATCAGTACTGGGACCGGTCTTGTTTAACATCTTTGTCAGTGACATGGACAGTGACATTGAGTGCACCCTCAGCAAGTTTGCCAATGACACCAAGCTGTGTGGCGTGGTCGACATGCTGGAGGGAAGGGATGCCATCGAGAGGGACCTTGACAGGCTGGAGAGGTGGGTCCAGGCCAACCTCATGAAGTTCAACAGGACCAAGTGCAAGGTCCTGCATCTGGGTCAGGGCAATCCCAAGCATCAATATAGGCTGGGCAGTGACTGGCTTGAGAGCAGCCCTGAAGAAAAGGACTTGAGGGTACTGGTGAATGAGAAGCTCAACGTGAGTCGCCAGTGTACACTTGCAGCCCAGAAAGCCAACTGTATCCTGGGCTGCATCAAGAGAAATGTGGCCAGTAGGTTGAGGGAGTTGATTCTCCCCCTCCACTCTCATGAGACTCCACTTGGAGTACTGTGTCCAGTTCTGGAGCCCCTATTACAAGAACGATATGAACGTGTTGAAATGTGTCCAGAGAAGGGCCATGAGAATGATCAGAGGACTGGAACACCTCTCCTATGAGGACAGACTGAGAAAGTTGGGGTTATTCCATCTGGAGAAGAGAAAATTCCGAAAGGATCTTATTGTGGCCTTCCAGTATCTTAAGGGGGCCTACAAGAAAGCTGGAGAGGTACTCTTTAGGATGTCGGGTAGTGGTAGGACTAGGGGGAAGGGGTCAAAACTAGAGGTGGGTAGATTCAGATTAGACATTAGGAAGAAATTCTTCCCCATGAGGGTGGTGAGACACTGGAACAGGTTGCCCAGAGAGGTGGTGGAAACCTCATCCCTGTAAATTTTTAAGGCCAGGCTGGATGGGGCTCTGAGTAACCTGACCTAGTGGGACGTGTTCATGCCCGTGGCATGGGGGTTGGAACTAGATGATCTTTAAGGTCCCTTCCAACCTTGACAATTCTATGAGTCTATGATTCTACATGTAGCACTCAAATTGTATTTAGGAGGTCCCTTTCCTTCCTAACAACATCCTAGAGTGCATAAGCCATGCATAATAAACTGACAACAGATGACAAATAATCCTAAACTGTTGCAGGGTCTGTTAGACTTCTGTGGCCGGTTCTGGATCTTCTGCTTCAAAACAAGAGATATGAAGCTACTTACATATAGAAAGATAGATGGATAGATAGAGAGACAGATAGATTCATATCTATATATTTACACACACACATGCATATATACATTTCATAGATTTATATCTATATATTCACCCATTAATAATGTTTAAAGAACAAGATGAAGAAAGAACAGAAAAAGGCTACTATTTTTCTCATCCAACTCGTGAAAATTAAGAATAATTCTAGGAAAACAGAAAATGTTTTCTCAGAGTAAATATAACACAGCACTGGAAGACATTGCAAGTAATGGTTTTAGAATCTCCGAACTGTTAAAGATAACTGTTCCACCAGATGGAAGTCTCTAAAGTAGTTTTTAAGTATTCTGATATGGATCTTAAGAAACTATGTATTTTGTTTAGCCATTCTCTTAGAAAGCAATGTGATCTCATTCTCTGGAGGCTATCAAATTGCATGGATATACTAGCTGGTTTTCCTTTGTTTTAAGGCATATCTATGCAATACAGTAAGTACCATAACTCCAAGCTTCTGCAGAATCCTTTTGCTTTGCCACTAGTGCAATCATACAAAGTATGTTACTCTTAACACAACTTATTTTTTTGCTGCATCAGTGAAATTAGCAGGTCTCTGCTTTAAACAATAAAAGAAAAAACAGTGTACCTGTAATATATGGTGAATTTGTCATTTCCAGAAAAATTTAACTTATTGCCAGTGTGCTATGCTACCAAAGATTCAAGCAAAGTCCTATAGTCTGAGGGGGTTGGTTTGTTTTTTGTTTTGTGATTTAGATGCTTCTACTGAGGATTTGTGATTTGTGTTCACTAAGAGGTCCCAGAATTTCTGTGCTTATTCCCTTCTCTTAAGCAATCTTAAAATATGGATGCATACTGAATCATATGGCCCCACTAATCATAAGATCTCCAAAGGACTTTTTTTTTTATATGTATTTTGTTTTCCTTATAAACATTGGAAATCTATAACTACAGAGTTTTATTCTCTGCAGAGGTAGGAAAAAGCTGTCTGGCTAAGTTTCCACTGAATAGAATGTATGTATTTACCAGTTTGTGATCTTGGGAACTGTGATGAATACAAGGAAGACATCAAAACTGCTGGAGGTAAACATTTATTCTACCTACAAAGTGTTCATATTACTCTTTCCTGATCCTGTTGTTATTTGGTTAATTTGTTTTCCAGCATCCTTTTCTGATTTCATGACAGAAGTTTTGAATTACTTCTGAAAAATAGATACGTTTTTTAGAGCAATAGTATCTCAGGGCTGGTTTCACTTCCAATCACGCAAAGTAAGTCTGCTGAAAGATATTTTGCTTATAAAACAGATTATCTTAACTAACCCTTTTGGAGTTAGTCTTGTGTAAGTTCCATAAAGTCTTACAAGGATTATTTTTTTCTTTCTCAGTAACATTTTCTGAATTATTTTTCTTTTTTTAAGGGACAATTTTTTATACTGGCATCTATCAAATGAAAATATGGTATACCTTTCACTTTAGTAGTTCTTACACCAGAGCTTCTTTTTTTTTTTCCGACAACAAGACATATTATCGAAATCTCATCTAGCAGTACTGTAGTCTGTCCTTGCTACTCAGATAAGCATGACCCATCTTTCAGGTCACCACAAGGGAATGCAATATTTGTCCTGAGGCTTCGGGGAAGAAGAATAGCCTGTTCATCATCTCGGTGGATTTTCACACCTGAGGATAACAATGTGGCACTAGGGGCATGGCTTAGGACAGTGCTTAGTAGAGTGTAAGAATAGACATAGGTTCTTTTACAGTATAATTCACAGTGCCACTTGGACAATATGGTGGTTTGTTGCTGCTATGTTACTCCTTCACTATGCCAACTTTACCTATCAAAGAATACAGAACTTCCATTGGAAAAGTCATATCATTCCTTCATCCTGATGATCTCTTCCTGAAGATTTACAGTAAGGAGTTCAACAGAGATAGTTTTAATATAGTGTTCCTTTAGCGTGTTCCTGAAGGGCATTTTGAGCAACAATGCTTCCTCCTCCTGGACTCCAGTTCTTCCTACCAAAGCAGCTGGGTGGTTTTTATCAGCACCTTGATGGACATCATAGTGTGTTCTAAACCTTTGTCACTGGTGGGAGTGTCTTGTCACATCATTAAGAGCAGTGAGTAAAACTTCTTTTCTGACAGAGACCTGAAAATTGTTGTACATATTGCACTAAAAGTATGATCAGGCAATCTGGTTGAGATTACAAGAATAATTATGCTTTCTAGCAGTGTCCTCACTGAAGGTGATCAGCAGAATCAGTCATCAAGGAAAATAGCAACAGATGTTCCTGTCTTGTGTACAGTGAGTAATTCCTGGGACACCACTATGCACATATGTTCCTTCTCGTTCTCGCTACACCTTTTTGCCAAAAAAAGAATGCTACAGCAGCAGCATCCACTGCACATGACAGCAACGTCTTCCCCTTTGCTCCCACTAGATTAGTATATAAGCATGTAGAAGTTGAACCTAGGCATGCTATATCACAATGAAACCTAGTTCTACCTTGTGAGTAAACCTGCTGTCTCTCAAAACCAGCTCATCGGCCCTGTTCAGTCCAGTAGTAATTACTGGTCCAGGAAATATCTTAATCACATAGCATATAAAAGAAGGAACCATATCTGGTTTGACTGACATTTGAGTACACAGCAATAAACCTACCTTTGTTCCTCAGCTTCTGAGTTCTGACATTTGCACAATTTCTACTCCCTCTATCAGACTTGTTAGTAAGCGTAGCACACTGAATTTTACTCACACCAGTTCTGCCATCATTTTAATCTCAATGATACTAGGCAACCTCTAAGTTTATTCAGGAGATCAATTATGAATACCGTCCTAACTCTAACTCAGTAAGACAAGCTGGATGAGGCGATAAATCCAGTTCACTGACTGCTGCTAGACTAAGCTCCTATCTTAACCCGAACTTCACCAAAAGCTCTAATCATACGTGACAGGTCCTGACTGTAACAGCACAAGACTGGTCAAGTTCAATGCTAATCTGGGCCATCTGTCCTTTCTGGGTTGGCAGTATTGTTAGCTCATTGTCCCCTGCTAACCCAAGTCCTAAGCTTCCTAACAGCTCATTCATTAGATGGCTGGGTATCTCATTTCTGCTCCATCCCACCAAAATTTAAAAATCCTTGCCATTACTATATTCAACATACCCCTTTTTGTCTCTGTCTCTGTACTAGTCTTACATATGTGAAACTAGACTTGACTGAGCTCTATGGCCTTTGTTAGATTTGTTAATAAACCTACATAATGATGTTTATTAGACAAGACACAATCTTATTCCCAGTATTAGACTCAAAGCTAATGTAGAACACATTCCATATCTTTAAGTCAAATTTAGGCATCCAGTTTCCCTCCAAGCAGTCCCTTATTATCACCTTAGTGAAAGAAGCATACCTCTTTTTCCTTCTTCTGTGCTCTATAATTCAGCTACCAGCAGGAAAAGGAGTGATTAGTGAAGGAGGGAAATACACGCAAATCTGGAGTAAAAAAACAAAGGAGATTCCCTCTCTGTTCAGCCTCTACCAATGTAAACCATAATTTTCAGTTCAGTCCTCTATGTTGTCTTACACCTCTGAACGTAGTGTTATCAGCACATGACTAGAAATATCCACAGGGAAATAAACCATCTTATCAAGTTACTATGGTAGCAGGAAGAAAAATTACTTTAATTGAATATTGATAATTTTATCTAAACCCTAACACAGACTCTACCCTTACTCTGAACACACTCTCCAGTTGTATAACAGCCAAAGTTGAAGACGAATTACTGCTGTTCTAAGCTGACTTTGGGATTTGATTGTTAATGGAACTCTTAGAATCCATTCTCTTCAATCTTAGGAAATCTTAGTATCAGATTAGTCAATGTGCAGAAAAACTCTACAGAAGCCCAACTAACAGTTTCCTTCAGAGCCTTAGAACTCTTAGAATCCATTCCCTTCAATCTTATGAAATCTTAACCTTAGATTAGTAAATGTGTAGAAAAACCCTATAAAAGCTCAACTCACAGTCTCCTTCAGAACCTTAACTGCTAACATTCTTAATACCTTTCATAATGAAGCTAATAGCACTCTTACTATTGTTCCACATGGTCTGTTTTATTGAGCTCTAAATTCAAAGCCAGCTCTAACCCTACAATTACAACTACAGTTGGCTAGCAGAAATTACATAAGACCCAGGTTTGAGTGCAAAACTGTGCCCTTCTCGAGAGACAACTGAAGGCCAAGAAGCAGGACGTGAAGTATTGCAGGTGAAGATAAACACATCTTTCTAGGCAACTGAACCAAGTTAACACTCTCAGTAACAGTCACATCTTCTACTGTAGTGAAGGTGAACTGTGTCTTTACACAACGCAACATAATAAAAGGGAATAACATTCCCTGCTTCAGTCATGAAAATACTATCAGCTAGTGTGCTATGCTTTCTTTTGGGCTCTGATTTAAACTGACATTTCTATAGATGCTCTAAAGAGTCTACTAAACTCCAGTAATAATCCCAAGATTAAATCAAGTTCATTGGTATTATGTGGAATACAATCCTAATTTTCACACTGAGAAACCAAATAGTTCCTGTTCTAAATTTATTTTGTGTCATGCATTTTAATTGTGTTGATATTGTCACACTGTAGAATATTGTCAAGGTTTAAGTCCAATCCACCTACAACAGATTGTTCTCTGTTAACCCCTCTTACCCCCCCCAACCCCCACCCCCAATTAAAGGAAGAGAATAAAGGATGAGGGAAAGAAACTTATGGTCCCCTCCTCCCGCAAATGGGTGAGAAAAGGAAAGAGAGACAGAGGCTTCCAGATTAGAAAAGAAAACTAAAACAGTTTTAATGAAGATAATAATAATAAAAGGGAATATATATAAATATATATAAAATGAATGTTGAACCCAGCCTACCTCTGATGGCAATTACATCATCATCACCACGGAGGCTGTGGAGCAGGCACTGGCAAAGTCCCAGATCAGGCTCAGCACCTGACAGGAACTGGGTTCAGGAGCTGGGTTCAGGAACATATGAATCAGGATCAAAGGCAGGGTTGAGAAGCAAAGGCCAAAGAGAAAGGATGGGTCCACCAAAGGAAAGTGTGGGGGTTATACTGAAGGAATGGCATAAGGGTTAAGGGTTGAGACCCTTGCAATCCCTCAGCTTTATACTGAATATGACATATATGGGATGGAATACCTCATTGGTTAATTTAGGGTCACTTCTCCTGGCCACTTCTCCCTGCACGTGCAGCCTTTCACTTTCTGCACCCTCTGATGTTGTACACAAGATCTAGCAGTGACCTTGGTCTGCACACCAATCCTTGGTAGTAACTCTAAACATCAAGCGTTATCACTGCTAGAAGCAGACACTGTCTGCAAAACATGCTGTGAGCTTCAGAAAGTGTAATTAGTTAGCAGAGACTCAGACAAAAAGTAAAATCACTGAAGAAAACTGGTTTGATTCTAACTCAGAACAAATATACACCCCCAAAACCTAAGACTAGGCAAAGGCTTGGCTAGATCAATATACTAGGAGCAATGACAGTCTTAATTTTTTTTTCTGAAAAACCTAATGACCAATGACACACTTACTGTCACTCCAGAGCTTCTCATTCAACAATCCTTAACCTAGGCTCACACAAAGTTCAATCATATAAATTACTTGCCAAGACAGAAATTTAACCACTACTATCTTAAACCTAATTTGAAATCTACTTTCAAATAATGCATTTGTCTCTCAGTAGTTTTTCATTTACTAAAATGGAATGAAAGCTTTAGATTATGCATGCTGACACCCTGTGAAAAACCTAGAGCCATTTGATCATACAGACTGGAATAGACTGTGGGAGATCTCTATCCAGCCTCTCACACAAAACAGGGTCAACAAGTGCATTCAGGGCAGGTTGCTCAGAACTTTACCAGTCAGGTTCGGAAACTTCTAGGGATAGAGATTTCAGTCTCTCTGGACTCTTCATTCCACTGTTTAGTTATCTTCATAGTGAGTACTTTTTCCATATCTCCAGCCTGAGCCTCTAGTTTCAGCTTTTGCCCGTTACCTCTTGCTCTTCCACCATGCACTACTTTGAAGAGACTGTGTCTCCTTGATCCCCTCCCATCAGTGACAGGGTTGTTGTTAAGTGCCACTGAAACCATCACTTCTAGATGAATTAGCTATAGTCCCATGGCCACTCCCCAGAGTACACAAGTTCCAGTTTCCACTGTTTTGTTAGCCTCTACCTTGTTGCACATCATATTCCACAGATACTGCCTGGGGAATAGCCACTTTCCTTGTTCCACTGAATATGTTCCTCTTGAGATAGCCCAGGTTTCTCTGTGCCTCTTAGTTGCAGACTTGCAGTATCTCACTAAATCTGGGCTTTCTTTAGTCTCAGAAATACCTTATACCATTTTCCATTTTTTGTCACTGAGAACTCTAATGACTAAAATCCTATTTTCTCTAGGATAATCTTTTCAAAGACCTTCTTATTCCCATGTCTTAATTTTCTAGTTTAATCAACATAAACTTTAATGGAACTCTAATGCTAAATTTCCACAATACTCTAGATGCATTTAAATACTTTTTTCTTTTCAGTGAGAAACCTAAAGATGGTTTTCCCACACTTTCTTATGGTATTGCTTCATCACTGAGCATTCACTATCAGTCTAAGCAATTTTATCACTTTATTACTGAGGTACTTGATGCCAAATGCATCAGTAGCTTTTGTTATCCCTATTTCTATGACCTCCTTCATTACACAGTCGCAACTTTGTGGTGGGTTTACCTT
>VYZX01012564.1:0-66677 GCA_013401335.1 Brachypteracias leptosomus
TTGGAAGGGACCTTAAAGATAAATACTAAAAATTGCTGTCAAGGCTTTAGTATATGCCATATGAACACTTTTATAATGAAGTACTCATCAAACTTCAAAGACAAGTGGGTCAGTCAAGAACATCAATTCATTAGAAAGCCTAGTGCAGAAGAAGATTCTTTTCAGGCCTGTTAGGAAGTATTGCTACAATTAAATCAGTAGAGAGAAGTCAATTGGATCCAAGAATGCCTTGTGCATTGCCTGGTTCTGTCCATGTCTGGCCAGAAGCCATTTTTTGCAAAGAAAACTATTCATCACATTCAGTCATGTAAAAATGATTGCTTAAATTACACTGGGCTATCAGCTAGCAGATTTACCAAGGGAGTGGAATCTGTTGGATAGATGCTATCTATAAGTTTTGCACATCATAGGAGTTGTGTTTTGTCTATAAAATATAGATAAGTTTAATTAAACTGCATTAGTTTTGTTGAGCAGTTTTTTAAATCCTTTCGAGTTAAGAAGTAACTGTGCTGAGATTTCAGCTGCATAAAGAGGAAACTAATGAGCTTTGTTCTCCTAATCACATATGGGATCCTGGAGGAAGATAATGTTCCTGGATATGGCCTCTCCAGGGCTACAGAAGTCCTCTCTCTTTGGCACAGCTTGTGCCTCTGATGCTAAACCTAAGCTGTTATGAAAAAAACACGTGTAAGTACAGTCTGCAAATTGAACTTGCTGTTACGGGTGTTGATGTGCTTGAGCTTATCACACTTCAGGTGAAATGGAATTTGGCTTATTTTTTTGTAAATCTATCATATGTACATTGTGCTGCACTTCCTAAAGAAATGAAATGATTTCTGCAGTCTGAATGTTTAATGGCTGTACTCAGGTGATCCTTCCCACTAACTACATTTGATTATACTGAAATGCAACTTGTTTTTATTCCATGAGATCAGTGAAAGTTAATGAATATAGCTTAGGAACTAATTTAAGCTTGCTAGTCACTGCAAATGTCTTAACAAATTGCATCTCAGCAGGTTACAGGTTTTTTATGCCACTGCCCTGAGTACAGTTTTTATTTATTTGGAGATGTTACCAGGTCTTTGTGGAAAACACTGGAATTTGTTTTTGTTTTTCAGAGAACTTTGTGTTCCCTTCTTAAAGCAATGCTAATATGAATCATTTCCCCTAGCAATGAGGTGAGTCTTCTATTCCAATACACACTCTGGTACATTCAGAAACTTGCTGATGTGCTTCAGATTGATGCCCTGACTTGTCAATAAAAGGGCTGCTCATGGGTGGGCAGGTGTGCCTTGCCCTGGGTCTGAGCCTGTGCAAGCTCTGCCCCGGCTTCCAGCCCTGGGCAGACTCACATATCGCCTAAAGCCTCACAGTTACTCCTGCTCTCTCATAGGTAGTTTCTTCTGTGAGTAACATGAGAGGTGGAAAAAAGTCTCTTAAACCCTCTATGGAGCCATTTATGACTAAGGTGACAAGAATTATGGGGCTTAAGTTATAAGACAAGCATGACCATCAGTTTGGGTGTCAGGGCTGTGCTGGTATCCACAGGCAGCATTGAAGTGCTTTGTTCCTTGGGTGGTCCAGGTACCCCAAGGCCATGCTCTGTAGTGATGAGGTCATGGAGTGGCTGGGGCCCAAGGGCCACCCTGAAATGAGATATTTGACTGAACCTTCTTCACGATTCAGTTTTTGACTCCAAATGGACAGTATTATAAATTTTCGCCAAGGCAACTCCTTCTCTGTCCAGTCCAATTTGTATGCTCACATTAACATCCTGGGTGAAGTGTCCCAGAGACCTGCCTGGGCCTCTGAGACGAGTTAAGATGTTTGTAAATAGTCGACAGAAACTATTCCTGCAAAAATAAAAATGGTTGCTCAGGTCAGTCTTTTGATTGTAGTTATGCTATTTAAAGGGTGTTTTGTTTGTAGTTAAGGTACGTCAATAACAGTGAATTATGCATATGGAAGGAAGGTTACAGGACCAAGACCAACTGAATGCCAAGAACTGAGCAAAACAGTGCTTTGAGAAGTCTCTCCTCATCCAGCTGAAGATGCTTCCACATGGACCCTTGCAATGGAGACTCACTGCCACCAAAAAGCAGGGAAGCTTCCAGTTGGGAGATCTGATTCCCCATGTGAGTGTTACCCTGTGCAAACATCCCAATAATTTAGTTTTTTTCCTTTTAACAAATACTCAAGAGTGTCTGTGCAACCCTAACCTGATTGGTTTTGGCTGAAATGCTCATTAGTGGATGCAGAGAAAGCAGAGAAATGCTGAGAATTCAGTAAAAGATTTGGTGTTGTCCCACACAATGTCACACACTCAAATGACTGTAAGTCAGCTTGCAGATGGATCCTGTTCCCTGAAGGGAAGCCAAGTGTCCTGCTCACAATTTCCAGGTCATGGAAAAGGGCCCAATTCCTATATGGATGCTGCTAAACCTGTCCTCAGTGGTCCTTAGGGGATGTTAGTGTGATTGGAGACCTGGGACATGGTTAAGAAATATAATAATAAGTAACCAGCGAGGTTACAATGAGCAGCAAATATCCCATTTCACTGTATCACTGTCTGAAATGCAGAGTGGTGTGTATGAGCCCCTTTCTTCCTCCAAGAGATGAAGAATGATATTTGCTTTTATCTGACTGGTTTTAGAGTTTTCCATCCTACATCAAGAAACTAAGAACATCCAATAGCTTTGTAGGGGGGTATCAAGCTTGTCTTTGGCACTGTCTTGCCAAGAGCCTCCCTCCCCTGTCACAGGGGAGAAACAGTCCCTAGCAGGAGCACAGGGCTCTGGCTGGTGTCCCTTGGCACACCTGTGTGCTGCAACATAAGGCAGTGATGAGGTGACATGAGGATGTCAGCTGTCAGGGGCTGGGCCAGGAGCTTTCTTTCAAGCCTACATCCCCACTGACAACTTTTTTTTAAATTTAACTTTGTAAGTTTGTTTTTCTAATCTTACACCTAGCAGAAAGCCGGTGAAGCGGATTACAGCATGCAGGGGAAACTCAGTGTGCAGGGAAAAGGCTCCACCGCTGCCTTCCCTCAGGCTATGCTCTTGTCCAGCATCTGCTCTCTGGTTCTGGCTGCTGGGGTAGATGGTCCTTGACCCACGCAGCTGTTCAAACAGTTGTCTTTATAATGATGAGTTCCCCAGTATAAGGAATCAAGTGCACTGGGTAGGATGAAGAGCTTGCATTTCTTAAATATATGCAAGAATGCACCAATCTAGTTCCTTGTCTAGTGACTGATTAAGCCCATTTACTCTTTCTGCCTCTCCTCATAGATGCTGATAAATTTTTTGCAAACTGATTTGCTTCTTCAGCACCTAATTTCAGCATAAACAATACCAAGCTGTTAGTGATGCAGAAGTGCCTGGCTAAAAGAGCAGCTCTCCTCCAGAAACTTGCTAAAGAAAATCCAGGGAGGGTAAAATTCTGCATTAAGCTCGCTCTCTCTCCTTTTTTCCCCCCCCACTGAATTTACCACACTAAACATCTGAGGTTCTTGCTTCTATCCTTTTTTTCATATGATGGAAGCAAAGGACAGGAGTGCAGAATTTCATCACCTTCAGCCTGTTGCAAAACACCTCAGCTGAGCAGCTGTCACAATCCAACCCTGGTGGGACCTGGATGGTAGCATTGCTCTGCTAAAGCAAGACACCATGAAGATGCCCGAGCCCCTAACAGTGGTGTCTGCAGCAGTATGGGGTCTGCATAGAGGTGAATGACATGGAAAAAAAAGCACTGGGAGACCCTTGGCAAGACAAGTTGTAAGAAAACACCCAGGAGACCAAAGCCAGAAGGGGTGAGACATTGAGATGGGAGGTGGCCAGTGTATTCTCCTGCCTACTGAAGTCTGGTTGGGACCCTCAGAAGTGACTTGGGTTGCTTTGGCCATGGGGAGATGTCCTCTCCTGGCCGTCAGTGGTTGCCTGCTCTGGAGCGGCTGTTTCCATCCTGTGGGTGCAGCCATGGGGGACAGGCATGTGCAGTTGTCCCCCAGGGCTGCCATGGTGACCAGTGCCAACTCAGTCATTTGGTCTTTTCTGAAATTTGATCAAATCCTCTCTGGTTATTTGACAAGGGTGGTAGGCCAACTACACTGTTTTGCAAGACTGTGTGTTTAATATAAGCTATTTCATTGCATTAACTACTCAGAATTATTTTCAATGTTCAAAATACAACTGTCTCTATGATAATATAAGGTCTTAGACATTTAACAACAATTCACACTTACATTTCTGGTGGTAATATTCAATATATCACCTAAATATTCTCCTCTGTATTGTAAATATTCATCATTTTCCTCATCTCCTCCTGAATGCCTGCACAAATGCTGACATTTTCTTTCTGTCAAGTCATAAAGCATTAAGAGGGGCAGTTTTCCTCAACTAAGTGAAAATATGAGTTTGTCTATTTAGTTCTGCAGTGATGTTAGGATCCATTCTGTGTGCAGCTAATGTATGTGGCTGTAGCAGGCACAGGTTCTGCAGGAACAAGTAACATCATGAAATTACATGCTGAGTGTTTTATTAGGGAAATACAAAGTTCAGTGTTGGATCCTCTATGGTAAATCATCTCAAATGCCTCCCCCTGCCCTCAGCCCACTGCTCCCCCATTTTCCTAGTTTGCTGTGTGCTGCTGTCCATTTGACAGCAGCAAAACCTCCATGGACTATCTGGGCAGTCAGGCTCAACAGGCAGACTATCCACCCTCTCCTGCATCTATTTATCACCACCCAAACTCCTCTTGGCCATTCTGATTTTGTACTCTGAGCAACTGCCATGTACCCCTCCAAGTGCAACCCTTGAAGGCAGGCTGAGAGGTCCCTCTGAGGATGACAGGGGCCGTGCATGGCAGAGGATGATGCTGCAAACCTCTGGCAATGCTCCTGTATGTGTGCCTGTGTGAGGATGATCTTTTCTGAAACGCAGGGTTGCTGACTCCCAGGTCAGGGTTGGTTATTCTCCTTTCACTGGAGTCAAAACTTCTCCCACATCAGTCCTTGCATACTTCAAGGTTAGAGTCTGTGTCCAGGCATCTCTTGTGGGCCACCAGCAAAGTGTTAATTTGCTATCCGTGGAAAATGTCTTTGGTTATCTATGCATTTATTTTATAACTATATAAAACTTCACAGATTCATCATGGTTCATTTGTGTTTGAAGTGAGGAATGTGTCACCTCTGCACTGCCAGCTCTCACTGTTGCCCAATATATGTCATCTGAAAAGTGTTCAAGGTTCAATGAAGCAGAGACTACTGAGTGAAAGATCAGATGTGCTCCCTAACACTCAGTGTCCCCTCCAGCAGGACTACTGTCCTTGGATGGTCTCTGGTCCCTTCTGAGAACTGTTGAGAGAACATCCTGATTTTATTTTGCAACTCCAGGGTGCATCCCTAGTGCAACAGGTCCTCTCTGTACAAGTGGTGCCCTACATGGATGCTGAGCCTTCTGGACAAGCACTGAGAAAATTATATGAGTTCTTAGGAGACCGATGTTATCCACAGTGTAAGAAAAATTACAGTGAATAGAAATGAGTGGCTATCAACTGGAGAAAGAAGAGAAATTTTTCACTTTACTGAAAATGTTGCATCGAGAGGCCACATCATTAAGAAAACCATGATCATAATCAGATTAATATCTGACTACCCTATGAAGAGCAACTTTAGTATTATCTATGAACACTAATGAAAATATGTCTAGCATGACTCATTTTAACTAAAAATAGGTGTTTTGGCTGCCATTTGCCAGTCTGGGGTTCAGCTTTGGCTAGTGAAAGTGAACAGTTTCTACTGAGGGTTTTAGGGATCCTATTGTGCAGCATGTTACACTCATTTTATGAACAGGGTTGTTGACCTCAGGTGGAGACTGAACCAGCCACAGAGATGGGAAGAGAAGACAGGTCTTGATGCAATGGTCTTTTAGGTGCAAATCCTATAGATGCCTCTGGCATTTGTTCCAAAAGAAGACACCAAGTTTGTTGTGAGCCTTGGGAGATTCTGCTGTTAATTCCCTTTTGTGCACATCAATGCTTGAAGAACTGCTGGCATCAGCCTACTACCTTCATTTGAAAACAGCAGAATGAACAAAGACCTCTCTCTATATTTATGATAGTGCTTTAAGCATCTGAAAGTCATTAGGTCGACTCTTTGAAATGTTTGGCACTTTTTCTGCCTCAAGGTCAGCAATGAAAGTCCTGCTGTTTGTTAAGAGCAGAGGTGGCCTCAGGGCTGATGTTTCTGAAAAAAGTCTCACTTCTGACCCCAACTCCAGAGAAATGATCCCTGAGCTTGTGACCTGTCACCTGTGCTCGCACAGAGCAGCAGCACTTACTGCTTGGAGCTGCATTCAAGGACCTATATTTAGCCAAAGCATTGTGAGAACACAGCTAGCGAGGCTGTCTCAGGGGCAAATTGGGGAACCGCTTTTGTTTTCTGGGCAGTGGTTCAGTTGTATCAGCAATGGTGAGGAGGCCTGGAAGGGAGAGTAGAATTTCAGCTACTGAAGTCACCTTAAGTATTGGCATAGGTTTCTTAAAAATTCCATGCAGGTAACCCCTGCACAGGAGGGAGTAGGGAGGATAGGCTGGTAACAAAAGAGAGAAAGAGGGAAGAGGGAAGAGATGCACATTTCGCTGGTGAGGGAGGAGTCCTAAGCACATCCTGCTCTTGTGGTGAGCTGGAACAATGGATGAAATATGCTCCAGTCTAGTGCAATAGCATGCATTGCCCTTGGTTCTTCAAAATTCCAGTTTCTCGCAGCTTTACTGGGTTGCCAATGGACTCTTGCTCATTTCTCCCTTCCTTGGACCAGTTTCCCATCTTGAAAGGAGGAAGCTTCCAGGGCTTTTCAGCAACACCAGTGCTGAAGCATAATTATGCCACCAACTCCCTCCCACATTTGGATGAGAAGTTGGGGTTTCCTCCTTGCTCCCTTGCTTCCTCTAGGCAAGCTGGTTTTGTTGGAGAACATGACTGCAGAAGTACCAGCACTTAGACATGGCAAGATCATGGGAATTTAAGGCTGTTATGGCTGTGGTGGTGATCTGTCTGCTTCCAGTATAGGTTGCTTATCTGTGGGGAGTAACCTCTGAGCTGAAGAGACATAAGAAACTACTAGTGGAGCTCAGCAAGGGTGTGTTAAGGCTGCTCTGTCCTCATTGCTGGGAGGTGCACAACACTGCCGCATTGTGGACACCTGCCCTGTTTCACCAGTGATGATGTGAGATATATATCTTTAAAAAAAAGATGTGGAAGCTGGGCTGATGATGACATGGACACTTTGGACAATTTGCTTGGATGATAAATCCTCCATCTTTTTGGCCTTCAAGAGCATCAACTGTGTAGGGATGGGGTTTACCAGGCTGCTTTCAGCATAGCTGAGCCCCACCCAGAGGGGACCCGCAGCTATTTCAGTGAGACAAGTTGTGCATGAGTGAGGCACTGGGTAAGATTGGGCTGCAGCATTTTACTACTCTCTGGGAGGCTACTTGCGCTGTCCCAGAAAATTTGCTGGTGGATATATGGGGAAAAGCGTTTTTGTTCACTTTAGATAACTTGGAAACTTTTTTCCTCTGTGGCTTATAAAGAGTAATCTATTTTATAAACCACATTCTACTTGAATAACACTTCTCTGCTTAATATGTTGATCTGAGCAGCAACACCAGCCAGGTGGTGATGGGCTGTATGAGGGCTATTGGAAAGAAAATTGTGTGCTATGTAAATTGCTGCGTGAGGAGGTAAGTGTGCTCAGGTCAGACTGGGTGTTGGAACACTTTGAAGTTCCTTATAGCTTTGCGAGAATTCAGCTATAGTCAGCCACTGACAAAAATAAATCTGTAAATTAGCAGGGACAGCATTGATTGCTTTCCCATTGCTTGCCTGGTGGCCTTGCACAGGCATTTTCTGAATTTGGTGGAGAAAAGATCTTTAAAGGAGAGAAAAGTACTTGGGTGTTTTCTGGCACACTTTGACCATAACTGTGCATGTGGAAATGAAACTGCAAAGGTGACTGGTTAATTTTACCAGCCTGTGCCTGTTCTTTAGGAGCAGCTTCTGTATCTGTTATCCTTTTAGGAATTTGCGCTTGATACGTAATGCAATTGAACTGCAGAAGTGATTACATGGAGTCATGAAGGGGTTATAATGCATTGTAATGTTAAAAAATGAGAAACTATTCAAGGATACCCTATATTCAGGAGAGAAAATAGAAAGTTCATTTGTCTATGAAGCAGATTTGATCATGGTCTGAAAAAATTCGAGGCCGGACCTTGATCTGGAGCTACTGTAGGTAATAGCAGCATGCATTAGCATTGAACATAGCCCCTGAGCTCACTCCAAGTTCATTTTGCTTTCTTTCCTGAAGTAAACAACAGGTTTGTTGTTGAAGTTGGTGGCTGGCAAGACAAGGATGAGATGAGGGACTGATTTTGCATCTGCAAAACCTGAGCTCAGATGTGAAAAACCCATCCTAATCCCTGCTCTGGGGCTGGTCTTTATTATTATTTATTAATCAAAACTGAGGGTCTGCCAAACAGAAAGCATGGATCCAGGCAGGCTGTTTCTGGGCCCGTCCTCCACCTAGAAGGTGGCAGGTGGCACCAGTGGCCATGTTCCCAGACAGGTATTTCCAGCCTCTGCGGAGTAGCCTGGGAAGAAAGGCCATTTGGAAAGATCTACAAAGGGACAAACCCAGCTTGCCAGGACCAAGAAACTTCTGTGTTTTCATTTCTCTGAGCAGGAATGTAGCTGTTGGCTACCAGCACTGCCTCAATGGATCTGTGTCAGCTTGTACCAGCTGTGGGTTTGTCTCCTCAGTATATTAATATGAAAGGTGAGCAAAAACCTGGAGACTTCAGTGCAGGAGATGAAGGAACTGGAAATGAAAACAGATGGGCATTATCTGGGAGCAGGGGAGGTGGGGAAAGGGATGCCCTGTAGTGGAAGCTGGGCTTTGAGTTCTTTGAAGCCCTCTGGTTCATGATGATCTGTATTGTTATTGCCATGCCTGTGAGCTTGCTGCTGTTTCTCAGCGTATATTAAAACACATCATACTAATCATCATTTATTGTGAGCAGTAATGCAAATATGTTCTCACCAGTGATATGGGAAATCTGCTGTTGTCTCAGCTTTTCTTCTGGTTTGACAAGTGCTTTATAGCAGGCAATAACAGGCCCTGACACAGCCGAGACATTCTTGTAGCATTTTGTACCTCTGTCAGTTTAGCTGAGCTGACTCGTGATCCATTTTTAGGGCTGATGAGAGATTTTGCCAAGATTTTCCTTTAGTGTGTTGAAGCATTTCTGAGAGATGGTTTCATGGGGCAACAACCTCTCATTTGATCCCTAATCATGAGTCCTGGATAATGTCACTCCAAGAGAAAGATTCCTCTAAGGTGGAGCTCATGCCTGCTTCCCAGGGGCACAGATGTCCCCCAACATTGTGTAGCAAAACTTGGGTTGCTTCTGATTATGGAACAGACCCAAGTGAGTCTCAAAATGAAGCAAGTCTGGCTTCAAGAAGGAGTTTCAGATGATGCTCAGATGGCCATGAAACACATGGGACTTCTTTAGAAGTGAACACTAATAGACACTCTCTTGTCAGAAATATGATCTAGAAGAGGGATTTGGGGCAGATGCAAATTTTTATTTCTGGTGGGTTTGGTTGGGTTTTTGTTTTTTCCCTGGTATTGCAAGCAGATTTCCTTGGCACTAAGGTAGCACTAGGAGATAGCTCCTCAGGAAAATAAAGACACCTTTGCCATGTAGTGTATAGCTTGAAGCTCTCAGGACAGTGATTAGCTATGTTAGTGGTATTGCTGCTGTACACAAGTGTCATTTCTCTGCAGTGAGAAGTACCAGAAAGAAGTTTGCAACTGTTAAAAAATGTTGCTTGAATGCATACAACCGGTTTTGGGTCTTCTTCAGGACTGATAGCATTTATTTAATAACTGGTCCCATTAAAATTGCCATATTGATTCATCTGCCAGGAAAATAAATGGGTGGACGTTTCATATCATACGGTTGTATTGATCTTCTAGAAGCTGATGGGATGGCGGTTTTCATCATTGGACAGCACATTAACACCTTAATTGATATATTCTGAAACCTAATTAGAGGCCAGCTGGATTCGTTGTGGGAATAATATTTATTTTCGATGTTGACAAAGTGCTCCAAAGCACAAGTCATATGGTGTGATTTAACAGTGATTAAAGCTTGGCTACAGACATAGACAACTTGAGGACACTGACAAGCAGGCGCGACTAGGAAGAGTGAAGACCTAGAAGTGTGTAATTACTTTGTGCTCTGTCACATACACACATATCTCCGTCTATCTATCGTCAGTGAACTATCTGGAGAATGGTTGCAGCACTTTAATTATTCACTGTCAATCACCCTCTAACCAGCACAGACATGTATGCGTGTGAGTGCCATGTGCGCCTTGACTTGAAACTCCTTGGAGAAGAGGTTATTAAGGTCACACAGAGAAGTATAGGAGGAACAGGAAACCTTAACTCTTCCACCTGTGGTATCTTACAGTGCAGCTTCTCTGATATGATTATGTTTCTCACCTTATGAAATATAACAACTATTTTTTCCCATAACTCATGTATCTTGTCTCCCATGTGTATGCTTCCAACTGCTCATAGAGGAGAGAAAGAGGGAATGACAGGGGGACCCTGTCTCCATGAAAACCACTCTGGTGAGCACACGGTGCCTGGGACGATTATCCCAGATGTAGCCACCTGCATCTCATCAGATGGACCCCATCATTAATTTTTTGCTGTCTGATCTTTTATGTACCTGTCTCCTAGCTTGCTGTGATGAATTGTTTTTCCAAATTTCCTCCAGTGCTTTAGTTGACTCTGGCAAAGATTCCCTGTGTTCTCAGTTTACTACATTTGATTTTTTTGTTTTCTTTCTCTAGAGGGGAGATGTTCATGATGACAAGGTTAAAGGATTTCATTGAAAATTGTAGATGATCTTTGCCCACAGCATGTCCGTTCTCCTGCGAAGGGCAAAGTCAGGCAGCCCTGCCTTCTCCTTGTGTGCTTCTGCAAAGTCTGCTCTCAGCCTCTCATCCACAGACTGAACCATTTTCTTTTTATTACTACTGAAGGCTGAGACTGTTTTTCAATTTTCTTTCATTTGTGGCAGGTACGAGCTCTATCTGTTTTTCTGTAATTGATTCCTGTGCTCATTTCTCTCCCCCTGCCTTCAGACGAGCTTTGTGCTCTGCAGAGCTCTGTCAACGTCTGCAACTGCTGGAGCTCTGCCTTTGCAGCAGCTGCCTTGCCCAGCTGCCTGCGCCATCCCAGGCACTGCCCACACTGCCTCCCCTCCCGTGGGACCCTCTCGTGCCTTGAACCACGCCAGAGCTTGGTGGGATTTCTTCATTTGTTCTATAGCACTGTGTCCTGCTTCTCCTGTGCAGCTTTGTCTTCGAGAGCAGGCAAATGGTGGGTATGTGCTCGGAGCAGGCTGAAGTGTTTGCGAGGGTCTCTGGCACAGGATGAGTTCCTTGGTTTCCAGTCTGCTTACCTGCAGCAGGTAACTGCACTTCCCCAGGGTGGTCTTCTGCATCTCTTACTGCTCTAGTAAGGTCACTCACTCAGGTTAAGTAGCTGAGAAGGCACCAAAGAAAGTGCTTGCTAGCTCCTGCAAGCTCTGTTACCTTCCTAGGAGCTGAACTTATCTTCATTTCTGTGTTGCTTCTGCTGTAGCCCTCTTGATTTTGTCAAATCCCAGCTGTGCCTCCAGAAGCTCATGTCAGAGCAGCATTGTCCTACAGGGAGCATCACTGACCACTGGTGTTGGTCCCCTGCTCTGGCAAGTGGCTGCAGCAATGCTTCTTACTTTCTGCTAATACTTGGCCTCTTCTCACTCTCAGATGTAATCTCATCTCCCTTGATGCAGCTGCAAGAGGAGAGAGAATCTCCTCAACATTTACAGAAAGGTTTTCTGTTTCTACCCAGCTGCAAAAAATCATCAAGAAAAGATTTTGTTTCTGTTAGTTTGAGCAAGGAATTTGTTTATGAAACTAAATTAAGGTTTTCTCCTGACAATGCTCTCTTTTGGTAAATCTTAATGAAACCAATATTATCATCCCTTTACCAGTGGCTTCTCATTTTATCATGAGCACACTCTTGTAGCAAATGGACCTCCGATGTTGACTAGTTCTCTGTTTGGGTAACCTGCAGGCTTTCCTCATTCTCAGCCTGGAGCTGATTGTGTTTCTCAGCCTCAGCACAGGGATGATGGCTTTCAGCACCTTTTCCAAAGTTCTGTGAGACCTGGGGCTCCTCTTATATGGGTGGTTCCTAAGCTGGAGTATGTTACCAGTGGCTTTCCCCAAAGGGCTCCATCCTGCCTAGCTCATGGGCTTTGCAGGAAGCCTCTGCTGGAGGAGAACCTGGGGGTGAGCAGAGTCTCCCAGCCAGTCCTGGCAAGGTGACTGCAGGTGCCATGTGGCTCTGTCCCTGGGAGGGCAGACATGACCAAATCATGCCTCCATCTCCCTTGCTGGGAATGGCTTGAGGGGTTTCTGGTGCTCCAGAACCACCTGGCATCAAATGGCATCTTGCCCTGGGAGCTGAAAGTCTGCTTGCTGAAGTGTAAAGCTGAATGGATCAGCTGCCTATGGCTACAAATGAGCTATAAATGCATAGAGACTGGTGTAAAGAAAATGCATCTGTGAAAGTCTGCTTGCAATGAGCGATGGGGCAGGCAGGTGATGCCTGAATAAATCCTTTGATGCCTGCAGGTTTGCTGATGTGATTGAAAGCCTGCAGAAGGTGCCAGCCAGGGAGCAGCCTCAGCTTTCCAGGCTGGCTTCATGCACTAGGTAATGAGATATCACTGAACTGAAATGGCTGTTAGAGACATCGAAGAAGAGCCAGGCTTAAATTCTTCACCTCCCAACAGGTAAAATACATTATACAGTAACTATGCTTGATAAAGCCTTAATATGCAAGCTGCATTTCTGTGCATACTGCTGGGCTGTGGTATGGACAACTTGGAGAGCATGAGCCTTGCTGGGGCCATGGGAGCATGCAGGTACCTATGGGTTGTTGCTCACTGATTTAGTAGGTGACACAGTGACATTTTTTCCCTCCAGACCATGGAAGGTCTCACCACCATCCTGGGGACACAGCAGCTGGCTGCCCTGGTTCTCCAGCGGAAACTGAAAATATTTCTACCACAGACAAGTTAGCTTTTTTGTAGTGTTTCTTTTAAATCTCTTTGGGATGACTTCAGGCTCTGGAGAGGGGAAGACATTTTTATTTTATAAGTATGCAAGATTTCTAAAAGATGAAAGAACTGTTGCTCCTGACAGGGATTTGCCAGATATTTGGAAATAGTTACATGATTCTCTAATGTTGTGTGCAGTATAAAACAGTCTTGAAATCATCATAGTTTTTTTGTTTTCTTCCTCCCACTGACTATTTTCACATATATGTAATGGAGTTTGAAAGTAACTTTTTTTTGGGTTTATTGTCATGGAAGGACCCAGAGTCAGAGACGATGATGTCAGTATTGATTACCAGTTGTCAGCACTCTTTAAACAACAGAGATGTTTATGGCTACTTTGGCATATTCTCAATGAACAGCAGTGGATTAATTAGAACAGTTTAAAACCCATAAAACCTTGGATATGGTTTTGTTCAGAGGAAGAGAAGACTTGGCATTGAACAGTTAAGGCAATTCAATTCTAATTTGGATTTAAAAATACTTTGCACATTTTTAATGTTGTGTTTGAGTAAGTGCAATAAATATATATTTCTATGAAAATCCATTTTCTTGCCCAGGGTATAAATGTCCAATATGAAATCTCAGAGTGAGGAATATGGTTTGCCTTGGACAGAGTGTCTCAGTCTAAGTGTTGTATAACTCATACTCTGCTCCTGGTGTGGTGGCATAGAAACTGTTCTTCGTATATAGCTTTATATAACTGCTGTATATAACCTGCTATAGCTTAACTGCAGCAATTTAAAAAGCAATGACAATTTATTCCCAAGTGTGCTCCCTGATCAAAGTTGGAGTCTCCATTTCAGGTGTTAAATATTTATTCAAAGTGCAGATCATGCATTTCTGGTGCTGTGCAGGGAATTCATGATAAAGCACCATTCCACGTTAAACACCAAGATGTCGTCTTCTGCTTTTTTCTTTTTTCTTTTCTTTTTTTTTTTTTTTTAAAGCAAGGTAATTGAACATAAAATAGAATTAGACCGGATCTTTTACCAGCAAAACTTCAGCTAGCTCTCCACTTTTATTGCAGCTGTGGGATGCTGGGTTTGTACCTCCTCCCCACGGTGGATCTCTTGGTGACTTTCCTGGGGTTAAGTATTGTTGGCTGATAGTGCTGTGGGTTTGTTCATTGCTCCTGGCTGTGCCAATGCTGTTGGCCTGCTTTGTCCAGTGATGGTACTTTGATGCCCCAGCCAAGGACAAGTTCTTCTTTGTGTGCCAGACAGAAACTGGACAAGAAATAACCAGTACACAAGACTGTGATCTCAACAGGCAAAGTGAGCAAACACTTTCCACACCCAGTATAAAGACAAGGAGATGTGAAGGGTGAGGGACAGGTATCCTCAATGGGAAACTGAAGCCATCTGAGATACCTGTCCAAAGTAAGAGAGATGAATCTGGGGGTGTTTCACTCTCCGTTTGTTACAGGTAGAGCCTGGACAAGCAGGTGACTAAATTTAGATAGCTGAAGTTGTCTGACTGAGTGCCAAGGACACAGAGGACATCTCTGCAGAGGTGGAAAGAATAATCCAGGGCTTTTAGCATTAGATCATTTGTAGCTCAGCATTCACCTGGGGGAAGACTGCCATTTACTGATCGACCCATGGTACTTTCTACATTGCTGACCCAATGTTCTGGCTCAGGTGAAGTTTTGCCTGCTGGCAAACTGGGAGCAATGTCTACTAATGTAGGTAATGTGTCTAGCAAAATTATTGGCTTTGTCAATTGGACTCCATTTTCATAGTCCTTCATGATTTTCTTTCTTCTGAGAGCCTTATTTTTTATCATTTCAACCCAGTAATATTGAAATGTATTGTTTGCTTCATATACCATGCAGTAACTCTCTCCTGAAAATGCTCTTTGATTTACCTCTTCATTCTTTTTACATTTTTACATTGAGTCAGGGAAAGAGAACTACCTGACTTTGTGGTCAATGACCAGTTAGCTAGATGATGACAAATCAAAGAACCATAATTCTTGCTCTATATTCTTGTGATCAAATCACAGAATGATTTCGGCTAGAAGGAGCCTCTGGAGGTCATTCAGTCTCACCCCCTTCTTGAAGTGGTTCCAGTTAGATTAGATTACTCAGTTCAGTTGAGTTTCAAACACCTCCAAAGACGGAGATTGCACACCCTCACTGAGCAGCCTGTTCCAGGAATGACAGTAGGCAAAAGCATACATACATAGAGATGGGAAACACCTTGTAACGATGGAACAGGGTCAGCAGAGCAGTGAACAGTGACCTCAGCTTTCCAGTTTAGCTACTAAATAATAGTCACCAGAAATATTTTGTGTATCTTGTTCCTAGTGACACAAACCAGTCTATTTAATCCAGGAGCATTTCTACGTCCTATTAAGCTAACAGGAAGGCATGGCAATTTCTAAGCTTTAGGCATCCTTATTTAGAAGTAGACTTCAAATATTTAACCACTACACAGTCTCTTGTTAAATAGAGGTCTCATGTTTGTGAGACTAAGGGTGAGGGTCATGCTCTATATCTGATGAAATTAATGCCAGCTCTGACTCTGAGGATCAAACCCTGAATGAGTCTATAGGTGCAATTTATCATCACAGGAGTGAAGCATCATCTTCTTTCTTACATAGCAAAGGTTAGGACAGAAACTTATTGACCTTCTCCAGTAGGAGAACTGGGCCACATCGAGATTCTGATCACTGTCATGTTGTTGGAAATTGAGAGAAAATCCCCTGAAATGACATTGGAACAGAGCAGCAATAAGCAACCTGAGAATGAAGCCCATAATCTCTTTGTCCCTGTGCTGTACATGTTTTCTCTGTAGCCTAATTTAAGAACAAAATCTTAATTTGTTCGAGAAAACCAAAAGCAGATGCTGTAGTTAATTCATTTGGGGACACAAATGCTGATTAGCTAGAGGATGTTATCTCTGTCCTTTTACAAGGAGACAGATAACACTGTGATGTATGCAGGAGCCAACTGTAGCTAGGTTAGGAATGAGATGGCTCTTTTGATTCCTGCAAAGTACAGTGGAGGGCAGCTCTTTGAGGATGACTGAGATGTGGGAAGCAATGGAAACTGAAGGTTAGAGATACTTTCATCCACATGTTCCCACTGCATCTGCTTGCAACATTAACCACCACTTTTCAGAGCAGAGCTGCCAGGACCAGACACCCATCCTGGTTGTCGGAAATGCCCCTATTTCTGTGCTCAGAACCACCACCACTCACCCCTTAAAAACTCTTCTTACTAGATCTCCATTGTGCACTAGCACCTTTGGTTTAATTTTAGTTAATTTAAATCTATGCACTGAGGACACTGTGTTAACTGATATTGAGATGACACTGAGTCATATACATGCTCTTGCTGGACTTCGTCTTGGTTGTCCTCCAACAGAATGACTGTAGTTCATTTAACCATTTCATCCTATAGCTGATTTTATGCACAAGGACTTAAATGATTTCTTTCCTCACATTTTGGAGACAGTGATGCTGTCATGGTTTAACCCTAGATGCCCAAGTTTTTAGAGAATTGCTGCAGTGGTTGAAATGTGACTTGCTCTGGTGTGCCAGGCTGCTGGGATAATGGCAAAAAGGGGATGGTTGTGGCAGAGTTGACTTGAAGATTTCTCTTGCAAAAGCAGGGAAAAAGACTCCGTGAATGTTCAACTTGTGTCTTGTCAGCTTCTTGTTGCCCTGTTAGGGGTTTTTTTTTTTTGTCTTGATGCTCTGCCCTGATGTCTTTTGGGCATTAAAAGAGTAGAAGTGCGCAAGGTTGTAGGCATATTGCACTAAAAAGTACACTTGGTGATTGGATGAGTGCTGTTGGGACTTAATATATAGCTCTTTATTGTGGGAGTGGTTAAGCAGAAATGATCAGGCATTTAGGAAAAAAAGTGTTAAAGACTATTTCAGAAGAAATATTGTCAGAGCAGTATTCTCCCCAGGTGGTAGGATCCTCATGTTGAGAAGAGCCCTGCTCCAGTAAGCCAACAGAAGATCAGCAAGTACTGAGCTTTCTGAGCATCACTTTTGGTTTTGCTTCAGACCTTTACACCCTGACCCTTGTGGCCCCAGGCTGGGTTTGAATGCCCTCCTCTGTGGTTAGTAGTGTTTGAGCATGGACTTCTCTGGTGCTACTTACGGAGATGTGCCTCTAAGCCTAGGGCAATCTCTCAGAGCTGCCCTCATGTGAAACCTAGGTATTATTCACCACTCAGCTGTGATTCCTCCTTTGTAGTAGCTGGGCACGTTTGTTTCTGTAAATAATGCGGACAGGATTTGGCCTTTACTGTCTGTCTGCTCTTTTGTTTAAGTCTCTACACACGTATGAATGTATTTCCTATCACATGCAATAGATAGTTTCTGAGGCTGCACAAATATCATGAGTTCGTGCCACAGACTTGAGGCCTGGGTGATCTCACCTCACCGTTACCTGAATGCTTTGGATGGGTTTCAACGGCAGTCTTCCCTAGACACTGGACATGAAAGAGCTGCTGAATATCCATGTGGCTCCTCAGCCTCATCTGCTGTCTCCTTTGAGCAAAGCCTGAGGGTCAGTGCTAGGGTGAACTGGGGGAAGGCTACAATACTGGTGTTGCCTCTTGTTGGGTTAATTAAGCTTCTGAATAAAAATGTATGAAGTGTCTCAGTGTCTTGGACAAGTAACTGTCTGCCACAGGTATCTCAAAAATCACCTTTGTAAAAGGGACTCGGAACCCTTAGCTAAAGGAATGTGCTTGAAAGTGTTATCCTTCATATTTAATGAACAAGAAATCAATACAACAGGACCAATTGTACTGTTGGAAGGAAGCATAACCCGAATACAGAGTTGAAAGGATCATCTTCTACCTCACCATGACACTGGGCAGCACCGTTCCCTTTCTGGTCCCAGTTTTCCCTCTGCTCCCTTTCCAGGATGCATCTAAGCTGTGAGAGCTTAAAGTCTGAGGTTAGGTTTTATTTATCTGTTTGATGGGGATCTCGCTTAGTGGGGCATGCACTTCGACTGAGGCTTCCAGGTGCTGCAGTAGTAAGAATCCCTTTTAATCTTTCAGTTATCAATAAATGCTCTATTTTTTCTATATAAGCACCAAAAGATATGGTAGTGGTTACTCTTATTCTCTAGGTTACATGAAGAGGAAACCTGTCACCTGTTCATTTAGCTGCATTTACAATATCCCAAAGACTGTGCACATGGAAGAGATGACTGTTTTTTGACAAAAGGCCCAGCAATTAAATCCCCCACGCTGCACCCTCTGCTTCAGATAAAATGACATTAGCCTACCAGGAAGCGTAAACCAGCAAACTTTATAATTACGCAGTTAATTGTAGCTAATGACCAGAGAAACGACTAACCCTTGGTAGCATAGAATCAGCCACTGGCTTCCTCATTTATTTTGTTCCTAGTGAAAAAAAAGAAAAAGTAGGAAAAATGTTGTCCTCTAACCTGTGATCCAATATTTCTTCTTAGTCCATTGGATAGCACAATGCGTCATATCAAAAGAGCATTGGGTTGTGACTGGACATGCCATACTCTAAGTTTCAGTAAAAAATAGTCCTACAAAGCCCCCTTTGTTCTTGCCTTGTTAGCTATCAGGAGAAGAGAAATTCTCACAAAATGCCTTTTTCTCCCCCTTCTCAATTATTTTAAAACACTTCAACAGTAAGCCAAATCACATCTCACATACTCTAAAAAGGGTACATGGGCTCCAGGAAAGGAATTGTCCCAGAAGATATCCTCCTTATGATCAAAAGTCCAGCAGAGGAGGGCATCAAATTCTCCATGCATTAAAAACAGGTTGAAAAGCAAAGCTGCAGAAATATTTAAACTCTTTTGTACCACAGTGTCTCCTTATCTATTAGACACAACTCAAATGTAGCCTGTCAGCTTGCTTTAGCTCTTTAGTGAATCTTTTTTGTCATTTTAAAATCTGTAAATAATGAAGACTATCTATTAGGAAAGTACCAAAGGTCTTTTTTAACCCACTTCATAAAGGAGTCCTGCAGGCTACCATGTGGAAAGAGCCTGCGGTGCTGTATCTCATTTGAGCCCTAATGTGGTAAAATTAGGAGCTATGAGATGTGAATCTTAATTTTAATCTCAGTGTTGGCACAAACCAGACAATGAAAGTATCTGTCTGATTAGGCAGTTAAACAAGAAGAGATGACTCAAAATATCCTTTCTATTTCAATAACTCCTGTGAGATTAGGGGCCCTTTGAAGACTGTGTCAAACTCCCTTTCACTTTAATACACTTCCATTTAATTGAAATACTGTGAAAGAGGATGAAGGCAGTTGTAACCCATGGAGTCTTGGGTACATTCCAGTGTTGCACCAAGACTTTAAAACAGTTGAGTGATCAGGAGAGACAGATTGGTTCCCTGAGCAATTGGGTTTTATACCCCATCTTTCTGCTTTTTAAGTCCTGTTGGATTTCTCCTGTCTGGTGTGGTGTGTTTTGTGGGTTGGCAAATCCTTTAAGTCAGAAGCGCTGCTCAGCCAGAAGAGCGAATTGAATCAAAGGGTCTTATCTAGAAGTGCTGAGCAGGGGGTGCAAGATAAATTCATCTCCAGTTTCTCCTGCTCCACCCTTTTAGTGAAATCAGATGCACTGCTGTGATTGCCTCTCAGAGCCCTTAGCCTGCACAGGAGGGGTACAAGCATGTATTCCTCTGCCTCTCTGCAGGCTGTGGTCTCGGTTCCTAGTACAGCTGCAGGGACCACGCACTCTGCTTGAAAGTCCCCTGAGCTTCTGGTGCTATGAGGAAGCTGCCTGGTATGTTGAATGCATATACAGAGGGAGATCATCCCCAGCTCTCTGTAAGCGACTGTGCTAACACCCTGAGCACACACTCAGTGCCACTCAGACAGGCAATACAAATCCATCTGCCCCTTTGAGGAGGATGACATGCTGGTAGCAGGCGAAGTACATGCAGAAAGTGCCTTGCAAAAGAGATCCCCAGCTTGCTTAAAAATGTCTCTCTTCTTATTCCTCTACATTATACTAAGTTATTTGTCCTGTTGTGGATATGAAATAAATTGCTCTTGTTCTCCTGCCTTACATTGCATCCTGAACATCTTGTTCTATCTGCTTTAGGCTTCCTATAGTTTCTGGCAGGCTGAACAAATCAAGTGGGTAAAAACCACCATAAAATCCCAAACAGATTTTTCAACCAGCTCCATTATGTTGTTTGTGCTTGGCTGGGATAGATTAATGTGCTGGGTTATGTTATTGTGTGAGTGTACTGTACTCCTTGGACAGGGTTGAGTTAGTGCTGCTCCACAACAGAGCTTTGTAGAGGCAGAGGCCAGTGTGCCTGGACAGGGTCAGTTCTTTTGTTCGGTTTGAGTCCTGCTTTACTCAATTTTCTGGCAGTGCAGACAGTGGATTCTAGGAAGATCTAGAGAACATCTGCAGCTCTTGAGTGAAGTCTCCTGTAGATTCAGCTGTAGACACTAAACTGCAGCTGAATTGAATTGTCTCGATCAGACAGGATGAAGATAAACCAGAGATCAACTCTAAATGCAAGTGAATGAACAGAGCATGAAAACTCTCAGAGACAGGAGTCGCCAGTGTATGGGCAGAATAATAAACTTAAAGAAGCTGGGAGATTCAAAGTCAGTGTAAGAGTGCTTTTTGTCCCAGTTGGATCCTAAATAAACACTCAAATGGTGGAATGATGTTATACAAACTAAATTTAAAATCACTCTAATGGGTTTTGTGTCCAGTGAAGTCCTCTCTTTAAACCACAAGGCTTCCATGGGAGATTATCTACTGGTTTTCCCCTTCAGACCTTTAGGAATCCCCATGAGGTACAAGAATGTATTCACAATTTTTGTATTGAATGTTGGTCATTACTTTGCTTCTATAGATGCAAACATTCATGGTTTCAGTATAGCAACTACCCTGGCTTTTCAGTGAGAGCAATTCTGCTTGCACTGCCTCAGAAATAACCAGTTGGCATGTTTTTAATGTGCTTAATTATTGTACAGTGTCCAGAGATAGGAGGGAAAAATGTGTTAAGGTAATCTACAGACAAAATTAATCAAGGATTTGTTACCACATGTTTACTTGATTGCATGAAATAAATTGAATTAATACTTCCATAAACTCAGCTTAAATTCCATCTTACTGTGTGATCATTAATAAAACTAATATTTTCCCACCTATTTTGACCCAGATGCTGTAATCCTTACTCTACAGACTGTCTTTGTAAAGTTATCTGTAATTTAATCAAAGTTAGGATATGCGAGGTCAAGTTCATTGTCTATTACTTATTTATAAAGAAACAAAAATATGCTGGTCCTCTCATAGTGCAAATATGTAAAAAAACGCCCCCAGACAATATCAAACAATATTCCCTGTCATAGAAAGCATATATTCTAATCTAGATGTGTGAAGGGGTTGAGAGCATTACACAGCATGGAAAGATGACAAAAGAAGGCACATCTTATAATGAGAAGTATAACTTCATGGTTCTGTTACATATATGGTTTTTTTAATAGGCTTGAGTTCTTGGGTTGATGCAGAAGGTAGTGGATTTTGAGAGGCCATCTGACTGAGGAGAGATCATTAAGACCTTTCCTCTTTTGATTCTTCTAATGTCATTTCTTGATATTGTGACTGGCATGCTGATCTGATGAATCAGGCTTCTCATTAGCCAGAAAGTCCTACACTGTGCATTTCTTGTTTGTCTATTGGTTCTTTCAGTCTTTAAGCATCAATGCAGTAGATCTATCTGTGGCTGCAGCTTGCCTTGGGGCACCTCCTGGGCAAGTGAGGCCTGCCTGCCTATTCCCAGCCAGCATGGACCATATTAATTCTGTGTGAGCTGTAAAACAAAAGTAACATTTCATTTTTCTAAAATTTTGATGGAAGACAGAGGCTGCTGAAAATGACGGTGGCAACTACTGGCTTGCCTTGGGCTATGTGACTAGTGAAGCCATTGGCAGCTACGCTAATTAACATGGGGAAAAAATAATTAAGACAACTGGACAGGAGGGGAGAAAGGGGGGCAGCTTACACAGTGTGCAACACCATGTAAAAGTTGAAGCCCAACAGGAGGACTGCAAAATGTAGAAGCCAACCTGTCATCCATAGACCTGCACGTTAACTGGTCAGAGTGATGTCCTGTGCCCCAGGTCTACATAAGGCTCATGGGACTGATGCTCTGATGTGTGGTGCATGTGATCTGTGAAACAGGAATAGCTGTCCGAAAAAGGACTTGTTCACTGTGATGTGAAGTGTTTTGTAGCTTTAGTGGCTGTGTCTTGGCAGTAGGCTCCAGAGTCCCAGGTGAGAGGCCTGTCTCTCTGCGAGGCATAGGGGAAGATTTAAGCACGGACAGAGGGCAGCAGCAGGAGACAGCATGTGGAACAGGCAATAGCTAGGCCAGTTAACAAAGGTCACTTCAGATGGGGATGTGTTTTAAATTATTTCCTTCTCCAGCGCTCAGATCTTTTCTCAGAGCTAAGGGCCACACCTTCATCAGTCTGGTTTTACAGTAGCAAGGTTTTCCTGAAGGCTAGTGCTGCCAAAAAGAAAAAAAAACACCAACAAAAAAGACAGACATCAAGCCTTTATGTTACAATCCAGCAGTTAGGATGAGAGAGATGCTCTTTCTGTCATGCAGCAGACCAAGGCCAAATTTCCCCTTGTCTGTAGAAATTCAGTCCACTTCTCTTCATCATCAAATAAGGCATTTTTACCCTGTGCATGAAAAAATCCATGGGATGAGAGAACACATAAATGAATGCCCGTGGCATTCATTTTCCCACTTGAAAGATTTAGGTACGAATCTTGGCTATATGAACAGTTTATACATTAATGCAATGACTACTTGACAGAAATCACCATGAATATGTCCCTCGCAGCAAACCTGGCAGCTGGGCCCCTGTAGTTAAGTGTCTACCTTTAGTCTGTATCCAGGGATAAACTCTAGCAATTGCTCTATTACCTGATGACCCCTCCCCAGCAGAGAAGAACTGGGAAAAGCAGAGGAGACCCACAGGCTGAAATGGAAACAGATTTAATGAAACAGCCAAACTAATGCCAATGCCAGTATAAAGTAATTAAAGTTATACCAACCCAGCAAAAGGAATGACAGGCACAATAACTAGGAAGACAGTCCCTGGGAGCAGGGTCAGGACGAGCCCAAGCAGGAGGCCTCTTTTCCTCAGCAAACTTCCGCCTTTATACTGAGCATGATGTTTATGGCACGGAATTGGCTGCCCTGGCTGACAGCTTGAATACCATGGCTGGCCTATCATTCTGTCTCAGTGGAACAGGGAAAATAAGGCTTTTCCACAGGGAGACAGGGAATAGATTTGAATTAGGTTTAATTAAATTTTACTTTCCCTTGTTTGGAATAGCTTCACAGACAGAAAAAGGATAGTGGTGTTTTCTATTTAAAAAATCCTTATGTAGTTGAAACTTATGGGCAAAGTTTCACATGTCTATATTATGGCACCTACCTANTATGGCACCTACCAAAGAAAAAAAAAAAAGCACATAGAAACACATGTATTCATGCAGGGCAGCAAGAACAGTGTTCAAGGAACAGCCCATGGGAACATAGCAGTGTCTGTGCTATAGCAACTGTTGAACATGCAGCTGGCATAGATTTTTATGGTTTCACTTTTCAGGTGTAACACATTTTTTTCAGTACATTTCTAACAGATAGAATCATAGAATGTTTTAGGCTGGAAGTGACCTTTAGAGGTCATCTGGTCCAACCTCCCTACACAAGCAGGGACATCTCTACCTAGGTCAGGCTGCTCAGAGCCCCATCAAACCTAACCTTGAATGACTCCAGGGATGGGGCCTCCACCACCTCTCTGGGCAGCCCAGCAAATTCACTTCTGTGTTCTCTGTAACAGAAGATATAATTTTGATTCATTTTGTTTTATAACCTCGCATACAGATAGCTGAATTCTTCTGCCTAGTTTTTGGTATAACAGTTATACCATTTTAATTTTTGTTTAATTACCCTGAGAAAATAACAAGATATCTTTTAAGTGCTTCGAAAATATGTCTTAATTTTTTTAAAAAGAAGTATTCTGCTTATAAGAAGAATTTTGTAATGCATCAAACACAATTAAAGTATTTGAATTTAAAGAGAAGCAATTTCATGATTTCTTTAAAAATAAGCTGAGAACTCAGTCTATAATTATTTGCTTTACTTTGGCAACCTTGTTTATGCTGATTAGTTCTGTACTCTACTCCATACATGCTGCCACCAAAATTAATTTGAAGAATATCATGTATATGGCTCAGTTCAGAAGATTACATTCTTACATGCCACTGAGGCTTAGGAACATGCTCCTTCACCAAGCAGCATTATGACCAGAGAAGGAACAGTGAGGAAATGACCAAGCATGGTACCAGCCCAAATGCTCTGAAGATGATATGCCAGCCCTTCCTTTTTAATGTTTTGGTGTAGAAGTAGCCCTTTGTCTAAGTGAAGACTTTTCTCTCTACCAGTTCAGCAGATCTGTGGATGTCCCTGACTCAACAGGTTGCAAAACAGTGTCCTGCACTGACTGTCAACTCCCCCATGTGGCCACCTCTCTCCACCTTCAACAGCTGGGCACCCCTGCAGGGAGTGGCAGCTCTTGGCTATATGCCATGCTGGGGCTCATTTTGAAGCTTACCTTTTGCTGAAGCTGCACCCATCCAGACCTGGAAAATCCCCAGGAGATTCCCAAGGCTCAGTTCTTCTCACGGCTCAGTGCGTAGGTTTGCTTCCTAGAGCTTTCCCCTTCTATTTTAAGATGGAAGAAGTCCAGACAAGCTCTCATCTTCCCTCCCACCAGTAGGCTTATGCCAGTTTTAGTTCGAAGCAAATGAGGCAGTTTTGTTCCTAAACACCCATAAACACACTTCTGTGCATTTGACAGTCTTTGATGGCTTTCTCTGCTCTGCCACTTGAAACTCTGTGAGATGGGGAGGTGCTTGTTCAGCAAACCATTATCTCCCCTGATTGTAGCATCTGGGGCTGTTACTTGAGGGCTAGTACATGAGCCAAAACAGTTGTGTATGATGTANCTACCTTTAGTCTGTATCCAGGGATAAACTCTAGCAATTGCTCTATTACCTGATGACCCCTCCCCAGCAGAGAAGAACTGGGAAAAGCAGAGGAGACCCACAGGCTGAAATGGAAACAGATTTAATGAAACAGCCAAACTAATGCCAATGCCAGTATAAAGTAATTAAAGTTATACCAACCCAGCAAAAGGAATGACAGGCACAATAACTAGGAAGACAGTCCCTGGGAGCAGGGTCAGGACGAGCCCAAGCAGGAGGCCTCTTTTCCTCAGCAAACTTCCGCCTTTATACTGAGCATGATGTTTATGGCACGGAATTGGCTGCCCTGGCTGACAGCTTGAATACCATGGCTGGCCTATCNGGCCTCTTTTCCTCAGCAAACTTCCGCCTTTATACTGAGCATGATGTTTATGGCACGGAATTGGCTGCCCTGGCTGACAGCTTGAATACCATGGCTGGCCTATCATTCTGTCTCAGTGGAACAGGGAAAATAAGGCTTTTCCACAGGGAGACAGGGAATAGATTTGAATTAGGTTTAATTAAATTTTACTTTCCCTTGTTTGGAATAGCTTCACAGACAGAAAAAGGATAGTGGTGTTTTCTATTTAAAAAATCCTTATGTAGTTGAAACTTATGGGCAAAGTTTCACATGTCTATATTATGGCACCTACCTAAGCAAAAAAAAAAAAAGCACATAGAAACACATGTATTCATGCAGGGCAGCAAGAACAGTGTTCAAGGAACAGCCCATGGGAACATAGCAGTGTCTGTGCTATAGCAACTGTTGAACATGCAGCTGGCATAGATTTTTATGGTTTCACTTTTCAGGTGTAACACATTTTTTTCAGTACATTTCTAACAGATAGAATCATAGAATGTTTTAGGCTGGAAGTGACCTTTAGAGGTCATCTGGTCCAACCTCCCTACACAAGCAGGGACATCTCTACCTAGGTCAGGCTGCTCAGAGCCCCATCAAACCTAACCTTGAATGACTCCAGGGATGGGGCCTCCACCACCTCTCTGGGCAGCCCAGCAAATTCACTTCTGTGTTCTCTGTAACAGAAGATATAATTTTGATTCATTTTGTTTTATAACCTCGCATACAGATAGCTGAATTCTTCTGCCTAGTTTTTGGTATAACAGTTATACCATTTTAATTTTTGTTTAATTACCCTGAGAAAATAACAAGATATCTTTTAAGTGCTTCGAAAATATGTCTTAATTTTTTTAAAAAGAAGTATTCTGCTTATAAGAAGAATTTTGTAATGCATCAAACACAATTAAAGTATTTGAATTTAAAGAGAAGCAATTTCATGATTTCTTTAAAAATAAGCTGAGAACTCAGTCTATAATTATTTGCTTTACTTTGGCAACCTTGTTTATGCTGATTAGTTCTGTACTCTACTCCATACATGCTGCCACCAAAATTAATTTGAAGAATATCATGTATATGGCTCAGTTCAGAAGATTACATTCTTACATGCCACTGAGGCTTAGGAACATGCTCCTTCACCAAGCAGCATTATGACCAGAGAAGGAACAGTGAGGAAATGACCAAGCATGGTACCAGCCCAAATGCTCTGAAGATGATATGCCAGCCCTTCCTTTTTAATGTTTTGGTGTAGAAGTAGCCCTTTGTCTAAGTGAAGACTTTTCTCTCTACCAGTTCAGCAGATCTGTGGATGTCCCTGACTCAACAGGTTGCAAAACAGTGTCCTGCACTGACTGTCAACTCCCCCATGTGGCCACCTCTCTCCACCTTCAACAGCTGGGCACCCCTGCAGGGAGTGGCAGCTCTTGGCTATATGCCATGCTGGGGCTCATTTTGAAGCTTACCTTTTGCTGAAGCTGCACCCATCCAGACCTGGAAAATCCCCAGGAGATTCCCAAGGCTCAGTTCTTCTCACGGCTCAGTGCGTAGGTTTGCTTCCTAGAGCTTTCCCCTTCTATTTTAAGATGGAAGAAGTCCAGACAAGCTCTCATCTTCCCTCCCACCAGTAGGCTTATGCCAGTTTTAGTTCGAAGCAAATGAGGCAGTTTTGTTCCTAAACACCCATAAACACACTTCTGTGCATTTGACAGTCTTTGATGGCTTTCTCTGCTCTGCCACTTGAAACTCTGTGAGATGGGGAGGTGCTTGTTCAGCAAACCATTATCTCCCCTGATTGTAGCATCTGGGGCTGTTACTTGAGGGCTAGTACATGAGCCAAAACAGTTGTGTATGATGTACTTGCCAGGGCTTGATTTGACCTTATGGCAATGATGGACTGTGAACCTAAATGAGCAGAAATATTTCCCCCCACAGTTTTGATCCTGAACTATTTTACTTACTAATGTTTGGTGGCTTAACTTTGCTGTCACTTTGCAAAATCTCATTTCTATATGTTATTCACCATTTACTATTACCCTTATTTCTTTTGAGAGTAAAAAGACACCTGTTCTCTCATTTCTTCTGCTTCTTTGGCTGTAAGAGGGTGTTTCTAGAGAAGCGGGGGTCTGAACTGAATCCTTTCTTTTTCAATCTGGCAATGCTAGTGGTGCTGCTGGTGCTGGTCCTTGGCTGGGAGTGGGGATATAGGGTTTGCATTCCTAACCCCTGAGCTGCATATGCACTTTTCCCACTTCAGAGAGCTTGGATGTTGAGTGAAACCACTTTTTTCACCTGTTCTCCTTTCATTCTGGACTCTACTTCACCTCTACAGCCCCACAGCAGCTGCCAGTGCTGTCTCTTCAAGGTTAAAACTAAAATTTGGTCTAATTGACATAGTTGGGTCTCTAAGACATTTACTGAGCCCACCCTTTGTTGCTCTTAAGCTCTTGCTCATGCACAGCAGCAGCGCTTTCCCCTCACCTCTTTGCTTTCCTATAAAGTTAATGGTGTTGACTTTGACACACTACACTTCTGTTGAAGTTTAGAAAAGCTGCAATGGTCCCAGCTCCTGGGTTTTGAAGCTACAGCAAATGCCTAAAAGGGAATATTTTAATGGCACAGACATTGAGCAAAAATATTTTCTATTTGTCTGTATGTATTTTCTCATATGCCAGGAGAGAGTTCTGCAATCCTTCACTATGTTGACAGCACTATAAATTTCTACAGTAAGCTCTTCAATTTTCCCAAAAACTACCCCTCATGTTTTCCTACTCATCAGTTTTTTTAAGCGATCATTAAGTTCCCCTCAGATAAACTCTTATAGTGTTGCAGGTTGGGACCCTCCTGCTTTATTGCAGTGCTTTGTAATGTATGGGAAGAATGCCAAACAGGAGAAGAGGTGAAGCAGAGACTCTGCATCCCATCATATGTTGTGAAACCTACTGAACAGTGCTTAATAATGTTTTAATGCAGGGGAAAAACAACCAAATGTTTTCAGAGGTTTGGTTTTAGTTCAAGCAGAAAGACAAATTTGCAGCTGTGATGCAGCCTGCTGGGTGCCAAGTGTCCCAGGTCCTGGGGATGTCTCTGAGAGGGGCCAAGCAGACACTCCCACCTCCTGAACTCTGTGGTTCTGTGGATGCTGGCAGGCATTGCTCATTAAACAATATGTATTTCACGTGATGGGGAAAAAAAAAAGGAAGAAAAAACATTGTGAATTTAAAGATGAAAGCCATTATTTAAGGTTTTCATACATTTTGTCCCAAGGCCCCATGATCTGGGTCCTTGTAGCAGTTCTGTGTTTGAGATGCATTGAGTTGGTCTGATGTTTATATGAAATTCTTTTGACAAGTCTAGACAGACATATGTGAGGAAAGTTAATGGAACAAAATCTCCTTCAATGAAATTAAAAAGCTTATTAACTCAGCAGCTTTGGGAAAATACTTCCAACCTAGATGGACACCTGACAAGAGCCCCATCAAATTTTCATAGATGCAATTAATTCCTTCCATTTAGAAAGATTCAATTAGAAGCTTTCAATTAGGTTGCAACCTGTATCATTAAAATGCTATTAACCCTCCAAACCACTGCTACTGACATTAAAGATCTGACTAGGAATGAGTAAACAGCTTTATCTGAAATGAAAGCTGCTTATCTAAGACAAACCTTTTTGCCAGACGACGATGTGAACACTTTTCTTTTTTCTTTTGTTTCTTCTTTTCTTTCCAATGTAGATCATTTACATGGTGTCACAATAGAGTGCTTTGCCCTGTTAGCAGGACCACCCTGGGGTGAGCCTGCCTGTGGGCTGAGGCTGCTGAGTCTTTTTGGGGCCCTGCTAGCCCCTGGCTGATGAGAAACCTTTGCCAGGGCTGCCTGGGCTTCCCTGCACAGTGCTGTGTCCTGCAGAGCAGCTGCACCCTTCCTGCCTCACCAGCACCACCCCTCCCAAATCTCACACCTTTCAGAAACACTGGAAGCCTTGCATACTTCCTATGATACTTCTTTTAAAAATACGAAAATGACTCCTCAGATTTTATGCCAACACTGTGGGCAGAGGTTTTCCTCACTGTTTATTAGTGCTTCAGCTGGTAAGCATGTAACATATTGCATATTCAGAATGCTCAAAATCATTGTTATTTGATGGATTCCTGCTCTTTTCCTTGTTTATAAGGTGTGTAAAAACAAAAGCTTCAGCACAAAGACTAGCTGAAAGGTGTATATTCTGGAAGCTGATGAAAATGATGGACTTTTCTCAACAAAGGCAGAGAAAGTGTGTGCTTAGGAAACTGAAAATGCAGTATTAACAGATGCCTTAAATACTTATTATTAACTAGCTGTATGGATGTGAGGGAAGAGAGAAGTGGGCAAGAGTCTAGGTAAGTGATGGATTGAACAAGGTACCTCATTGGAATACATTCTGTTGTTTCACATCTAGGAGGCACTGACCATGTGTAAAACACTGCTTATTGACCTCTGAAGGTCTTGTTGGCCTACAAAGAAAGCACAAGGATCACAGAAAACCTCTGGTTCTGCCAGAGTTTGACCACATTAATGTACCTGAGCTGACTTTTGGGAATCTGGATTGCTTGCTGTTGTGGTTGCCCTGAGCCTTAAATGGAGACACTTGCCTGTCCCTGAAAGATCCATCCTGGTAGCAATAAGCTGGCGTTGCTGAACATACTTGGAAACAACTCCATGCTTGAAACCTGGTGTCATTAGTACTCAGAAGTTGATGGAAGCTCTGCAGTTTATGCCAGTGCTGAAGTTTGGTCCACTGAATATCAAAACTTACACTGAAACTTTGGCGAAGTTGCTCAACATACCTTCTAGTAACTCTTTCAGGGTAACAGATCAAGTGTTTATAATGAGTTTTGTTTCCATACACCTAGACATAGCATTCTCTGTGCTGGACTAGTGACCTATGAAATCCTGAGTTTAAATACAGAGGTCATTTGTAATCTAGAGGAGAGCAGAAAAGTGTCAACTCTCCCTTAATGATTCTACTGTTTTTTTCATTCCTTTGACCTCGAAAAACCAAAAGGATTTTTCATTGAAAAATCTTTTGCTTCCAATGATGAGACTCTGTATGTTGAGTTTCAGCTGTGATTGAATTTATACTACAGCCAAGTTATAAACCCTTGAAAATAGGATTTATAATAGAAATTCCAAGTGCAATCTTAACTGTAACAGCCAGCTTGATACCACAATAGTACTATTAACATTCTTTAAACCCAATGTTCAGGATGAGTCATACTGATCTAATTCTTTATATAACCTTTTTCTTTTCTGTGGCACAGCCCTAGTGCTGTAATTTCTAGTCATATGCCAATTGATATGTTCCTTTAATTTTGGGAGATGTAGGAAAGAGCTGATATCAGTGCTATGGAAACTGCCAGTGATTCCAGCAATACAGCAGAGCCAAGCCTTGTACACTTATTTATTCAGTTAAAGGTCAAGTTTTGGACAACTTTTACTAGTCTGAATTACTTGCTTGATATTGTATTTGTTATTTGTATAATGTCTACATAACCTTCTAGTTTTGATCTTGTAGTTCTTAGCTAATCATATCACATTTAAAAATACAACAATAAATAGTAAGTTTCAGCTGTGAGCGTTAAGAAAGGGGGACTCTTTCTGTTTTCTACCTTTTTTTTGAAGAAGAGAGATGAAATCTAATTGGCATAATGTTCTGCCCCAGTGATGAATACCAAAGGTACTGTCCTTGGCAGTTTTGTGTTGCTATAAATGCGTAAGGTGATCCTAAAAAGCGAAAATGAGTATCAGGGATGAGAACGATGGGGAAGAAGGCCCTTTACTTGTCCTGGTCCCTGCAGCAGAAGATCTGGATTACCTTGGCTTGCCAGAAAGTAAAATATCTAACTTATGAGAATGGTAAAGGTTTTGGAAGGTTTTTGCATAAATTTCACAATTGAACAAAATTAAAGATTTTGTTTAGAAAGGCAACATCTGAAACAGCCAACAGTTTGGGAGGAGAAGGACCAAACTCATTGCATGTCCTAGGGCTTGAGTTCCAAAATTCCTTGGTGGCATGCCCTTGCCTCTGCTACCTTGTGCTGTCCTTGTGAGAAGATGAAATATTTAACTATGAAGTAGAACTAATTGCTCAGGTGAGATGCTCTCCTTGTCCCATCCATCGGCAGAGGACAAAGGGAAAGAGGAGGTGTTGGTGGTGGGCCAAGCTGCAGCAGCAGAGCAAAAAATACAGGTGACCTGGACTTCCCTCTCCAAAGAAACATTGATTTATGGTGACTTGCTATTGCAAACGTAAATGGATGAGAGTCTAGAGAAAATTTGGCAGTATGGGCCTACAGTTCAGTCCTTCTGTAGAGTACACATGTCCCCACATTACTTTTACTGTATTTGTCCTTTACCTAGGTAGCAAAAGTCATCTTGTAGTCCATGCCTCCTTATCCTACCATTAAGCAGTTTGTACAGGTGAAGCCTTCTTCTAATTCCATCTGTCTGTAAGCACAGCCAAGCTTTTTGTTCCACCCACAGGCTTGTCAAGACCTGTGCCTGCGTGTGCCTTGCAAATCCAAATCCAAGTCACACCTTGGGCATGCAGAAAGCTGATGCCAAGCTTGCCTAACGCTGATTAACTGTGGAAGCAGCATCTGTCCCAACCAGGGTGTGGCTGCTACCCTTTAGGTCCTTAACTTTCACAGACTATTTCTGACAGATCAGTAAAAGTATCCAAGTAATCAAGCCTCTTGTGAATAGGCTTGTGTTTTCTTTAGTGGGATCCTATGCCGTAAATTTTTAGAGATCTGAAAATCGGAGAAGGTTGAAAGCCACTAGATCTCCTCTGTAAATAGCCAGAGAATCAAACATCCGTATTCTCTCCACTTCTTCAGAACTGAGGCATAACTGGTATTTCAGCCCCTTTTGGATTTGAATTTATTTTGACATGCTCAATTGGGAGATTTTAGTTTCTTTCTTTAATAGGTCATATTATCATAATTTAAATTAATGTTCTCCCACCATTTAAATATATTTCCAGATTTATCCCTGTGATCTTTACAGCAACTTTTTCAAACCTGGTGTCAAGCCCTCTGAGGAAAAGAGAGTCACCTGTACTAAAATTTGATTGATGCAGTAAGATTGCCACATGAATTTTTATTGTATTCTGGTTTTACATGGTCTGGAATAGACATTATTAGCTGTTCTTTTGTTTGCTCAGGCTGGGACTCTGTGAGTATATATACTGTTGCTTTCGTAAGGATGAGCATGAGACCATTCTATGATTCTATGAAGGCTTTAACTTTTACTTAAAAAACCTCCCAATCTTTAAGACTGTTGGAATGGCTCATGACATTAAGTTGTGACTTGGCATAGAAGTAGTAACCACTGAGAAAAAATACTTTTACATATTTTTTTTAAATCTTTGAAAAGTATATGATTGATAAAGATTTGAAAGTCATATTTCAAGTTTCTTGAGTACTTCAGGAAAGGCTTAAATCTTGCCAAACAATCCTTTCCCATTTCCTAGGGAGACAAAGTTTCTGCAGCTATCCTACCCACCTCTCTGCTTGCCTCCTCCCACATATATATCTGGGACAGGTGTGTTTTGCTGCATTTGTTTGTTGTTTGGCAGATCTCCTAATTTGGAGATAGTATTAGGCTTTTGGAGAACCACACTCTGGCTGAACTGCTGTTCCATTCTTCTTCGGGAGAAGCCATCTTTCCAAGTCAAGTTTCATGCTAGCAAGCTGCCGTCTTGATGTCAGTCCCCTGGAGCCCACCATGGTGCTGAGGGTCACTTTACAGGGGTGTGGAAGAGGAGCAATGGGGATTGTTCCTCCTCCCACTGGCAGCTCTGTGTCCTCTTCCCTTGCTTCTCTGTGCCTGCAGCTGTCACAGTGGTGGCACCAGAGTTACTGCTGCTCCTGCTCTCTCATATATCCTCCTTCAACATTCTTGATTATAGGTACTTAAATATAATTACTGTGGATATTATAGCACTCTGGGACAAGATAAAGGAGAATGAAAACCAGTGAAGCAAATGGCCCTTCCACTGCTGTTCAGGAAGACTTTAAGGTATTTTTTTTAAGGATAATTTATGAAAACCCTGATCAGATTATGCAGCTGTTCCTTGCTATCTCAACATCATCCTCATGAGAACACTACCAACAGGGCTTGCCAGTAAATTTCTGAAGATCTCTTAATAGTATTAGTCTTTCTGCATCTAGGGAAATGTTTTCTGAAGTAGGCTTATATTTGTCCTAATGAAAATTATGTTATTAATTTTGGGCTGTTTCTCCAATTTATTAAAATTATAACATACTGTCACACTATTCAGCTAAACCTCTCTGGTTACTTTCAGCTTTCTATCATCAATTATTTGTAGTTTCCAGCTTTATTAAACTTAATGAGAAGTCACCTGACTGAATTGGCCTTTGCTGACTGTATTGAAAATTTTACCACCTAAGATTTACAATCGAAATTTATATTATTGAGAAGAGTTATTAAGGAGAAGAGAAGAGAAAAGAAATCATGTATCCCATCAGCAGAGTCCTGGCAGCTTGCCTGGAAGAATCACAGAATCACTTAGGTTGGAAAGGATCTCTAGGATCATCAAGACCAACCTCTGTCCAACATCTGCCTAATCCCTAGACCATGTCTTGAAGTGCCACATCTACTCGTTTTGTGAACACCTCCAGGGATGGTGACTCCATCACCTCCCTGGGCATCCTGTTCCAGTGTCTGACCACTCTTTCAGTAAAGAACTTCTTCCTAATGTCTAATCTAAACCTCCCCTGGCACAACTTGAGGCCATTACTTGGGAGAAGAAATTGACACCAGCCTCACTAAAACCTCCTTTTAGGTAGTTGTAGAGAGCAATGAGGTCTCCTCTAAGCCTCTTCTTCTCCAAGCTAAGCAGTCACAGGTCCCTCAGGAACTGGGAAGACGGGAAGGGAAGAAGAGGGAAGGAATGGAGGGGCACCCCTGCGGCCACTGTGGCCTGTATGAGGACACCGTGTATCCTTCAACACTGACTGAGGTCAAAGGAAAACTCCAACTTACCTGGGCATGGACTCAATTGGGATCCTTTGGCAAGTAACCCTTTCAATTTTGGAAACACCAGAGAGAGAGAGAGAAGAAATCTCAGCTGCATTGTGATCTTAGAGCTCTTAATTAACGTTTCTAGCATGTTCCCTAGGAAATGTTTATAATTTAGAAAAAGAAAATTTGATTAATCTTTTTGTGATTACCAACCTCATCAAATAATTTTCTCTGTAGTTTTCTCTGAATACTATCAGATCATTTAGAAACTCAACTTGTTGTTTTATTTATTTTAATGGGAAGCACCATTAATAATTTGAAAAAATTATGTTTCATCTCTTACAGAGGGCCTTTACTGGGGAGTTTAAGAAAATTCTTCACAAATTAAATGATGATTTTATTCCAATGGGAAGGTGAGAAATTACATTATTCATTATTATTTCCATGATGCCATAATACTGCACAGCACTTTATGCACAAAAATTGAACCATCAGTTGCAAAGAACAAATGCTCTGTAGAGGCAACTTACACATGGAGATGAGTAGAAAACCACTCGAGTCTTGTACACATCCCCTTTTTCCTTTTCTTTTTTCTTCTCCCTCTTTTCTCTCTGTCCCTCCCTGGTTTCCAGTTCACAGTGTTTTGGAATGGACAATTTAGATTAATAAATTGTCTAGAAGAAGGCTTTGGAAGGTACTTGAAGGGACAGAGAGATGCAGATGTAAAAGTGAAGCTAGGCCTCAGGACATGTGGGTAGCACTAGAAGCTAAGATTAGAGGGACCTGAGAAAGAGGGAAGGCAAAATGAATTGCACAGGCAGAAACAGTATGAGGTATGGGTAGGCAACTGAAAGTACTCTTCATCACCGCTTTTTTTGTTGTCTCTGATGCATGAATCTCTGCTTTGGGGAGTCTCAATGTTAATGATATAAAGCAAAGAATAAGAGGGGACGCCTTCCTGTGTAACCTCATCTAGGTGTTCCTGCTCCGGCAGGGGGATTGGACTAGATGATCTTTTGAGGTCCCTTCCAATCCCTGACATTCTGTGATTCTGTGGGATGCAGAGGCACTAGCAAGCAAGGTACATGCTACTACCTCACAGACAGAATAATCCCAAATCTTTTCCCAGACTTATGCCCTTATTCATGCACTCATGCTCAATATCTGTTGTGGCATGCTCCTGTGAAGGAAAGATAGGCAAGTCCCCACTGGGATACCTCCAGTTTGCTTCTTGCACAGAATAGTGATGATTCCAGCTCTTCTTCATCTAGGGGAGCTCTGGCAGGGGTAAGGAGAAGGGTGATAGTAACCAGACTGTAACAGCAAATGCTATTTCAACATAAAAGAGAAATTATTTTCCTGTTTTTACTCTGGTTCCAAATAGGATAACTTAATAATCTTTTTGTATCAAGCCATCTTCCTGGATTTGTTTGGTTTGTAACCTTTGGGATAAATACAACTCAATATTGCACATCAATGTTAAAGCATTTCCTGTCTAAAGGAGGAGGCTGAGTTTATGATGAAGTGACACTAAGGGATGAAAGCCAGGCTCATGGTGGCTGTTAATCCTGTTCTCTGCAGGTTCTCATATTGCACTGGCTTCCTACAGTACCTGAAAACAGCAGCACATGGTGAGGCCTGATGAGTCTCTGGTGGATAAAGTTTGCTCTGTCTCTCATCCAGTTTGCAGTATAGAAATCAGGTATTTGGGGAATGGGGAGAAGCTGGTTTATCTTATGTCCTGCTGTGTGCTAGAAAAGGCAAAGACAAGAGAGTGACTTTTGCCACAGTTTGGAATGTGCCAAGGTGTGTGACGGCTCCAGCTTCCCATGGGAATCAGTCCACAACTTCAGTTCTGCGTGAACAATGCTCTGTCTACTGCTCAGAGATTCTGCCTGAGAGCCACACTAGGAACTCTCTATCTGAAAAGGACCTTTGGGGACCAGCACAGCTCAGGCTTTTAGGGAAACTGCATGGGTACCTGTGTATTATTTATTTATTGACAAGTCCTTAGTGATGTAGCTATGATGAAAGGCATCTGAGCAGCTGAGAAACATGATGTGGCCTGAGGAGACAGGAAAATGTTCTTGCAACTTACCCAGTAAGGACTGGAAAGAGTATAATTTATCAGAGGCACACCCTGGTGTTTCTTTTTCTCAATTACTTTTAGGAGGCTGTTTGGGTTGCTTTTGTTCCCCCCCCCCCNCCCCCTCCCAGTACAAGGCTAGTCCCACCTATTCTGCTTGGTTATTTGTGACATTACCTCCTTGGTCAAACAAGAAATGATACCCACATCTGAGCTTGCCAGGAATGCAAGGAAATATTATTCAAACCTCTCTGCAGTTTCTATAAGACAGCCTTGTTCATGATGAAATGTGTTGTGGAAAGTCATATTCAAGTGGTGCAGAAGACACTGAAAGAATTAAATACTGAAGCCACATCTGGCTACTGTTTCTGTGTAAAGGGGAGCATCAGGGAAAGGCAGAGCTTGCAACAGGTAAATGATCTTTCCAAGACAGCTCAGGTACCACACTTGATATCTTGTAGTGTTAATTCCTAGTGTTAAGCCAAATCTGTTTCCAGAGTTGTCCAACCAACAAACCTGCTGTGGACATAGATGAATCCTCCATTCTGTGTGCTGCAAATATACTACTCTTTGATTGATGGGGTTTCCCTGCCCCAAAGGTTTACATAACAGAAAAGAAACCTGCTATAGTTAGTGCAAGTTTCTGTGGAGACAAGTTTGTGGATACAAAAGAATAAACTTTATCAGGGACCTCCTTCTTATTAAATGTTATGATTTTTCATTTAGCACAGAAGTTGAAGAGAACTTGGTGGTTTTTTTCCACTGTCAAGGTTGTAATTTGAATTTCTGAGCTACTTGCAGGTCAGTAAATTATGTGTTACTACAGACCTCTGCAGAGCAAGATGGGGGACACCAACCTGCAGAGGCAACAGTGCAAGGTCACCAAGAGCCTGGAGGCAGCAGAGGCTTGTATGCATCAACCTGCCACTATTCTTTGAGAAGATGCAATTATGCAGGGACAAATTAACTTCCAAGAATACAATCAACCCCAGGAATTTTTAAGCTGATTTTGTTTGAAAACTTGGCTATGCTCATGCATATGCTCACTGAAAACAATAAGATTTCTACATAATTTCTGTCCCTACAGGCCAGGACTTCTGAAGGGAAAATGGTGTCTAAAAATAAACTCACATCACGTTAATCCTAGATCTTGTTTTTTGAGGAGGTTAAACTATTTCTGATGTGCATCCAGTAATAAGATCTGGAAACAGCCAAGAGACTCCAGGTGGCCAGCTGCTCCTCTGGGCTGAGCAAGTCATGATGAATAAGAAGTGACTCTGGCCAGGGAGAAACTGCTGTTCTGAAAAAAGGAGTCACTGACATTATGGGGTTGACCTAATCTCTGTACATCTGTCTCCAGACTGTGCTGGCCATCATTCTCTTTGTTACCATTGCCTGGTGATGACCCCTATTAACCTTCTTGAAACAAAAGTGCCAATATACTGGAAGGCATAATCAGGGTGGAAAAGTTCTAGTTATCACACTGATGAAAGACAGTGGTGTCTACACAAGTAAATGTTTGGGTTGGCTGTGCTTCCTATGAGGAAATGAAGGAATGGTCAGAGCAGTGCAATAAGATAATGGTTTCTCTTGGGGATAACGATTGGTTAAGGACACTTCTTACAGGTTGTTACTCTGTCCTGAAAAATCATCATGTTATGGAAAAGCAAATGGAGTTACCCTGCTCATGTTCAGCTGAAATAAAAAGAAGAGGAATTAGAAGGAAAAACCAGAAAAAGATAAGGCTGCCGTGGCTGGAACATTGGAACTAAGATAAGTGACCTTTGCTTTGATGTTATAAAATATGACTGGGACCAGGGGGAAAAAAAGATATTCCTGCTTGTAACCCATACCTAGACACAGGGCTGATGTATCAAAGCTCATAATGCTACTTGACTTGTTTTGGATGCCCTGTCCCAAGGAGGTTGCTGCTTGATGTGTGTTTGTCAGGAATGTGACCTGAGCACAATGGCAGAATACAGAGCATAGTTGTACCAAAAGCCCCTCATATCCCAGAGGGGACAACTGGAAGCACACCAGAGGCTGAACATCTCTGCTGTAGGATCTCATCGGACCATCTTGCAGACCACCAAAGCTGCTTGTTCCGGAACAACTCTGACACAGCCCTTGCTGGGTGAGAATCCTACAATACACCGCTCGTGGATGAAAACAGAGAGCCTCTGATCAGTAATGTTAAATGCTGACAAAAGAGCCAGAGAAACTGAAAGGAAACCTAAATCTTCAGCTTTTAATACATTATTTAGGAACCTTGAGATGTGCTGTCTAAGCCTGCAATGACTACTGAGAACCTTGCTGAAGTTTTCCATGGAACTGAATAAAATGAAATTGAATTATAAGTGATATTACAACTTATTCCTTCACTGATGTGTCTACGTTGCTTGACTGTTCTTTAAGGGGCTCAGAGGAGATTCCTGGTATGCCATTGCCATGCTGCAGTGTGAGCGCTGTTGTTTGCATGTCATGGCTAATGGGAGAGGCACAGAAAGCAACTCCATCTGTCTGGTGTGCCAACATTTGGCCACGTGTCCCTGGAACAGCTTCAGGGCTTAGGACATTGATCCTTGCAAGGCTTCTTTGCAGCAATTCACATTGTCCCCCAAGAGACCAATTTTCTTGGTGGAATCAAAATCATTGTTTAAGGAAGTTTATATTCCATGGAGGGCTGCCTCATTTAATAGTCTTCTGTCATTTGGCTAGTGCCATGATTGTAGAGACTTTCAGTCTAATGTGCAGGCAAAAATACAAGTGAGGGGATATAAGAATTAACACTCATCATTATATTTTTCAGGAGCAAACACAGTTAAAATTTCCTGCGGAATTTATCAACTCTAAAGACAAATCTAAGTGGTTGTCTAGGGGCATATATGGCTCTGTTTTGTCATCAAGGTCATGGAATCAGGGAATCATGAAATCACGGAATGTTAGGGATNGACCTCAGAATAAATATAACCTTAGAAAGGTTATATTTACCCTTTTAGTTAATAGTGTTTAGTAGAGTGCATATTGAAATTTCTGACTTTAATGGACCAAACAGTGTTGGTATGTTGTACATCGTTAGTGCCAGATCAGCTTTCTGTCACAGTGAAACCTTGCCTATAGCCCAGAAGTCCTCTTGAGGCTATGGGATCATGGTAGTAATGCCAATGAAGTCATGGTCTGCATCCTGGAGAGAACATGGCAAATTGCTTACCTGCTTCCTTATGAGGCTGCTTCTCATTCGGTGCAGCAGTGGAAAGATCACATTAGATGGAACCAACCTTTTTTGGATTAGGTAACCGATTATTTCAAAGAGATATGTCTCTGGACTTTGTTCAGTGCAGATCTATAGGAGAACTGGTTTGTTGATATTAGGAAAAAGGAGGTTAATGAGCAGGTGAACAAGTCTTCCTTTCTGTCTCATTCCTCCCGCAGCTCTGAACATGCTTTTGCAAAAATACTGATGTGTTTTCTTTGTCATTTCACATCTCTGCTTTGTTCTATGCTGCTCTGTTTATGAGCTGCCTTTGGACATGGGCATGGTCACAAGCCTGCTGCATTCTGTATGTACAGTGATGATCTGGCTTTCTCATCTGAGAATCTGCATTGTTTCCCTAATATGAATTTTTCACAATTGAGTTAATCCCCTGGGGTTTGATAAGCACATTGATCAGCCATTTGGTGCAAGTTGACACTGTAATGATCTGTCATTTCCAGATATATTCCTGTGGAAAGTTACCTTCCATAGAGCAAAGGGGAAAAGAAAGAAGAGGGTAAGGAGAAAGAGGAACATCTTGGATTTTTCAAGGTCCTGACTGATCTGCTGATGATGGGCCAGGTCAGTCAAATGCTCTGTTCATATCAACACCTATCTCTGACAGTGACCAGCAATGACAAGAGCATAAGAAGAGGTCAAACACAGAGTAATACTTACACTAACTCCTCATCTACAGTAATCTGTAGGTGAAGGACTGTGTGAGCTAAAGATGACATATTTTATATTAAAAATCCTTAATGCATTTTCTTCTGCATGTATTCAGTCACTTTTGAACCTTTCTGTATTTCTTGTTTCCACAGTTTACTGGTGGCAATGAGTGCTCAAACTGAAACACGTGAACAGTTTTCTCCATTATAAAGAATTGGGTGACCTTTGTAATTCTATTTTCTTTTCCTCTAACCTGTAGACATTTTGTGATGGTACAGAATCACAGAAGAGCAGGGAGTGGAATGGATCTCTGGAGAACATTTAGTCCAACATTCCTGCCAAAACAAGTTCACCTAGGGCAGGTTACACAGGAATGTGTCCAGGTGGGTTTTGAAAGTCTCCAGAGAAGGAGACTCCACAACCTCTCTGGGCAGCCTGTTCCAGTGCTCTGTCACCCTCACAGTAAAGAAGTTTCTCCTCATGTTAAGGTGGAACTTCCTGTGTTCCAGTTTGTGCCCATTGCCCCTTGTCCTACCACTGGGCACCACTGAAAAGAGACTGGCTCCATCTTCCTGACACCCCCCCTTCAGATATTTATAAATATTGATCAGATCCCCTCTCAGCCTTTTCTCCAGGCTAAACAGCACCAGGGCTCTCAGCCTTTCCTTGTAAGGAAGATGTTCCAATCCCTTAATCATACTCATAGCTCTCAATTGGTCTCCAGTATTTCCTGGTCCCTTTTGAACTGGGAAACTCAGAACTGGACACAGTACTCCAGATGTGGCCTCACCAGGGCAGAATAGAGGGGGAGAAGAACCTCACTTGACCTGCTGGTCACACTCTTCTTAATGCAACCCAGGATACCATTGGCCTTCTTGGCCACAAGGGCACATTTCAGGCTCACGGTTAACTTACTGTCTACCATGCACCCAAGGTCCTTCTCCACAGAGTTGCTGTCCAGGAGGTCAGCCCCTAACCTGTACTGGTGCATTGGCTTATTCCTCCCCAGGTGCAGGACTATACATTTGCCCTGCTTTCTCTTCGTTCTGTGATCTAAACAATTTCCATTTGTTAAGATCTCTTCTTATTCCCACTTTGTCCTCTTCAGCATGCTGCTTTTAGGCTCATAAATCAGCTCTGTTGTCATGATTTTTGCTTTTTCTCCTCCAATTTTCTTACTCTCTGATTCCTCAGGCTATGGCAACAGATTGTGAATGCCATGTTCAGGCATAGCAAGAGGGAGAATAAAGGCAGCAGTTAAAAAGGGCATTTTCCCCTTCATCTATTCTGTGTGCTTCCATCAAGTGCAACCTGAAAAAAGATCTTCCTCTTCCTCCCTCCCTGCCACACAGATGTATATGGCAGAACCTTTTTTGGGAAAACTTTTTCTTGTAGCAGGGTGGTCAGGGACTTCTCTGACATTGCTAGGTTTGTAGGACTTTCAAGGTGCAGGACAATGTCAGGGCTCATCCTAGAGAGCAGAGCTGTGCAGAGGGGTGCACAGAAGGCCTGGCAGCTCTACTGCTGGAGTGCAAGAAGTGGGAGTGTTTTATGCATAGAAGGTGGAAATGTGGAAGACGCTATTTGCCCCTTGTCCTCCTCTTTGTTGTTTTAACTAATAACATTAAATGTAGTTGTCATGGTCTGTGTGCCACATATACAGCTTCCATGTACAAGCATTTCTGGTGGGCTGCTGTGTCTTCAGTTCTGCAGGCACCAAGATCATAAGTGCCTTCAGCACACTTGTCTTCCTCCAACTCAACCCTTCCATGATGAGAAGAGTTACTGGTGAGTCCTCCTTTTCTAACAAATATCTTCAGTCAGGTCCCTGAAATGAGCCACCCCACAGCTCTGCACCCTTTCCTCTCCTACCTGAAACCCATAGGCCTACCTTTATCTACTTTTTCCAGAGTTTGGAGAGGGAAGACTGCAAAGCATTGCTCGGGAAAAGACCTGGCAGAGTCCCTTGGAAACTTGTTTACTTGTCCATCACTGACAGGAGCTGGTAAGCTGCAGAGATGTGATGTCTGGCAGCTGCAGAGAGCAGCACAGAAGCAATGTCATGTGCTTCGTTGCAGTAGCTGCCATTTCCTCCAGCACTTCCCACTCCGTGCCTTGTCCTACATCTTGCCCATTCCATAGCTGAGTCAGACAGTGAGCTCTGATGCCCTTCCGCCCCACAGGGCGCCACGCTGCACAGGACAGTGTTGCAAACTTCTGGTTGCCCTCAGCCCTTCACTGATTCCTGTTGTAGAGGAGAGAACCACCAAAAAGCCCAAAGATAGAAAAGAAAAGATATTTCCCACTTTAAAATATAATTATACTTATATATGCTTATTAATTGTACTTATATATACTTATATAATTATAATTATACTTAAAAATATAATATATTGACTCACTCATGAGGGTGAAAGGCAGGCAACTTCAGGCCACTATATATACACTAAAAGCACTGTGTGTTTGAATCGCTTCATATTTATGTTAGCATGGTGCAGGAGCAGCCTCTGCCCTCCCATTACAAGGTGGGTGAAGAAACAGCAGTGACAGCTGCTGCCCAGCAGTAGGACCAGTCTGGGTGTATGCGGTCATGTCTGTGTTGCCAGTTCACTGAAACTGCCTATCTCTATGTGAACATCAGAGCCTCTCTGCTTTCCAAGTGACTAATGGTTCCCTAATGGTATGGCTGAGAGTAACCCCACACGAGAGTCTGCAGTTACACGTACAGAACAAGCTCAGGAGGCTGGCAGCCCACTGGAGGCTACTGGTGCAAGCAGCTGGCAGACGGTGCTGATGTATGGTCCTGCTGCCCACCTCATGCATTTAGTGAATTATTGCATGAATGGCTGTAGCTCTCCTTGAAGTCAGCAGATTTGCAGGGTGCTTTAGTGCTTAGAAGCTCCCAGGCCTCCTTTCTCATTGCAATTTATGGTCGTGAGTGAGAAGGGAGATGGGCAGGGGTTGTGTTACCAGCACCAACACAGTACAACCCACTGGGGACCATGTTGCTGCATATGGGGAGCACCCCAGGTAAGTAACAGGGGGAATCATGTGTGTTCAAGCACAAGCCTAAAATGAGAGGCTTTATGACATTTGGGCTTTTCTCCTCCCTCCACATTTACAATGAGCTACCTCTGTGTAAGGGCATGTTTCCACCTACTAGCTCTCTTCTTCCTCAGGNAAGGAAGTTAAGAAGCCTCCTGGTGCTGACTGAGCTGGATGCATAAAAACAGTGATATAGCGGTGCTAGAGCAAAGCCTGGTCCAAGAGATGAGACCCTGACCCATTGCTTTGCAGAGGAGGACCCAAGCAAGGGTCTGCATGGCTTTGAGGTGTTCAGGTATGGTAGAGGAAGTCCTGGACTGAGATTGTTACCAGCATATAGTGGTCTTTCTGTCTCTTTATTTCTCTATCAGTAAACGCAAAATAATTTTTCTGTAATTAAATGAAAACTTACTTGGGAATTTAGAGTTACAAAAAAACTGTCCTTTGTACCTGGATATTGGGAAATGTGCTGTGTGCATCTTACAGGCACCTTGATATGGTGCAAATGCAAATCTTTATTGCGAAGGCAAGAGACAAACCAGCTTTTTATCAGCTATGAGATCAACTCCTATTTGATGCTTGTTATGTTGAGGTGTTCTGATAACTTGAACTGATTCTTGTAGGTCATATTTCAATCTCTCTTCCCTGCTTGATGATCAAAGATAGCAGAATGTATAATTCATGGCCTTTCATATTCATGTTTATATTTTTGGTTTACGGTAGGCGACTGCATTTGCCATTTTAATGAAATATATGCCCACCCACTTCTCAGTTATTGGAATGAAGATTAACCTGATAAATGCATGCACTTATGACAGCTAATCTTCAGGGAAGAGGTTCTTTCTCAGGCAGTCTCCCTACTGGCAGTTCTGGAAGGTTTTCGGCTACAGCTTATTTGAGTCACTGGATATCTCTTCCTTTTGGTGCAATTCTCCTTCCCTTACTGGGAATGCTGCTGTGTCTATAGGCTGAAAAGTAGGAATACATTTTGAAACTGAACATGAGGCTGCTTTTAAAGGCTCATGTGACAGCTTTCCTCTGCTCTAGGGTGACTTGTAGGTATTTTAAAAAATTTTAATTCTCTTTTCTTCTTTTTTTTTTTTCTTTCAATAATAATTAGTGTCATAATCCTTGTGATAGTTGGTTCATCTCTGGTAGTCTGTACTTCAGTGATGACATGGTAAAGCTGGACGTGATCTGGCAATGTGTGCTCACAGCCAAGAAAGCCAACCACATCCTGGGCTGCATCAAAAGAAGTGTGGCCAGCAGGGCAAGGGAAGTGATTCTGTCCCTCTGCTCCTCTCTGGTGAGACTCCACGTAGAGTACTGTGTCCAGCTCTGGAGTCCTCAGCACAAGAAAGACATGAACCTGTTCCAGCAGGTCCAGAGGAGGGCCGCAAAAATTATTAGAGGGATGGAACATCTCTCCTATGAAGAAAGGTTTAAAGTGTTGGGTGTACTCAGGCTGAAGAATGGAAGGCTCCAGGGAGACCTTACTGTGGTCTTTCAATACTTAAAGGAGTGTATAAGAAAGATGAGGACAATCTTTTCAGCAGGGCCTGTTGTGATAGGACATGGGGTAATGGTTTTAAACTAGAAGAGGATTGATTTAGACTAGATATAAGGAAGAAATATTTTACAATGAGGGTGGTGAAACACTGGCACAAGTTGCCCAGAGAGGTGGTGGATGCCTGGAAACATTCAAAGTCAGGTTAGACAGGGCTCTGAGTAACTTGTTCTAGTTAAAGATGTCCCTGCTCACTACAAGGGGGCTTGACTAGATGACTTTTAAAGATCCCTTCCAACCCAAACCATTTATGATTCTATGATATGGCCATGATGTACAAACTCACTGCAAATGAACATACAGAGAGTGCACTCTTTGGGGTGCTTTGAGAGAAGGACTTTTCCTATAGTTAATTTTTATTTTCTTTCTCTTTTCTGCTTTTTGTTCACACATTTACAGTAACACCAATTCTGACCCTGCTGTTGTACTTTGCTCCCTGAATTCTCTGTAGCTGCCATGTCTCTGGTGAGTGACCAGATCTTGGTGCCTGCACCTTGTCTCCTGTACCTGCCACAGCACAGATGAGGTTATCCTGGTATTTAGGGAGTTGCATGAAATAATCGTTTTGTGCAGATTTGCCATATATCATTACAGTGGATGGTTATCAAAGTGAAAAGACCTCTTTCAGATAGGGACATTGTGAGAATGGAACAAGAACGCTCTTAAAACATTTTTTGAGGTTCTCTGTCCCTTTTTGGCCCACTACTCCCACATTCAGTTGTTGCTGGAGCGTGGGGCTGCCCTTCTCCATTGCAGGGTGGAGGAAGAGTGCTCTTATCTTGTTTTCTTCTTTATGCGGCCCAATAGCAATTTTGCAGTGTGTCTCCTGTGATCTGAGAGATGGTCTTTTGGGAATACATCCACCTTTATGGCCCTCTCCTCAGATACTGGGAGATTGTGTACTGCTAGGATTATAATTTTCGTTTTCTGTTTTCCACCAATATTTTCATTTCCTGGTGGCATCATCATGGCTTAGCGGGAGCAGAATGGTACAAACTATGCTGGTGTCAGAATAGAATGGAATGGAATAGAATAGAATACCTCCTTGCAGCTCACACAAGTACATCAGGGAAAGAGGGAGACATAAAAAGTAATATCTTTTGTCCCTTTCTATGCGAGATTTAAAGAGAAAAGACACCAATCTCTTAAACTTACCCTTCTTCTATGCAAATAAAGAGGGGTTAGGAGGTGAAGCTATTAGTGTTATTGCAGCAGATCCTGAAATAGATTATAGTCTTTCTAATGGCTGTGTTTGCAGTGTTTCTTGCTCTGCCATTTAAAATCCTGCTGACTTTGCATACTCTTATGTTTGCTTCAGCACCACCAGTGGTGTTTTTGTCTCTGTCAGCAGCTGCAGAAGGGGAGCCCTTGTTCCCTGGGAAGTATCCCACAGCTGGTTGGATGACACTGGTCCTTGTTTGTGCTGCTGGGTCAGTTACCAGTTCTGAGAGGTTAAGAGATTCTGGTGGTTTTAAACATTGTAATAAGAAACCTGTTTTCTCCTCCATGGATCCGAATTCCGAGTCCATATTTTGTTGTGATTTGTAACACTGGAAATAAATATGACATTTCTTTTAGGTGTTACAGATTGAAGCCTTTTGTTAATGAAATCCAAGCAAGTGGTGCTCCTGGTTTCTTTTGCAATGAACTACTCTATGTTCAACAGCTCTAAGTCACCATCTCCTGTGGCACACGTGTAGCCCTTTTCCTGTAGGAATCCCAATCCCAGCCCTGCTCAGGATTACTTTTCTTTCACTTGCAGCTGAAACTCTCCAGCAGCTTTGTAGTGTGTTACCCTAGAAAAAAAGACCCTGAAGTGGCTTCTAGTGTTGCTGGAAACTGGGGGTTTGTAACAAGAAAAAAGCTGCTTGCTCTGCTTGCACAGCCCACGTGGTGCAGAGCAAGCAGTGTAGAAAACGACTGACTTCTGGTGCTCCTTGTATTGAAGAAAATGGAAAAACTACTGACAGTCGCTAGCAATTGCAGATGCAGCAGTGTCCATGAGACCATATGATATAGCAACAAAAATATGATGCTGCAAGGTGGTTTTAATTTTGCAACATCATCTGCAACCTATGCAATTAACATCATGGTTGTTTTCACTGATCTGCTCAGTTATTGGGAGGCAGCAGAAGGTGCTCACTGTGTTTAAGACATGTTTGGTCAGTGGGGAGATGAGGGTGCATAGCATTTTCAGTGTATGAGTGTGGCTGGGGGATCTCCAAGCTCACATTTTCCAGCAGCTCTGTAGAAGTTGAATTTGGGGCTGTAATTAACACTTAAATGTTTCTGAGTGTACAGCTTTGGTCCTTTGACAATGAAAAGGAGCTGTAGCCACTATGGCTTCAAGCTCAGTTAGCTCTACTGAAGATGACCACCATTCAAAAGCCCCTTCAATGGGCATATATGAAGACTTTGACACCCCTGACTGGCACTTTTGGAACCCTTATTCTTGGCTTTTTACATCTGGTTGGTCATACATACATCTGTTGCTGATTGCAACTTCTGTGGAAATCCATAATCCTTTGGAAGTGTCCTGCATATTGTGTTGTGTTTGAAAGAAGCTCATTGGAGGTTTGGCAAATATTCTATTATGTCATTCACTACTGTGCTGGATAATGTCAAGTTAGCTGAATTACTTGGAAAAAATGACAGTAATAATCAACTATCATCACACAGAGCTCTCCTGTGTTCAAATAATTTTTGCCAGACTCTCAAGGAGTGTCGCAAATTATCAGCAGCTCCTTGCAGTTTTGTCTCCAGCATTTTGAACAAACACAGCAATTTCTAAGCACATGTTCTGTTTTCTGAGTTCATGTAGGGCCAGACAAGTATGAGTCTTCCCAGTGTTGGGCTTGATTTTTTTGTTGTTGTTTAATAGAAATCCCCTTATTAATATTTCCCATTGTTTTCTTCAAAATTAAAATTTTCTCAGTTGTGGTCACTTAATCAACTTTAGCCATGCTCAATTTTATGCCTTTAGGCCAGGTTGGATGGGACCTTGAGCAACCTGGTCTAGTGGGGAATTGGAACTAGGTGATCTTTGAGGTCCTTTCCAACCTAAACCATTCCATGATTCATTATTTGCAGGTAACAGTTTTTCCATCCCCAAATTTATAAACATTGTAAGGAGCTTGTTCTTGTGCAAGCTGCCCTGATTTTCCTATTTTCCTAGAAGTTTCACTTGTATCATAATTTCTTCTTTCTCTCATGACTCTTGCTGGCTGTCTTATTTGCAGACACTAACAACTGTTATAATATCATGTGTACCTGTTCTCAAGTTTCCCTTCTCTTTAACATTATGTGAGAAAGAATATGTTACAAGACACTTTTTTGCCTTTTTACTGGTGTTTTGTTACTATAAGATCATCTACAGAAGTATTCCAGTAGAGAAGCCAGACTTTTCCCAGACTTTTGATACCTGTTGCAATCATTATTACTGTGTGGTTGTGCATGTGTTAATCAAATTTCTGGATTCTAGGGTAAAAGAAAAAGAATTCCTCTTTGTTTTGAGTATGATATGCTCTGTTTGGATTTGTTCCCCACTGGAGCATTTTCCTGCAGCAATTCTGCTCCAGCCACTCCTTGTAAAGCAGATCACTGAAGTGCTGTTTTTGTGGCAAAGTAGCTTTGTGGTGGGGGTGACTGCCTCCTTTGTATTTGACACTCTATTCCAGTAGTGTCCTTTTTCAGTTCTTTCGGGGAGTTGGTATTTTTAAGTATTGTAATTTTCACTTGAATTGGATCTGGCCCAATTCCTTAATTTCCTAAAAGGTGACTAGAATTGCTTTGCTACATATTGAACTGCAATCTGCTGTAGTCCTCCTGTAACTCACACTGTAGTTTGGGAGGAGTGGTTCTAGGCTTCATTGTGCTGCCAGCTGCTAGAATATCCCCAGGTGACCTCACAACCTCACCTCTTGTCAAGCTTGTCAGGGTTTCAGGACTTGTAGTGTGGCCTTGTGGAATAACTCATGTGAGGAGGATACACCAAAGGGCATTCACCATTAGATCTGTCTTCCTAAGAGATAGCTGGAAGTGGTCAGCATGATGAGCTTTCTGCCCAGCCTGTCAGTTCTGATCTTTCAGGGATATTTCTGCATGGTTACATATAGCTTATGACCATCATTTTCCCTTTTCTCTGGTGTGGCCAGAGAGACCCACTCTCCCAAGAGATGGCCTTTAGTTGCACGTACTGTATGTGCTGCACTTTCAGGTCCTTTGGAACTTTCTCCTCTACTGCTGATCACAATGCTGCTTTCCATGGAGCATGCTGTACCTGCTCTGAATTCCTGCATTGCATTCCTGCACTGCTTGCTTCTCACTCAGTGCTGCAGGTGGCTATTGCCCAGCTGTCTTTTTTACAGGTTCTATCACATATGTGTTGTGATGGGTGCAAATGAGCTCCCTTCCCTGCAGTTTGGATGTGTCACAACTTCTTTCTATTTTCTAGGCTTTTTCTAATATATTTTCTCAATATTTTTGCCTATATTCTTCTGAGTTTATTGTCTTTAATATCTATCCTTCACCAAGTGGTTCCCTGCTGTGAAACAGCATCTTTTATTAACAATACCTAGATTACCCACTCATCATGTGCCTGTGGACATGGTCCAAACAAGGTTTCTTTATATCAAGGCAAGTTTTGAGGAAAATCATGACTTGTCTGCATTTCCTTTACCTCTTTTAGTGAGCTACCCACTGGAGACCCTGCTCTGTAAATACCCTTGTCTTCTTGCTCATTAAAAGGTAAATAGTCTGGTCTTCAGATCACTTAGTTTCCTCAACTCTTGCGAAAACCAATTCAGTAGGAATAAACTTAATGTTGACCCGCAGAGGGGTTGGTCTAGCAACCTAAACTAGCAGGAGAGTCGGACTAGATGGTCTCCAGAGCTCAGCCACTCTATCATTCTGTCAGGTTTCTTAATTTTAACTTAACTGTAACTTACTGTGGTTTTGAGGATATGTAGCATCCATCTAATTTTTATATTGTGTTCAGTCTTCAAAACAGGGAGAAAAGTGACAGTGCAACAACAGGATTTATTAGCTGCATTCAACTCTCCGTAAAATAATGTTCCCTAAATTGTTAGCTTCTACCTTATCCATAAATATACTGCATTGCCTTCGCTTTTGATAGGAAGCTGCCTATCAAAACAAAAAGATTATAGTGTTATAAAGATCCACTGGGCTTTCCTTGCACCTGCAATTTCTCTAACTGCTCTAAGTTCTCCTGTGTATTGCAGTCACTGTAGGCAGCTCACGCTGCATTGGGTTGGTAGCCTTGGTGCACTAGGGCAGGGGGAGGGCAGCTGGCAGGGCACACTGGTCCTGTAGTTAGTGCAAGAAATGATGCTCATTTTGGGTCCCCTACCCAGATCTCCAAGGATGTTCCTACTTTCCAGGGCTGGAAACCACAATCAAGCAGTCTAGTAAAGATGTCAGGGTTCGATGTGCAAGATTCTACCATGGATTAAAACCTCTCCAAGAGGGATTTCCAGCACAGAATACTCAGGCTGCGGTTTCCTGGTTAATGCACAGTCAAAGGTATGTGTGTTAACTCCAATAATCTGAAGTGATACTCTGCATATGTAGCTGGACATACGAAAAAACAACTCTGCTAAGAAGGCATAATTAATGTAACATATACATTTATTTGAGATAAATTATCATTAGACTATCATTTCTCTTTGAAGCCACATAATGGTTTGTAATCATTGTTCTAAGCCATAATGTTTTGAGATATGAAACCTGGGCCACCTTTAGGGCTTTGCTAGCCCTAAAGGTCAGACTAGTAGGCTAGTCACCTGAGAATAGTTCTTCAATAGTGATATAAGGAAGATGTGTACTCTTGTACATGTTGGGAAATTTCAAGGCCCAGCCATGAAAAATAAGTGATAGTAATCAACTGTAGCCTGAAGACACCTGTGTCCTACATCCTATGTGGGTAGCACTGGACCTATATATCTATTGCTGTTATGCAAAAGGAATAAATACTACCATATTAAAAACACTTTTCACATTTCTGAGGGATTTTGGACTTCAGAAAAGTTGTATTTTTTTTCTATAGTGCAGAAAAAATTATGTTCACCATAAAAACACTCCTTGCTGGAGGAAAGAGTGAATGTACTCATGAAAGTATTGGCTTACATATGTGAAAACTTGTGATCTGAAAATCAATGTTGATGGTTCTTTTGTTCTTTCTTTTTGCGGCTCTCCACGTCACTGACCTGCTGGCTAAGATGTTAATTCAAAGATTCCTAAACTGTTTTGTGAAATCCTTGATGCTGCTCTGCAGAGAGCAGACAGCTTGTTTGGTAGCAGCTGCCCTCCTCTCTGGCTCAGGCAAGTAGCTGTAATTTAAAGAGGGCAATCCTGCTGTTGCCTTTCCCTGTAAGCAGCTTGTTTAACCACTGTAGGGGAGCTGCATGGCCAGGAAGACTTCTCTACAAGCCAATAATTAAGGCAGCAACATGTGCACCAGAAAAAGAAAATCTCAAAACCAGGATCACCACACATTATCTGTGATCTTGTATTTGTGTGTGCCAGCTGCTGGATGGAAACAGCCCATAAGTATGTTCTCAACTCATGACACGTCAAGGTAAACGCAAGAGCCCTTTTTTGTCCTTTAGTGGCAGCAACCAACTTCTGCTACCTCCCATTTGCTGAGGAGTAAGGATGGACACAAAGGCACCTCCTCCAGATCAGATGGTGTGTGGTAACTAGGTTCTTTTCCATTGTCATGTGGGCAAAGTCTGAGAAGTATCTGGTGCATTATGTCTGTTCATAGCTCAGCTTGAAGTGATCTTGTGCTAACACTCCCAGTTTCACCTCCCAATACCAGCAGATAGCTGCCAGTCAGCTCTTCATGAGACTCCAGAGCTTCTGCTCCCTTTCCCTCCCAACAAGTAAACACAATATAAGGCAGCAGTGGTAAGGATGTGACTATCTGCAATGTTTCTGCTTCTGGGACTGCAGGCATGGGAGGTGACAGAAGTAACCAGATAATTGCAAGTTCATTTATTTTGGGGTTTGTGTTTTGTTGCTGGTTTTGGTTATTTTTTGTCCCAAAGATGGCCTTTCCAAAGGCTTTCCAAGGAGATTAAGGGATTGGAGCATCTACCATAAGAGGAAAGGCTGAGGAAGCTGGGTCTCTTTAGCTTGGAGAAGAGAAGGCTGAGAGGGGATCTGATCAATGCTTATAAATATCTAAAGGGTGGATGTCTGGAAGCTGGGGCCAGACTCTTCTCAGTGGTGTCCAGTGACAGGACAAGTGACAATGGCCACAAACTGGTAAACAGAAGGTTCAACCTAAACATAAGGAAACACTTCTTTGCTGTGAAAGTAACAGAGCACTGGAACAGGCTGCCCCAGAGAGGTTGTGGAGTCTTCTTCTCTGGAGACATTTAAAACCTGTCTGGATGTGTTCCTGCACGATTTACTCTAGGATCCTCCTCCAGCAGGAGGGTTGGACCAGGTGATCTTCAGAGGTCCCTTCCAATCCCTACAACTCTGTGATTCTGTGAGGTCTTCCCTCGGTTCAAGAGGGTTTCTGAGCACCCTTTCTCGCTTCCTTCACCTCAGTTAATTTCCTCTGCTCTCTTCAGTCTCTTCAGCTCTAGTTTCATCTCCTCTGGCACTCCTCTTCCATTGTCCTGGGCTGTGCTGGCAGGCAGGGTGTCTTCTTTGCTCCCCCACTGGGAAAGCTGCATATTGCTGCCTGCCTATGCTGAGCATGCTGCCACAAGAGCAAATTTTAACTGCTCCATGTTTCACCAAGTCTTGCATATTTAATCACTTTTGCTAGTGTAGAAGTTAATGAAGGGTCTCAGGTGGCCAATCTCCATGTACTCTGTGAGCATATGTGAACAGAGATAACCATCAGACAGCCCTTCACCTCCGACCCTTGGTTACCTGGTAATTGCTGATAGTGTTTAATGCTCACGGGCTGCTTGACTGGAAAAGGACTGTATGGGGTTCCTTCTGCATTCATTAACAGGGCCAAGTTTTTTTCTGATTTTGTTCTTTGAGTACGCAAAAGATCAGAAACATACCCTAAAAGGTGAAGTACGAAGAGATTTCATGCAGGGGGAACAGGGCTGATGTTTTCAGCATAGACTGTGAGGTTCCCAGGTGCTCTGAAAGTATGTCTGTCTTCAGATTTCATAGAACTAAATAAAACTTTCCTTTCATGCCTTTTGTTTTTCCTTAAAAATGATTTCCAAGACTAATGCCTTTCTATTTTAATTTAGAAGTCTCGATTTACTTCTTGGCTTTTGATAACAGTTTGGAACCCAAACATGTTTTCAGTTGATGTGTTTTTGAGTTAAAGGCTTTTCAGTTTTTTAAACAAAGCCTAAAGATGCCAAAGGAAAATAGGAGAAAAAAAATGCATCTCTCTACTACCTCAGGAAAGACCACTTTCAGCTGTTGACCCTGGAGCTACAAATAACTTTAAGCAGAGAAAACTGTAACGTGATCCCTTAAACCTCCCATGCAAACACTGTAGAGCAAGGCTATGCCATATACACCTGAATTTCTAAAAATGCACAGCTATTAACAACTCTGCCTGCATTTGGCCTCACTCCCAAAGAGCATATATGATTTTTACCGTATTATCTAAAGTCTAGTCATGTTATTGTCCAAGGCTGGAATCTTAATTATAAATAATTAAGATTTTTAAATGTTTTGAATTAGCTTGAAATTCAGCAAATAATCTAGATGCAGAGCTCTCTTTTTTTGTTGTTCTTGGCCTGTACATGTCCTGCATACTGAAGTCTAAATCAATTGAAGAGGTTCTCAAAGGAACTAAAAGAATAACAGCTGCAATTCCATGAGCAAGAATATATTCATCACAGACAACATTTTCAGTTCTCTATATAGAGATTTTAGGCTCTGATTTATTTGTAAGACCTTAGGAAGAAACTCAGTCATCATTTGTAGCTCAGTGAAGATCTCTGGTGAGTGCAGCGTGTGGCTTAAATACTACATCTTACATTGACATAACCAGGCTAGCATTTCAGATATAAGGAGCAACTACCTGCCCTAGTTTTGAACTCTATGTACACCGTAAGCACAAGACTGATTCTTAAGTGAGTTTAACAGCTCATATTGAAAGGAGTTTGGTTTGATCTAGGTTGGTAGTTTGGAAGTACCTGTGCTACCTACCTAGGTTATTCCTTCTGCAGGGTACATACAGCTTTTGTGCTTAGCTAATAGAATATTAATGGGTGGTGCAAAGCATTCCTCTTGATATCACAGGAAGATGGAGGGATTTGTCATGGTGCATGACTGCAGATAAAATGAAGGACAAAGCAGAAATAATTGAATAAGTTGAGAAAAGGGTAGCAAAATGAATAAGAAATGTAATACTTCAGAGGCATTCCAACTAGAGAGACTTTTAAAAGATAATGAGAACTTCCAAAGGGAAAGGTTATGTATTGGACAAATGTAAAATATTCATACCACCTTCAGAAAGAACTGAGTGACCTTGAGGACTGCAGTAATCAAAAGAGACTGAAATTTAACAGTACAAAATGAAAGGTCAGATACTCACTAACTAATAAAAAAACCTTTGTTACAAACTAGGATCTTATGAGCTGTAAATGACAGAGGAAAAAAAGCTTCTGGAGGCACTGGTAGATCAGAGAGTGGCTGTAAGTATCCAAAAGTATGTGTCTGTGAAAAGACTGTTCAACTAAGCTAGCTGTCTGCAGTGGTGGTGGGAGACTATCAATGCCATTATGTGAGGAATGCTAGAAATACTGATCTCAACACTAGCATCCCAGCTGCATTAGGCAAAGTGTTGCCAGCAGGTCCAGGAAGGTGATCCTTCCCCCCTGCTTAGTCTTGGTGAGACATATCTGGAGTGCTATGTCCAGTTCTGGGCTCCCCAGTACAAGAAAGACCTGGACATACCGGAGTGAGTCCAACAAAATGCCACAAAGATGATTAAGGACTTGGAAAGTCTGATGTATGAGGAGAGGCTGAGATAGCTGGGACTGTTCAACCTGAAAATGAGAAGACTCAGGAAATCCCATCAATGTACATAATACCTGATGGGGTGAGTAAAGAAGATGGACCTAGGCTTTTCTCAGTGGTCTCTAGTGATGGGACAAAAGGCAATGGGCACAAACTGAAACACGGGAAATTCCATTTAAATGTGAGAAAAAAAACTTTTCTACTGTGATGGTGACTGGGCACAGAAACAGGTTGTCCAGAGAGGTTGTGGAGTGTCCATCCTTGGTAATAGTCAAAACCCACCCAGGAACAGCTCTGAGCAATCTATTCAAGGTGACCCTGCTTTGAGCAGAGGATTGGGCTGGATGATCTTCAGAAGAACTTTGCCACCCCAGTTGGCCTGTGCTTGTGTGATTCATAGGAGATTCAGGCTGTAAAGAGTGCAGAGAGGAGACATAGGGTGCCCTCCTTGGAGGGCTGAAACTTCTATCTGAAAAACATACACAGTGTAGGGAGGGGGGAATGTGAGAGGGGAACTATTTATTGCAAAGGTCATGGTCACACAATAACAGCTGAGTTTATGCTTGCCATAAATAACCAGAAAGTTCAAGTCAAGTCAAAAAGGGGTTATTTAGCCATCAAAGTAATCACATTTGCTAACAACCTTCCAGATGACAGGGACAAAAAGAAAAAAAAGAGAGAAAAAGAAGGTAGGAAAATTGAACTTCTTTTAAACAGCTGCTAGAAATCATTAGAAAAGAAATGCAGAAGTGCTATGGTGCAACATCATCACTAAGTAGGGGTCCTTCAGTTCAGACTACTGTTGCATAGGTCCCATTCGGATTACTTCAGTTTGTCTCCTCATGGAACAAGTGAATACTAAGATGTAAAGTTGTTGATCTCTGTAACTCACATTTGTGAGATATTACTAAAAAAGGGTTCTCAAGACCTAGAATAAGGAATACAAATATATAAGAACATAATCTACAGTTTTTGTTCCTCTGTATTGTTCCCTGGCTCTAGAAAGGATTTTCTAGCACCACTTTCAGATTCCTCCAGAAAATTCACTTCTGTCCCAGAGCCCCAAATCAAATCAACTAAACTGCATCTGGATAACTTATTCTTTGAGGATAGCCTATACATCTGCAATTCTACAATGTGCAGATTGTTCGAGCTATATGGGCGATAGAAAATGACAGAAATCCCATGGAATTGATAACTATTATATTTCAAACAATTGGTAATGCCAATTAATTTCTTCACAATGGATAATTACTATAATTTATATTGAAACATCTGTGGGAAAATAGAAGGCAAAGTGAAGCACTGTAGAGCAATTTTCTAGAGCTGTAAAATAAATAAGTAGACAAACAACTCCAGTCCCAGGTGCTTGAGTACTGAGCAATGCATAGGGAGTCTGCAGCATTGAGGGCTTCTCTTTCCTGGCTTCTGGGTAGTGGATGTGCTGACTATGGCTCTTGCTGCACAGTTCTCAGCGACAAGTTTGACAAGTATGATTGCACTGGTGGATTTGACCACATGCTTTTGGCTCCTGTATTGTTGCTTGTGCACTTTTCTTTTTATATCAAGAAATTGTCTGAACGTGTCAGTGCTGTCTACTCTACAGTCTTTTGGGTACCTGCTGATGCAATATCCTCTGCCACCTGAGACTGGCTCAGCGTTGCTGCAGCCCCTGGGAAGCAAAGGTGCCAGAGGGCTGTCGAGACAGGCTCACAGCACCTACTGAGAGCTGCTCTCCTCAGCCTCACACAGGCATGGCTCAGTCCCAGGCATGTTCCAGCTTGGCTGTTGATGCCAGGTCCTTCAGCTGAGTATGCCTGGGCCACACTAAGGCTTTCTTGCTGCCCTTTTGTTGTGTTCAGAGTCATCCCTCAGCCAAAACCAGGAATAGCGACAGTGGCTTTCACCTCCTCTCAAATAACACGGGAAGGGCCTTGCACATCTGTATTATCTCCAGCTGTTCACTGCAGCACATGTGCAAAGGCTGTTTGCAGGCAGCACAGTCAATTTGGAAGGATGTCTGATATTGAGCCTTATCTCCCTTCCATTTTGTTCACCTTGTTGAATCTGCCAGGATGTGGTGGTGCTCCTGCCCAGATGATGCTTGATTCCCAGTGCAGCCAAGCTTCAGTCTTCCCCAGTTCTTTGATGGTTCAAACTTCCACCAGTGAGTTGCACCGAGTTCTCCATCACACTGCTGAAAAGGAGGGACATGTTTGCAGTGCTACAAACTTTTACCAGCTTGTAAGCAAGTGCTGAGGAATAGCTGTGGATACACACAGTGACTTACATCAGCTGAGAAGCTGATGTGTCCTAGTTATATTTGCAGGCCTGCATACTGTCCAGACATTGGTGCTTTATCATACCTTTGTTCTCTACTCTCAGCAACATTACACTGCAAATCTTCCAGCTTACCTAGCATGCATGATTGTAAATCTTCACCTGCATGGCTGCAAATTTAACCAGTATCTCAGAAATTGCTCAGTAGCTCATTGTGGGAGGTGATGCAAGAAATGTGTCAGCAGGTCTGAGTGAAAATCAAACCTAGGGGTGAATAGATAGAGCCTCAGAAATATTTGGCAATGTGGATTTCACTGCAGGTAGATAACACAGGCTTGATATCCAGCAGATGAATACATTTGCCATCAATTTTAGCTAATAAACCTTCTGGAACGTCTGTTTGGACATTCAGGTTGATGAAATGCTCTCCCAAGAGATAGGACCACTGGGAAATAGAACAGAGCTTCTCCTAGTTCAAACTGTCCAGAAAACCTGTGGTAGCCTTCCTAGCACTCATCAGCTCATTTCTTCATCAAAACACAACCACCTCCTTGTCCTCCCAGGATGAGGCACAAGCTGGCAGTGTTCCTTCCCACTGCCCTGCTGCCTGCACAGCTCCCCATCTTGCTGCACCCGAGCTGTGCTCCCTGCAGCCGAGCAGCTTCTCATCACCGTCCTCCTCCTAAATAAGATTCTTGCTGATGCCACCCCAGCCCTGAACCCTCCACTGATGAACCCTGAGGAACAGGTACACAAACATTTCAGAGTTAACATAACCTGTGGCTCTCATAGCTGGTTTTTGTCCCCTGATGTGATGTGGGGATCCCGGTCCTCCCCAGTTCAGGACAAGGATGGTTTCCAGACCTTTGTGGTCTGTGTGGTCACGGTTTGGTCTGTCTGTCTCTCTTCTGGTGGTGCAGACATCGCCTAAGACTTGCGCTTAAATGGATAGGAAACTAAATCAAACAATTACCTTTGCCTGAAAGTTATGGTGGTTATAAAGCAATGTAAGGAGCAGAGTTAAAGTGAGATTTTACTTACTAGACCTCTTCAGCACTCAAAAGTTTGCAAGAAATCACTTTTCATGTGCAAAATACCCTCTATCCCCTGATGGGAAGGGGAACGTAGACTGAGTGCAGATGGATGATCATTGAGTTGGGGGTATCAAACCATGGTTCATTGCTTTGTGGCTGAGAGAGATGAATAATTTTGTCATGTGCAACAGCAATCACACTGAAATAATCTGCAGTTTTTGTGAACTACCAAAGGGGATGCTGAGTACATGCAGTTTCCCTTAACCAGGCTGCAAGTTGATCTGGCCCTGTGTCCACACTGCAGGGGTGGAAGGGTCTCAGACTTTTTGTTTGGATCCACCCAGGTGCTTGATCACTATATTAAGTGTCTGAACAATGAAACTTAACTACCCTTCTTTTACTTTTGTTTCTGAGGAATATTGGAATACTGCAGACCTATAGAAGGGATCGAGAATAGCTTAGTATATAGAGTTAAGGTGCAGGCTGCATTAATTCCTCCTGCAGGAGCGGTTTTATTTTGTGTCCCGCCAGATTCCTTTCAACAGGGAGCACTGCAGGACAGTGGAGACACCTGAGCCAGCTGAGCTGGAAGCTAAGGGTTGGGCTTCTTTTCCAGAGGAAACTCTTTAGTGTATTGACTGATCCAAGGGTGACACTAGCAGCACTGCAGGTGTGTAAAAGAGAATATCCCCATACTTCCAGTGGAGAGATGGTATGATTTATTGTAAGGGCTCATTCTGACTATGTCTGGGATCACATGTGCAGCTCTGCCTTCAGGCTTGAAAAAGTCTGCAGAAAGATTACTGTAGGTAAGAAGAGAAGGAAGAGTATGTCATATCCCAAAACGCTAAAGGAAATTCTCTTGTTTAGCTTAGCTAAGTGGAGGCTGGAGGGGACACAGCTGCTGTCTGTGAAAATGCTGGTGTAAAGAATAGGGATGTTCAGAAAATAACAAAAATGCTACAAGAAATGAAGACATATAAATGCTCCAGGAGCAAAATCAGGCTAGAAATGGAAAGGTGTCTCCCCATCATTGTAGTGGCGAAGCTCTGAAAGAGCCTTCCAACCAAAATACATTGACTGCTTCCAAAATAGGTCTTGATGTGGCTATGAAATGGCTTTATATGGTGAGGTGCCAGTGACAGTCCTCTGTCACGAGGAAGTCTACTCCTCTTATGTATCTACGTGTTAAAATTGCTTTTCTTATCCAAGGAAATGTAACCGTCATAAAGAAAAAATGACACACACACAAAGTATGTATCAGCAAAGTCACAGGGTGTCCATTAGCCTTTTTGTAACTGTGTTCAGTGGTTTGCTGAGGTCTCTGCTGAGCTGGCTGCTTAATTGTAATATGTACACATATTACAGGCAAAATTGAAATTTTACAGGGAAGCAAAAACAAGTTGGCAAACAACCAACAGAAAATCAGCACATTAAAATCTAGTCCTTTGTGCTCAGAGACTGATGCTGCCACAGTCTCCAGGGTTATGCTTGGTGATTCCTCTTGGGAAGCGCAATAGCAAAGCGTCATCCTGTGAATCATGTCATACTGTGAAATACGGCTTTAAATTTCACAGAATAGAGATCTGCTACAAAAGTCTTGTTTGTTCAAGGTTTGCTCTTTGTTTCTTCCATTGTCTAGAGGAACTTAGATATCAGAATATTAATATTTTATGTCCATTCTCAGACAGGTCTTTTTTCACTCAGGTCCCTGCTAGCAGATGTTCCTTATCTCTTGTCTTTTAGAGGATTGCTATTACCCTCCAGCTGTCCCTGTTTCCCTTTGATTAAGGATCCAGTACCAGCTACCTAAATGAAGATAATTTTCTTTCGCATCTTGTTGCATTTTCTAAAAAGAATTTGATTGTCATTCAGACCTCAAGGATTCTTCACAGGGTAAATCTGACTGGAGTTGTGGATGATGTTCAACTCTAATGATGCCGATCTTTCCTGTTCCCACCACGTCTAACATCATTTTATCCCCTATTGATTCTTATTTTCTCAAACTACAAAGAAAGCCTGCCTGCCACATGTATCTTCCTTCTGAGACTATTTCCAGAATTCCTGCTCTGGTTATTAAGCTAGCAAGGCATCCTTTGTGTTGTTTTAACCATGGTAACTTATTTATGCTGATGGTACCATTGGTGAAAAGGAACTTTCTGCTTCTTTCAAGTTAATGTTGGAACAATGAAGACTGTTGATGTTGTTGATTTTTCTCTTCCTTTTTGTTTTTTATTTGTGAGCAGCTTGGACTTAAAGGTGCCAAAAACCTTCAGGTAGCCTGATAAATGCATTTGAAAAAATATTTATATGTAAGAGAAAACAATCCCAAACTCAAAGCTCTGCACAGTTCTGTTTCAGTTGTCTTTTCAAGGCTTTTTCTGTAGCACTTTTCCTCCCCAGTGGATCCATATTTTTCGAGTAAGACAAGAACATTATCTTACGCCTGAGGCCTGACAAAAGTCAATGAAAGGTTGTAAATTGATTGCAGTGGGTACTGGATCTAGGTGCCTCTCACAGTTCTCATTCAGGTTAAGTAAGCTGAGTTAACTAGAAAGTATTTTTCTCAGTAGTGCATTTTATTCTGAGTAATATTTTATTATACACCTTTTGGGTTAAAAGGGCACTAGAAAATGGTCTGGAGGTAGAAAATTAGGTGAAGGCAGCTGTTTGTCCAGGTTGAATGTAGAGTGGCCTGTACTCTTTTAATACCCCTACTAACATGAATTTGGCATGCTCTGTCAGCAAGAAGTCAATGAAATAGTTTGTGCATCATGGCAGATTAAGTGTGTGTAATTTCATCAAACCAAACCAGGGCATGAAGTGTTAACCAACAGTAACCGGGCCCATTCCGTAAAAATGATAATTCTTCATTGTAGCTATGATATTCCTGATCCACTCTTTCAGGCTTTTCCTTCACATAATCTGCTGTAATTGTCAAAATTAGGCATAATAAATTGTGAGGTTCTGGAAGTAGATGGGTAATTATCTTTAATTTTTCAGTGAACACTGGTCTGTATTAAGCTTACTTCTGTGACAAGGCATACTTTGTTTCTCAATATTTGTCCTGTCATAGTAACTGTAGGAAAGGTGTCCTTTAACAAAGGTGTGGGACCTCTGTTTTCTAGCAGCCACAGTGTCCACTTGTTGACACAAGCAAGTCAACAGAGTAGGCTGTGAGCAAATGGCACTTGTAGGGGATTAAGAGTCAGTAGGGGATTTTGTTTGTGAAACACCTTTCTATATGTTTGATCTCAGTGAGCAAACTCAAATCCTGTAAGCTTCCAGAGCCTTATTTAGTTACTTTTTGGAGCGAGAAAGAGGATTGAGTTTGTAGTAGCACTAGCAGTGTGTTGTCTCTCAACACAGCCCAAATTTCATCTTGTGAGTGGGAATGTTCAAATAGCTCCAATAAAATGAAGAACAAATCTAAACTGCCTCTTGGGTACACCTATTGTCTCTTTTTGCTGTTGTCTAGCAAAGGATCTGGCATCTGAATGCCTCTCAAATAGCCAAGGAGAGAAGGGATTGCTTCTGAGACAGTTCATGCAATAAGTTTGGAAGATGTTCAGCTATCCTTTGTGCTCCCTGTGGGTTATCTCAGTCCTTCTTTGTACCAGGCCTTTCCAGTATACACAGTGGCCCATCTCAGAGGTTAGCATAGCAATGGCCGTGCTGCCTCGGGACAAAGTCCATCTTGCTCAGGACACTGTCTCCACCAAAAGCCAACAGGGCATGCTTGGATGAAAAGATTAAGAATGATCATTGCCCTAGAGTGATATCTATGGTCCCAGCACTCAATGGTTTAGGGACTTTCTGGATAGGAGGTCCCATCCTACTGTGTTTAATGGGAAGCAAGATGAGTCCTTGCTACTGATGTAGAACAGAACAGGTCTCATCTATTTTTATACCTGTCCTTAACTGAAGAATGGTGACTTTTTTTTTAGATGTGAGCATTGCTGCAGTGATCTAGGCTGTTCCCTATGAGAGTCAACCTCTGCAATGTGCTCTGCCTGCAGAAGGATGCAGTTGCTTCCCAACTCAGCTGTACTTTCCTCAGAGGACTCGATAACATTTATGCTCTGGAGTCTTTTTGGCTTTCAGTTTGGTTCTGGATGTAGTTCAAGGTGTTGATTTGAAATGTTTTGAAATACTTTGTGTTCTGGTGGTGAACCTGCTTCTCGCTATCTAATGCTGTGGGAGCTATGGTAACTGCCTTTAGGAATAGATGGAAAAGGGTTGCTATTTGTGGTGAAGACCTGTAGATCAAAATTTTCACTCTTTCACTCTTTTTTTTTTTTTTTATGGCTTTTTTGAGAGACCCTGGGGCTATGTCTGTGTTAGGAAAAGAAACATGCCTGGGACTGTTCCCAACAGAGAGTGGTCCATATCCATATCATTAAATTCTCATTCTTCCAGTACAGAGTGGCCAGTTGCTGACTGTACTTCTTAACCTTGCTTTCTCCTGTGCCTTGCTGGGCAATATTTGGGAGGCTCCTAGATGATCCGGAGCAAAACTATGGCAGGAATCATGGTAACAATTTAACAGTTCCAGTGATTTAGTTCCAGTGATTTAGTTCCAGTGATTTGGAACATTTCCTAGCACTTCTTAATTAACTAATAGAAATGTATTACGGGTGACTGATTGCCAATGACTAAGGTAAGATGTGCAGAAGAACTAACTAATGATTTTGAGTTCATGGTGAGGTTTTGCTGAAAACACTGGTATTTCTAATTATTGACTTGGAGACATTTGCGGAGATCTTTTGCACAAAGACAGCTTTGGGTAAGACCAGTATGATTCCCCAAAGCAAGAAATGTTTTTGGCCATTTGCTCTGGATGATGACAGGAGAGGTAGGAGAGGATTATTTCAAGATGCTGATATGTCTGTGACACCCCACTGGTAGCTTGGTTGCACTGCCTGGGGTCTGGCAAGGAACACTGGAGCAACATGAACAATGAGTAGTTCAGAAGGACTTGGGAGTCCCTGAAGCAAGAAGGATCCAGTGGGCTCTGTGAAGGAAGGTGACCCAGAGGAACTATTTCTGAAAAGGCAGTGAGGTGGAACCAGGCTATGTCTCTGTAGCATATTGCTAGCACTATTTCTGAGAGCTTAAATCAGTTATCTAATACCTAGGCTGCCTGGTCAGGACTAGATTTAACTCTCTAGGATCAAAAGTTCAGGAACAGCATGACATATACAAAAAATTAGAGGTCAGAACAGACAACATTTCAGTTTATCTCAGGCATCCATCAGGAGGTTTTGTTGTTGTTGTTATTCTTTCATAAAGTTTACCTGGGATTATGTGCCCCAGTCAGGGAATATTTCAAGCTCCATTTACATTTAGAAGGGCAAGGCTGAGGGAACTCTGGCTGTTGAAGGAATGGGGGAAGATGATGTGAAAGTGTTTGTTTGGATGTGCAGGTGTTTGGCAAAAGAGATCTTTAAAGATTAGATTCTACTGAGAAATGAATAAGCAGCCAGCACAACTCAATGCCTTGTGCTCCTGGCAGCGATCTCTGCCTCCAGCAACAGATTCCCAGTAGCTTCACATGCAGAAAGTTGCTATATGGTAATAATTCCAAAGTTTCTCTAAAAAGAAAACTTTTCTAATGCCTTCAGGGCAAGAACTGATTTGTCTAGTGAGTTTCATTAGCAGCTAATGCATATTGGTTCTACCATAACATAAAGTAAATCCTGGAAATTTAGTTTAAAGCCTCAGTTTTATTAATCTAGATGTTACAAAACATATTGATTACCAAATGCCTTTCAGCAGACTGGGGTATGTTCTGTGATTTAAGAAAGTCAGGATATCTCTCAAGATTTCATTAATTTGAGGTTTGCTTCAGAAAAATTATGATACTGTCTTGGTACTATGAACACAGTCATACTGAGCTTTCTTGAACACTGTTGCACTGTACATTTCAAATGCACATGTGGGTTACCTTTCTAAAACCCACTATAGATTCATAAACTGGGAAAAAAAAAGTTATGCTGAGCATGATCTTACTTTTGTTGGCTCTAGGTCAGAAGAAAAATGTTATTAGGAAGAGCTAAAAAGGGTCATTCATCTTTCACGTATTGCAGTAGCTCAGTATTGTAGCAAGAAAAAAAACACTTGAGAATCTCCGGACACAGCTTTAGGAGTTCCAGAACATATTGGCAATTGAGATAATAACAATATTATCCTGTGATTGATGGCAGATTAGGGAAAATCTTGATTGAGAATTGATGGGCCTCCATTAGTTTTTGTTCTTTGTTGTGTTCCATCTGGACCAGCCTCTGGGATTCAATTTGGCAGCTGGTTTGTGAGCCAGGAAAGTCAGATGCAGCCTTAGATTTTTAGCTCTCTGGAAGTGACATCTGTTTGAGTATGATCTGATTTTATTTATTTTTAATTTTTTTGTTAGGGATTATAGACTTGTTGATCATAGTGTCCTGAAAATGTCTGGGAAATGGTTATTTTTTCCTTTTGTTTTTCCTCTCCTTGAACCATCAGAGAGAGTTGCTTCACCTGGTGAGAAATTCAAAGATGGTTATCTTAGGCCTGAGTAAATAGAAATTCCTTATATTTAGGTGTGTTCTAGTGTGTTATTAGGCCTGGGAATGTTCCTCATTCACATAGGTATTTATTGTAGGCTGCATAGATCATGCACTGCTTGATGTTACAGGTTTACAAATCACATGTTGGATGTGTGCTTGTAACACTTATTGTATTTTTCTCCAGAAGACGCCCAAGTGTTTTTCAAAGATATGGGGACAGCAGTGACACATAGCCAATTCTTGAATGAGGAACTGAGGTTGTACAAAAATACACAACACAGTTTAAAAAGCTCCAAAGGGAATTCAGAATTCACATATTCCTATTAGAGTCTGAACACTGCAACTGTCATAGAGTGATACAGCATCTTTAAGAGTTTCTTTAGAAACTCAGTTCTATGTCTCTTTATGCAAAGAGGCACAGGTCTTTTCACAATGTTAAAATTGCTATACTTTTTAAATAAACTGGATTTTAATTGTAGGTCTCAACATGAATACACCCAGTACTACTTAGCTTATCACATACAGCAAGAAAACAGCCTGTAGGAGGAGAGCAGCAGGCGACATTGATTTCAAAGCTTCTTTGCACTAGAGTTAAAAACTTTATAGGACACTTTGGAAGGTTGCCTATCAAAATTAATGTTTAACATTTCTTCTCTCAGCAGCACAAATAGATGTCAAGGGATGAGAGGGTTTTAATACTTTGCGCTAGGTTCTTGTCTGCTTGGGTTTTATATGCACTTTTTTGTGCAGAACATTTTATAAAAGAATGAGAAATTAGATAAATGTTACTTGGCACTTCAGATCTGCATGTGGAGATTTGTATTAAAACTGTAGAAGCAGTAGGTCAGAGACTGCTGTTTACAGAAGTGCTTGATTAGAAGGAAAGACTTTTTTACATAAATCAACAAAATGGAGCTCTGTAGTACTGTCATCCCTTGAAGTGAGGACTCAGCCCTAATCCTTTCAGACCAAACTGACAGCAATTTACAAAATGCAGCCTTGTTAGTGTGATGCTTGCAAAGTTTTCTTCCTTTCATCTACTCAGTATGCTTCAGATTTTCTTTTTTCTGTAACTGGCATTTGATTCTGGGGCCCCAGCTTACATCAGACACAACCTTCAAACACTGTGTCTTTAGTTCCCTATTGATAACTTGTAGCAAAGGCCAACAGCATCCTGGATTGTATCAGAAATAATGTGGCCAGTAAGACTAGGGAAGTGATTGTCCCCCTGTACTTGGCACTGGTTAGGCTGCATTGTGAGTACTGTGTTCAGTTTTGGGCCCATCCTTCCAGGAAGGACATTGAGGTGCTGAAGTGTGTACAAAGAAGGGCAGCAAAGCTGGTAAAGGGTTTAGAGAACAAGTCTTATGAGGAGTGGCTGAGAGAACTGGGGTTGTTTAGCCTGGAGAAAAGGATGCTCAAGGGAGACATTATTGCTCTCTACAACTACCTGAAAGGAGGTTATAGTGGGATGGGGATTGGTCTGTTCTCCCAAGTAACACACAACAGGACAAGAGGAAATCACNACAACAGGACAAGAGGAAATCACAGAA